>PVJI01000011.1:66329-390035 GCA_004026765.1 Micronycteris hirsuta
CCTTTGGCAGAGTCCATTCCTGGCCACAGCTAGTTCCTTTCCCAACCCAGTGTAACCTCTCTCCTGCTCTTCTAGCTCATTCCAGCCACCTGCTGGGGTCCTCATTAACAGAGGTCAGCCTCGGGTGGGCGTGGCACAGCTCAGAGTTAGGACTTAGGAAGGGTGGTACATGAGGAAGGTGTTCCAGGATTGGTCACCACCACCAGCGGGGAGGGGACTTTGGGAAGGTGGTGGTGGTAGATAAGGACAATGAATTAACGTACAAGGTCCTAAATAGAAATGATGACTCATACCTCATACTCGGTCATTGTCATTCATTTCCAGAGCCTCCTACCTTCCTCTTCTGTACTCAGATTTAAATTATTATGCATTAGGGGGGAAATCCAGACTTTATGTCTTTGCCCAACAAATATTTATTGAGTACTTACTCAATGCCAGGCATTTCTGTGGGCAATTACAAATATCACTGCTCTGCTGGAACCCTGGCTTCAAGGAGTCAGGATACACAACCAGGCATGACTGGAAAGCAGTTACAAACCGAGGAGAGCACCCCCCCACACCCCCCCCCCTCCCCACTGCTCCTGCTGCCCTAGTGTGCCCAAGAGGGATGTGTGCTGAGGGGGGTTGGGGAGGAATGGGGTGAGGGAAGGCTCCATTGAAGGAGGCGACTTGAAGTCAGCATGAGGTAGGAAAGGGAGGCCAAGAGTGAGGAGTGGGGGGCACCCAGAGGGAGAGGACGCGTGGCTCGTGGGAGGATGTGGAGCAGAAAGAGAGTGAAGGAATGAAAGTGAGGTTAGTATGCCGCCGCCAGGACAAGGAATTTGCATTTGACCCGAAGGAATTCCAACCCGGAGCGAGTGCAGGCTCTCAACGTCTGAGCTATTTCTCTTTCTTTCCCTCTCTCACTTGGAGTCGTCACTTAACAAGTGCTATTGAGAGAGACATGGGGGCTGCATCATTCATTTTATAGCCTGCAAGTTATGTCCCATTCATCAGGAGACTGGTGTTTTACCCTTAGCTCGCAGTCTCCTTCCGTCCTCCTCAGTGGCCTGACTGTGGCGGAAGCCACTCCGGCTTCCCTTTGGAAGCCTTTGGCAGTCTCATTCCTCTGTGTTTCTCTCCCCACAGATAGACTTCACTGCCGATCAGATCGAGGGTGAGTACTAACTACCCCAACCCTCCCCCGCCCCGCCCGCCAACACCCTCTCTGTTGCACCTCCTGGAGGAGAAAGAGGAAGAGTTATCATCATCACCAAAGCAGTAATCATCATCACTATCATAATAGCAAACTTAGATTTGCTATCTGCTCACTTTTGTCAACTACATGTTATTACTTAAGCAGGTATTAACTCATTTAATTCTCACAACCACCCTGTGAAATAGAGACTATTACTACCCCATTTTACAGGTGATAAAATTGAGGTAAAGAAAAGTTGGGTGGCTTGCCCAGTCTCACACAGGCAGGTGGTGGTGGAGCCAAGATTTCTACTCAGGCCATCTGATTCCAGACTTGCATTCTCAACTACTCTGCCAGGCCACCTGGAACATAACAGGCGCACTGCACAGCAAAAATGCCTCTTTGTCCCTTTACCTCCAAAATCTTCTTTCCAACATATTTAGAATCCCTCACTTCTGTTCCTTTATTGGAAAGCCCTCCTTCGGGTTACCAGCTTCCTCTCTCCTCCTCCTGAGGTCTGCCAAGATGCTCACCCACTAACGGCGGCAGGGCCGATAGTGACATGGGATTCCCTGGTCCACCTGTGACCTCCATCAGCAATGCTTCTCCATCTTCAATGAGGCAATTTATTTTTCTCAATCTTATATAAAGTGATATTTAGTGTAGCTTCAAAACAGGCCTCAAGATCTCCATCTACCTGCTAACTTATGGTTGTTTCGTAGGCCGTGATCTGGTGTTTCAAGAGTGAAATGTGTCATGATGTGCATGTCCTCCACAGCAGGGGCTCCCCGCCCTTGCAGCTCATCCCTGTCCCCCGCTAGATGCCCCAGGACATAAAATCAGAGGAGTTGGAAGGGACCTTGAAAGGTCACCTGGTCCAACCCCTTGATTTTAAGCACATACTATATTTATAAAATTAGATGTGCACATGGTAAAAAAAATTATATACTACTTAAAAGTAAATAATGAAAAGTAAAACTTTTTTCCCTTGCTTTTCTTTTATGCTGATTCCTTTCCCAAGGACAGCCACCATTAATAGGTCTATGTGTCCTTTGAGAAAAATATGTAGTGATATACCAGTCTATAGGTATGTATGTGCGTATGAAGCTTACACAAATCAAGTCGTGTGCTACATACAGTCTCATACCCTTTATTTAATATACAGGGTCCGGCAGAAGTAGTACCTGCTTGAGTGTGGTGGGTAGGGTAATCACATGAGTGTAATAATTTATAGTTTTAATTTGAACATTTCACCTAAAATGTCATATGATATGCTCGAGTATGATATTGTTGTGTTACAGAATAACATGCTTGTGATTTTGTGATAAAAGATTTTGTAATAAAAAGGGGGTGTTATTTGTGCTGGACCATATACACTTGGATTTAATAACCTATAATATATTATTTGATAATATATTTATGTATATTTTTATAGCTAACACAAACAGTTCTACTTTTCAATTCTTTTAAACAATTATATGGATTCTCACACATAGATGTACCTTTTAATTTAATCAGGCTTACACTGAGAGACATTTAGGTTGTTTCCCGTTGGGGAACATCAGTTTGCTTTCCCTGGGGACCTTCCTAGCAGTGGCTCAGAGGACACACGCATTCCTAATTGTACTAGTTGCTGCCAAATTGCCTTTCGAAAAAGTGTTGCCAGTTCGCCCACACGTGGGGCATGAAGACTGGCAGATGCATTTTGAAACTAGTGAATTGAGTCTAACTCCGTTTTTGCAATACACTGTGCACACTCGTTTTCAGTCAATAGTTTGGGGTGTTGTAAAATTATGAAAATTAATTTTAATGCATTTTAGTTAAATATATACTTTTGTGGATATACAAACACCTCGGCGCCCAGGAGGACTAGGAAATCAGCTCATGATAAACATATTTTATTTTTCAAATGGAATCGTGGTCAAAGCCAACTGGGACGGCCAGTTGCCCCTTTCTCTGTGGAGATTTTCAGGGCTGGGGGCCTAACTCATTCCAGTCCTTCACCCTTCTGACTTTGAAGACGTTCTTCCTTCTGTTCGTCATAATTGTTGCTGCTTTCATTTTACCCCAGCTTCCTCTTCCTTTGCTTACCGACGAAGGTGGAGATGGTTCTCGCATGCTGGAAAGAACACTGGAGTTGGGGGACTTTGGTATTAGCCCACATTCTGCCACTGTGACCATGAGACTTTGAGCAGTCACTTCTTCAAACCTTAATGTTCTTATCTGCAAAGTAAGGTTCTTTTCAATTCAGAAGTGCTGCGACTGTGTTCAGCATCCTGCAGATAACCCCCATCTGTTTGAAGATAGTTATCAAATCTCTTTGTAGGTTTATATTCCCCAAGTGATATGGCCCATGTTTCTTTTATGTCTTTTTTCTCTTAGAACTAGATTCTAACCCTTGACTTCCTTCTCTGGTCCCTCTCCAGATTTCCATGTCCTTCTAGAAAGGAGTTGCCACAACCCCTTCTAGCAATTGCTCATTGCTCTAGCAAGCAGCTGACTACTGCCAACTATTGACAAAAGGTTTCTTCTGAGCCCATGAGCATCACCTCTCACACACCTCAAGATCACACTGGCTTTGTTTTTTTTTCTAGTAGCAATCCTAAACTCCGGTGTTTGGTTTTCATATGTGTACCAGGTTTCCCAGAAGGCTGGAGCATTAGCAAGTACAGCAGGTCTCTTCCTTCTCCTTTCTCCTCACCATTGCCATGGTTTCCTTAATAGCGGGTCAGAAGTCACATCTGCATTGGTCTAAAATGAGGATAATAATACCTGCAGCATAAGGTTTTTGTAAAGATTAATGAGGTAACCCATGCAAAATTATCAGCTCAGAGCCTGGCCCACAATAAGCACTCAAACATAGGTTGTTCTTTTTTTTTAATATATATAGTTCTTTTTAATTGTATTTATTTATTTTTAGAGGAGAAGGGAGGGAGAAAGAGAAGGAAACATCAATGTGTGGATGCCTCTCATGTGCCCCCTACTGGGGGCCTGGCCTGCAACCCAGGCATGTGCCCTAGACGGGGAGCGAACTGGCGACCCTCTGGTTTGCAGGCTGGCACTCAGTCCACTGAGCCACACCAGCCAGGGCTCAAAGGTTGTTCTTATTCCTTTCCTCCACATATTCCATACTCTTATTAAGTATTGTTATATTCTTCTTTTATGAGGAGACTTCTTCTTTTATTAAATCTGACTTTACTCTTCTGAATGAACCAGGAGATTAAAAAGTCTGAGTTTAGATTCAACTAATAAATATATATATTTGTTAAGCACTGAATTTGTGCCATAAGTCAAGCTAATTGTTTCAAAAGTTAAAAAAATAATTAAACTCTTCTAACAAAGCTGTGAGATCAGTGTTATTTCCTTATTACAAAGGAGGAAACCAAGGTTTATTGAAATTAAGTGAGTTGGCCAAAGTCACTTAGTTAAGTGGTAAAACTGGGCTTAAACTTAGTAAAATAATACTAATAGCATCATTTAAGAATTTACTATGTGCCGTTCATTGTGTTAAGATTTTTTACATATTTTATTTAGGTAAAAATAAATAACATGTAAAAATAATTTACATACATTATGTAATTTGGATGTAATTTATAATATAAACCCTGTGACATAGGTGCTGTTTATAGAAGAGGTTTTATGGAGGTTAAATATCTACTTGCCCAAAGTCACACAGCTAGGAAGCAATGGAAATGGAATTTGAACTTGATTATTCAGGAATGTGAAAAACATGCGGTTTTACATCTTTTAAAGTCATCCGAAGACTGATAAAGAGTTGCAAGTAAAAGTTTTGGGGAACCTGCTTAGATATGTAGAATAATTTGTAAATAGTCCATATACAGTCTCTAAGTAAATAATTGTTTCTAAAGTACTTGGAGAGGATTAAAAATGGCTTTTCTCCTAAGCACTTTACACATTCTTCTTTGGTTTATATCGTTAATCTGCTTAGTAAACCATTTCTTTGCGGATAGCATAAGGTAACTTCAGTGCCATTTCCAGTCCAAATTACCCACAGTAATGAATTGCTTGCATCCAAATTAGTGAGGAATTAGGGTTCTCTGTAAGGGCCCAGGGGTGCCTTAATTAAGCCCTGCCTCTTGAACACCTGTCCTGGTCCCTTCAGGGACCATAGTTCCCTATAGATCTGAGCTGGCTTGAGAACCAGGAAATACAGTAATAACCATCCTTTGTAATTCTACTCAGCAACCCATTCAGGTGGACTTTGTATTCCCACTTGGAGCTAAGAAAAGGAGGGCACTCAGAGGTTAGTATGTGTGCCCAAGGCCACGTGCTGGTCAGTGGCAGAGTCAGGTGGTCTGTTTCCACCATGTCACCTTGTCTGGCCCTGGAGCCCCCTTTCAGCCTGGAACAGGGAGTACAGATATTAATTAGTTGACTTTTGGACAGGTCTTATCACTTTGCAGAGTGCCTCCACATACCGTCGCCTCCTTTGACACTCCCAGTAACTGGGAGTGCTCGGTGGGTGGCGCTGTTGCTCCCTGCGGTGCACAGGAAAACAGGCCTAGCAGGCTTCTCCGTCACACTCCGCAAAGCCAGGAGAGAACGCAGGAACCCCGCCTCCTGAACTAGTGCTAAGTTCACTTCCCTGCCATTTTCATCAGATCCTGGTGCAGGATCCTCACCTACACCAGGGAAGGGTGTGTGGATGGGAGGGGTGGGAACAGGGGAGACCTTCAAATTAAGTGGCAATCGACTGATAGAAGAGGTCCCAGGCCCAGCATTGGAACAGGTCATGGAGGCGCTGGGTGGCCTCTTTAGTTGTCAGTAAACAGTTCCAAGGAGGAGCTGGGAGGGAAATATTGAAATATTTTATAAGCCACAGTGACCTGCTCTTCTGCCCAGGTGGAGGCTGATCAGCACCCCGACCCCATCCCCCCAGTCCCTTCACTTGGCCCGGGGGGCTGCAGCTGGGTCTTGTCTCTGCAGAGTTCAAAGAGGCCTTCTCGCTGTTTGACCGGACACCGACTGGAGAGATGAAGATCACCTACGGGCAGTGCGGGGACGTGCTGCGGGCCCTGGGCCAGAACCCCACCAATGCTGAGGTGCTGCGTGTCCTGGGCAAGCCCAAGCCGGAAGGTCAGCGCAGGCCCTGGGCTCAGCCTACCCTTCCACCCCTGGGGCTCTCCCCGTGATCTGCCTCCTGTCAGCTGCTCTCTCCCTTCTCCCCCTTTAACCCTCCATGACCAGCCTTCCCTCTCCCAGGTTACCTGCCTCTTATTTGGAGAATTTATCCCAAAGCACCTTAGCGGACCCTTGAAGAACGTGGCCTGGGCTTGCTCCTGGAGGGCAGGGGCGATGTTCTGTCTTCCTCTGACACTCAAGGGTGCCAGGGATGCTGGGGCAGGGGGTCTTGATGGGCATCTGATAACTAACCACCCGCCCCCACTCCCCACCCAGGAGCTCTTGGTCCAGATATCACAGCACCAAGATATCCCATGACCCCTGTGAGCTGCATCACAAATAACTTGTTTCTGGTTATGGTTAGGGCACTGAAGATCGCAAATTATTCATTTAATATAAATTAGAGCAGATTCAAGATTAGCTCTAGAATGACTCCTCTTTCACTCATTTGCACTTGGTGGACAAGGTTTAGAAAGTGGTGCCAGAGGGTTGTGTCCCACTGGTGAGTGTCCCCGGTCACGTGAGGCAGTCAAGGGAACAGCTGCCCCAACACACGTCCTTCTCCTCAGAGATGTACGCACCAGGTAGGGCCAGGGAGACCTGGGTGAGCCATCTCTGGACGCTTCCTGGGCCCCATATTGGTCCCCGTCCCCTCCTCCTCTTGCTGCAGATGACAGCAGTGCCGCAGGAAGGATGCGGGCAGGAACGCGCCAGAGGCCAGCAGCTTGCCCATGTCAGCAGGGCTTCTTAGAGGCAAAGTTATCTGGGCACTTCCACTTGTGGGTGGGGGGTGGGGGTCTGGGTTGTTATAAGAGAGAGAAATGCCAGAATTTGTGGTACTTAACAATGGTTTACATCTATTAAATTGAAGCTTTTAACACACTGCAATGTGGGAGAAGTGTGCTTGTCACACAATATTTGCAAATGTACAAAAATTATTGATTCAGAGCAGTTCCAGACAGTGTGGTCTAGCAATGAGACCCAAATGCAGAGTTATGCAAAAAAAAATGTGTTTTGCAATCCTGTCAGTTTACGTCCATGACTGTATGTCTGTCACATGTCCAAAGCCTAAGTTGTGAATGTGCGGGCTGGGCCGTGCGTCCTTTGGGCCCCTCATGTTCTGCTGCTGTCACCCTCAGCTGCCTCCTGGAGCTCAGAGGTCTGGGAGGAGGCACGGTTCCTTTTCACCTCTGCTGGAGTCCTGTCCCTGAGAAGATTCCCCGAGCCAAACCCCTGCCTTGCTCCTGTGGGCTCTGTGCCGCCCAGGATCACCGACTGGGTGCCGCGCCCGAAAGTGGCTGCAGCTAAGCCCTGGGTGACGGCAGGGATGGGTCCTAGCCTGGCAGAGCTGGGGTGAGGCCTCCTCTGGTCCTCTGCTCCCCTTGTGACTCTGCTCGTGTCCCTTCCCTTTCCTTCCCCATGCCACCGCAAGAGATGAATGCCAAGATGCTGGACTTCGAGACGTTCCTGCCCATCCTGCAGCACATCTCCCGCAACAAGGAGCAGGGCACCTACGAGGACTTCGTGGAGGGGCTGCGCGTTTTTGACAAGGAGAGCAATGGCACGGTCATGGGCGCTGAGCTTCGCCATGTCCTCGCCACCCTGGGTGCGCCAGCTGGGCAGTAGATTGTGGGAGTCCCTGCACCCTGAGGATCACATCCTGACCCAGCCCTGTCTCCCTGGGCTATGCAGGAACAACCTGCCCCAGCTGGGTTTGGGGGGAGGGGGCAGCAGGTTGGCAGAGCAGGGTGACTGCTGAGACCTGAGGGGTGGGACCCAGGATTCCTGGCCTTGTCTGTGCCCGGGTTACTGGAACTCTGTTCTGCTCACCCAGCGATAGCTGTAAGGCAGAGGGAGAGGTCTCAGAGGCTAGGATGGGCCTCAAGACCCTTGGCTCCACTCTCCAGTGCCTTTGGGGAGGCTTGGTGTGACACCAGATCAGGGAGTCTTAGGCCTTCAGACTTAAGGGGGTGTTTGGGTTTTTCCTGTCCCTCCTTTGCCATCTGCAATTAAGAGCCCACTGACCTCCCACCCCAGGAGAGAAGATGACTGAGGCAGAAGTGGAACAGCTGTTAGCTGGGCAAGAGGATGCCAATGGCTGCATCAACTACGAAGGTATGAGGTCACACCTCGCTTCCCTGGGTACCCAGGGATGGGAGAGCAGGCACAGTGTGGGCCGGGCAGGTCTCCAGAGTAGAACAGATCCAGGAGCTAGAGGACATGAGCACCAGATGGGCAGTGTTGTTCTGTTATAATGGAGGGAGCATGGAATTTGGAGATAGCTCTGTGATGTACGAACTGTGTGACCTTGATTAAGTCACTTACCTTCTCTGAGGCTCGATTTTCTCATCTGAGAAATGGGGTGATGCAGGCACCTTTTTCAAGGTTGTGGGGATCAGTAGAGGCAATGCATTTCATTTTATCTATGTTGGGTATCAGCACAGAGTGGACACAGAGCAGAGGTGAGGTCTCTTCTTTCTTCCACCTCCTCTACCAGCCCCCAAATAAAAGAAAGAATCACAGTCTGGAGAAGGGGTAGTGGGAAGCTTTGAAGTCTGGCAGTGTAGGCAAGGGGGAAGACGTCTAGGGGGCCAAGAGGACAATATAGAGCTGAGAGGGGCCACGTGCAACTGCTGATTTTTGTCTTCTTTCCCAGCCTTTGTCAAGCACATCATGTCTGGGTGAAACGGGCCCCACCGGGGTGAGTACAGCCTCTCCATGCTGGTCCCTTCTGGGGCCACAGAGGGGCTTGGAATAACACCACATGCCCCAGAGCTCTTCTGCCCCAGGCCTGCCCCGGAAGAGGAAACCGCAGGGGATGATGACTGGAGCGCAGCCCGCCCCTCTCACCATTTCCTCTCCCCTCTCTTGGCCCATCTCCTCCCCTCATTCCCTTCCTGTCTGGCCTCCTACCCTCCCTGGTCTTTGCACCCTATCTTGACCCTCATCAGTCACTTCCTCCTGCCTCTCCCAGGGTCTCTCAAGGCCAGACCATTCTCTTCCTGAGGCCTGTGGCCACTTGTCCAGGTTCCTGTGGATGAGAAAGCCAGATCCCAGTGGAAAAGAGTGTCCCTGGCCTGTGCTCTTGACCCTGTTCTTCCTCACTCCCTTCCCTGTGCTCCCCTGCACTTGGTGCCATCCTGATAGGGATGTGGATTCTGTGATGGGGGGCTGGGCATGGAGGGAGAGATGCCCTTTCCATCTAGCATTTTCTTTCAGGTGCCTGGCCCTTGGACCTAGGCCGCCCAGGGTGAGTTAGTGAGAGGCCCTGAGTGACTGAGGCGGAGCGAGAGTCCGGGACTTATCTCTGCTCCACAGCCCAAGGACCTCATGGGCCCATAGCCCTCCCTGTAAATAAACAGCTCTGGCAAGGCTGGGCCATGTTCCCTGATCCCAACCCATCTCTGAGTTGTTTTTTAAAATAATTGAGTTGGCTGTGTGTGTGTGTGTGTGGGGTGTGTGTGTGTGTGTGTGTGTGTGTGTGTGTGTGTGTGAGGGTGGGGAGAGAAACATTGATTTGTTGTTCCACCTATTTATGCATTCATTGGTTGATTCTTTTTTATTTTAAGATTTTATTTACTTTTTAGAGAGAGGGGAAGAGAAGGAGTGAAACATCAATGTGCGAGAGAGAGAGAGATACATTAATCAGTTGCCTCTTGCACACCCCAACTCAGGAACCTGGCCTGCAACCCAGACATGTGCCCTGACTGGGAATTGAACCTTTGAGCTTTTGGTTCTCAGGCCAGCTCTCATTCCACTGAACCACACCAGCCAGGGCTATTCTGTTTTCTTGTTGTTGTTTTTTTTTTATGATTTTATTTATTTACTTTTAGAGAGAGGGGAAGGGAGGGAGAAAGAGAGGGAGAGAAATATTGATGTGCTAGAGATATATCAATCAGTTGCCTCTCTTATGCCCCCACCTGCGGACCTGGCCTACAGCCCAAGCACGTGCCCTGACTGAGAATTGAATCTGTGACCTTTCAGTTCACAGGCTGGGGCCACACCAGTCAGGGCCATTGGTTGATTTTTGTATGTGCCCTGACCACGGATCAAACCCACAACCAACTGAGGTACCCAGCTAGGGCCTCTACTTATCTTTCTGCTGCCCAAAACGAGTGTAATTACCTGAGAACAGCATTAGCATAGCCTATCAACTGTTTGGCATTCTCTAAAAGCTCTGATTATTTGGGTTTTTGAGGTAGAATGTGTTAGTGGAGATGGCTAATGGTGCGATATCTGCCTCCACCACTAGATGGCACAATTGCAAAAAGCATGCTTTCAATAAGATGCCTGGGCGTGTGATTACACAACTTGTCTCTGAGAAACTTCAGAAGCCACTTAGTCCATCTCTATGCCTGCAGGCAAGTAGAGGTTTTTCTCACCTTTGAAGACTCACAACTATTAGCTTGGTTCAGTGCTCCTCACCAAGGCTTGGCACTGAGAGATCAAAGAGGGCACACTATTCTGGAAACATAGAGACCTGGCTCTAGTCCAGTTCTACTCCCAGGTCACGTAAATATTCAGCTCCAGTGCATGGGCTGCAAAGTGAGGGAGTTGATTAGATCATCTTTAATGTCCCTTCCAGCTCTCCATTCTGATCATTTAGAACTCAACTAACTTCTTGCAATATCCAGCTTTAGTCCATTTGTTTTATTTTCATCCTTATTGTATATGTAGAATCTTAGGTGGTAGCATCTAGCTTTTATTCAGAATAATTGTGAACTGTACAGAAGTAGATGCGTTAGGAGATTTTAAAAAATCTGGCTGGTGTAGATCAGTGGATTGAGCACGGGCCTGCCAGCCAAAGAGTTGCTGGTTCGATTCTCGGTCAGGGCACATGCCTGGGTTGTGAGCAGGTCCCCAGTAGGCGTGTGAGAAGCAACCACACATTTATGTTTCTCTCCCTCTCTTTCTTCTTCCCTTCTCTCTCTAAAAATAAAATCTTTTAAAAAAAAACTTTCACTGCATGAGTTTATATTCTATTGGAGGAAAAATTATCTATACATGAAAAGTGAAACTATGTTATGATTCAAAATAGAAGAAAGGACACCAGACCCTATGAGTCCTTAGGATTAAGGGATAGGTATGGGATCAGAGCAGTAGGGGCTCAAAGGAGGAGTGGTCAGGGAGGGCTTCATGGAAGAGGTGTGGCAAACTTGGGTGAGATATAAATAGACAAGAACCTAGAGAGAGGGATTCTAGACAGGAGGCACAAAAGTGCCTGCTTCTTCACCAACTTTTAGGATTTGAGTAAAAAGAAATAAAGAAGAATAAAAGAAGAGTGAGAAAAAGAACTGAAGAGTGGAACAAGGGACAAGGAGAAGGGAAGAAAGAGGGTGGAGGGGTGAGTAGGGGGTCACACTCTGGAGTGATGTGCACCAATTCAGAGGTAGAGAAGCAAAGTTAAAAACTGAGGGTAGCCTGAAAAAGTTCTCATTCTTTTCTCCCTTCATCCTATAGAGCCACAGAACCATAGGCTTTCAGGGTCAGAAGAGACTTTTTGTCCCAACCCTCCCATAGGAGCCCTCCAAACTGGTTGCCCAGTGTTCACGTGAATTCCTGCTGCGACACGAGACTCCCAAGGCAGTTCAGTCCATTTGAGAAAAACTCTACTTGTTATTCTTCCTAATAGGAATCTGACATTTACATCCCTGAGATTTTCATCCACTGATCCTCAATTTGTCTTCCAGAGTGACCGAGAAAAAGCTCTAAAACATTTCCCATGACAGAAGTAGGAGTCTCCTCTTTTCTCAGCTAAGCACCTCCCAGCAGGTGCTTGTCCTAGGCCAAGATTCTTGAATCCATCTAGCATGGCCAGTTGCTATCTAACTCGCTCAGTCTTGGGGCTCAGTTCCTTCTTAGCAACGTAGTATCACATGTTAGAGTCTGGAAATTAATCTTAACAGAAAAGACAGAACTGAGATGAATGCAGAGGTTGGGGAGCTCTGCAACTGTCAGACTGCTAGCTTTTCCTGTTGTTCTTGGTGCTCTGAACTTAAGTACAGCCTATGTTTGTTCATTTTAACTGGAAGAAACTTCCACCTCATTTTGGACTTCTACCTTCTTGGCCTGTTCTCGCAGCCCCACGCCACAGCCTCTGTTCATCATTTGCTGTCGGCTACCCTTCCTTCCTCCGTTTTGGATGAGAACCCTACAGAGCTCTCTTTCCTCAGCCCCACCAGCCTCTTTCCCCTTCCCCACCTGTTTCCTTATTTCGTTGTTTGCACTTCAGCTGTAACAGGAACAGTTTCCTCACCATAAAGACCCCTGTGGGAACATGTATGCTCTTTTTCCGAGGAGAGGATTTTCATCATATTTCCAAGGGCTCAGAGACCCAAAACGGGCTGAGAACCGCTGTTTCAGAGCCTTCGCGGGATCCTGTTTATCTTTCCCCTGAGTGTCTGCACGTCCCATCTGCCAGGCCAGCCTTCCTTCCCGTCTGCCGCGAGCTCTGAGATAGTTTGTCTCCTTCTCCCAGCGCTTTCTTCATGTCCACCTCTCACCCAACAATTCCCTGGGCCACACTTAGGTGTAGAGAGGAAGTTCCCCCTTTTAGTTTTACTTCTTCTGTGGCCCCACTTTTTGCTGAATAAGGGTGCCTATTGAGTTCCTCTGGATCTTGCCCCAAACGCCGCAGGATCTGCCTGGGGTGCATGCCCTCCCCTCCCCCGCTGGAACCCAGGGCCCACAGGCTCATTGCGTCCCTGTGGTCACTTCTGCTCCTCTGTTCATTTATCAGGTCCCGATGGCCTCCGCTGGGCTTCCTCCCTCAGACTTGTGGGTTCCTTGTAGATATGAATCTTTAGGAGAGTCAGCACTCACACGCCCACTGTCCTACCAGTTTAACTTTTCTTATAACAGCCCAATGTCCAATGGAGATGATTCCCATCTCGCAAATGTTTGGTTGTACCCAAGACAGGATGTGCACTTTCTAGAAAGTCTTAGTCATTTTGCATTTTCATAAATCTTCTGTGGTGCTATTAGAGACAGACATGGTATTTTGTAACCAGGGGCCATCATCAGTGTAGGGACAGGGAGTCGATAATGTCCTTGGCTCAATTGTCTTTGTGGCGTGTGAACTTGGTCTCGGCATCTGAGGAATTGCAACAGCTCATCCGGCAGAGCTGGTCTTGGGGCTCTCTCAACTTCTCGGCCCCAGGCTTCAAAAGAGATTCTAGAAAAAGGTCGCCTTGGCCCTACCCTTTCTCCCATTCCATTCCCACTCACGCTTCAGCTCTCAGCTCAGCCCGTCTGTGCTCTGCATGTGAAGGAGAAGCCAGAGGTCAAAGATCTAGCATTCAAAAGTGTGGTTACCAGTTGGAATGTGGAGAGAGCCCTTGTGTGTGGCAGTTAGTTTCACAATCATTTACTTAGTGCATTTTATTGCTGGTAGTGTAAGTTTTTGGTTGGCTTTAGAATTGAGTTTTTGAGATATTCGGCCAGGGTCTAATTTCTTACAATGGTGGTCTAATTTCTTATAAAGGCATGCTGCCTGGCCTATGGAGTGTATAAAATCAAATAAGACCTGGTCCTTGCCCTCAAGGAATATCAGGGCTGGTAGGTAAGCTAAGACATGTGCTGTGCACAAATATAAAGATATCAAGTAGAAGGCAAAAGTGTCACATAGATACTAACAAAGAAGTGGGGGGATTTCAAAGGGAGAAGCAAGGTGATTTCCAGCTAGGAGATGGGAGAAGGCTCTTCGGAGGAGGAGGAGCTGGCATCGAAGCCGTGGGGGCGGTTCTAACACACTGAGGCAGTTGACATCGGAGTTCAGACTGCGTCGTCAGGGCCAGGATGAGTCTCTGCCCACAAGCTGTGTGAACCTTGGGAAAGTTGCTCAACCTCTTCGAGCCCCAATTTCCTGATCTATAAAATCGGGAAAATAGTAGCCCTGACCCCAGGTACAAATGACTTAATACCTGTACAACACTAAAAACAGCACCTGTAACATGTACTAAGGACTCAATAAATATTAGCTCTGGAGGGGAGCAGGGTTTTCTAGGCAGAGGGAACAACTCTAGGGGAAGAAGGAAAATTAAACACTGTTATTTTTTGGGGGGGGGAACCCTCAAATAATAGAAATACCAGGGAAACAAATGGAGAATACTGCTCATCGTTATTGGCATTCCTGCCTTTACCGCATCCTTACCTTGTGCTAATGCTCTTCCATGAGCTCCCAGTGCATCTTCCGGTCGCCCTTCCCAGCAACTCCCCGTGGCGCAGGTGCGACGGTCTGCACTCTACAAAGGAGAACACTGAGGCCAATAGAGGCTAAGTAGCTCTCGGGGCACTCAGCGAGTAGGTGGAAGCTTCTGGAATCAGACCCACGTCCTCTCACTGCCCACACCTGTTTCCCAGCTGCAGAGCCCCTGCCGTTGCTGGCTCTTCCCGGCCCCTCAGCCCCGTGCTTGCAGTTCGTCATCTACCAAGTCACTTTCTCATTCCAGGCTTCAGTTTCCTTTCAAAGTAAAAGAGTTAAGGATGCTCCGAAAGTCCCTTCCAGCTCCAAGGAGTCTGATTTCTTCATCTCTCCCGTCCTCAAACCTTGTCTGCATTTGGCTGTCATGTGTCACTCTGGCCACCAACCGTCCTGGTCACAGGCATGCACATGGAAGAAGAGGGCAAAGCACTGGGGTCCCTTTGGTATAGACCTGCCAGCAGGTTAAAAAGAAAATCAAACCAACAGGTAACAAAATTGAAGCAGAAGTCCCAAGGTGACTTGGAGTAAGGAAGGGACCAGAGCTGGGATGTGAATCAGAGACCCTTCCCGAGAGCAGGAGTTTAAAAACTCACCTCAAAGGAAGGGGAGGGCGCTGCTGTGGGCCCCTGCCGGGAAGGTGGAACGAGGGGCGGGTCCTTGGTGATCCCGCACCTTTAGTTTTTTTCTTTGTGGCATCTGGGGCATCTGGTTGAGATGAATCTTGTGGGTTCTACAGGGAGAGATGGAGCAGGAAGGGAGCATTTGAGGGAAGAGAGGGGAGGCAGTGAGTCACTTGGGTGATATGATTTGCAGCCTAGGTGGACATGTTATAATATTAATTTTTTCTGAGGGTTTGCACTTGTTGGGTCTTGCTACATAATCACTGTCATATTTTTTCCTTTTTTCCCTAGCTTGATAAAAAATACAATAAAAAAATTGCCACAGATAAGTAGGCCTGGAATTTATGTCTTACCTACATAGCTAATTTCATGTGCCTTTGCAATTCTATTGTGTGTGTATCTCCCACCTTTTGGCATGCCACCATTAGTTTTTAAAAGACTTTGAGAGTTCTGTCCCCTTACCTCAAAGGGTACCCACAGTCACCTGCCACAGTGTCCAAATGCCTGTTATTAATCACCTTTTGGGGGATAGGCATTGTAGGCTCTTGGGTATGGACAATGCCAGGGTTTGGAACTGAGGACTGCAACTTACCAGTGAGTGACCTTGGGCAAGTGACTCTCCCGCTCTGTAGCGGTGTCCTCATCTATAAAATGGGGATAAAAACAGTACCCCTTTTAAGGGAGTAGTGAGGATTTTCCAAGGGACTATATGTGAAGCATTGAGCACAGTGCCCGGCACATAGGTTAAATCTTACTCAGGAGACTGCCCAGTAGAACTCTGAAGCAGTAGGAAACAATTTCGGTTTGTGGCCTGGGCAAGGGAAAACTCCAGAAAAACAGGGTATTCATGAACTGGGATGGTCCTAGTCCAAAGGTTTTACCTCATACAAAATCCTCTATTAGGGGATGGGTGTGAGGGTCCCTTGGGAAGAACCAAAGACACGGATCAGGAAGACAGATGAATGGCAGTTGTGAATAACTACCCAGAGGTAGTCCCAGGTATGTGAGGCCCTAAGGCAAGGAGAATGGAGAAGAGGGGCTCAGGGAAGTGGAGGTGTCTCCCGCCAGGGGTCCTGGTCAGAGTGAAGTAGGGGTGGGCTCTCCCTCTCCTCCATCAGACCTCGTGGCTTCCAGGTCAGGTCCAAGGACTACAGGTCTCACTGGGTTGGAAACACCCCGAGCCATGGGGGAAGCAAGGCACACTGCCGGTCAGACTGTCAGTTCCCAGTCATGCCCCCTTTGTCATTCTTCCAGGGAAAAGCTGACTCCTAGGGGCACTTTGTTTGGCCCAGACCTCGGTCTAATACCCAGGTTTTTCCAGTGTGGCTGTCGTATCTGGGAGTCAGCTGGGCTGGACTGGTAACTTCTTATAATAGCTAAGACAGGAAGTGGTTATGACCTGGAAATAGAGCAGCCCTAGTGGGTGAAAGGGTAGGAAAGGCTTTTTCTGGGAAAAGGGCCCCGGGTGCCTTCTCGAGCTAGGTGCACAGAATCCCTGGGCTCGGCCTGGGCTGTGGGGACCCTAGGGATAACTTCTTCTTTATGGACTTCCCAATTTTATCTCGGAAATGGGAAGCCCAAGAGCGTTTCATTCCAATAGGAATTTCTCCCATGAACACAGCGGTACTGACTGGAAATATTTGGAGGTGTCTGGCATCCTACACCCACACTTGAAGTAAGAAGACGGTGGGTTGTAAAGTCAGAATGACCTGCTTTTTCAGTCCCTGCTTCGGCACTTACTGCCTGGGAGATCTTGAGCTAACTACCCCATCTCTCTGAGCTTCCATTTTTTAACTTGTAAAATCAGGATTCCATGCCTCTCATGTGCTGACTAAAACATGAAAAGATTCTCAGCATAGTATTTTATCCATAACAACCACAAAATAAATGACAGCTAAAGTAATAATGAATCATAATCATAATAAACATAATAATAGTCCCTTCACCCCTCCAAGCCTTAGTCTTGACCTCTGTAAAATGAGCTATTATGAGGATTAAGTGGGGTGATTAATATTTGGAAACGAGGTGCTCTGAAATTTTCATACTCTGAGGAAGAGGACCCGGGTCAGCACTTGTCTTGGCGAGGGGAGGAAGTGGGGGGAAGAGAGCCGTTCCAGCCTGGAGGAGACCTGTGGAGAGGGCCTCTCCATTGAGTAGAAGGGTTGAGGGGTTGGGGAATGGACTGGCACTGGCTCAGGCAGATTTAGGGGGCCTGCTGACTGGGTCCTGCTTCTCCAGAGAAGCTGGTAGGGTGGCAGGGAGCTGTGGCTACTATGGATACTGGCTACAGTGAGGGACTGAGTCCTCAGTGGGCCAGAAGACGAAGGGCTTCCAGCCCCATGGGGTTCTAGGCTCCAGGATTCCCCGGGAACAATGGTTCTTAACATTTGGGATCACAGACCCATTCGAGAAGCTAGTGAAAACTAAGGACCATTTCTATAGAAAAACAAACTTTTGCATATAGAGGGTTCACAGATTCCTCGAATCTCACGCAGAGACTTCAGGTGAAGGAAACTGTCCTTGGGTTCTGAAGGGATAAGGGACCTGATGCTTTTAGGTGTTGGCATGAAAAGGGGTCCATGAGCTTGGGACAAGCTGGGACTTGACCCAGCAGCACTGATGATGCCAAGGGTCAGCCATGGGTTGGTGCAGGGTCAGGGAAGCTGACCAAGGAGCTGTTAGAGGATGGTCTCCCTGCCTCAGTTTGGTCAATACTGCCCAGGGACCTAGCGACAGGAGCAACAATGGAACCGTGGGAATTCGACTTGCAGGCAGAATTTGGGGATAGACCAGAATCCAGCATAGGTGAGTTAATCCTAAGAAGGAAAAATACCTCACATTTATTGAATACTTACTATATGCCACTCCCTGAGCTAAATGGCGTGCATTATTTTTTTTCCATTGAATCTCCATTTTACAGATGGAGAAACTAAAGCTTAGTGCAGTTAAGTAACTTGCCCAGGATCATGGAACTAGCAAATGTTGGAGCTAGGATTCAAATCCCGGCCACCTGGCTATTGTGCAGACAATAGTCTCTTAAAAAGGTGAGTAAGGAGGGCCTGAGCCCAGCTGCGAGTTTGGGTCCACTGGAACAGGGCCTCAAGGAGGGTGACTGGGGATTTAGAAAGATACCGGAACAGGAATTCGGGGACCGGAACTCTATTCAGGGCAAGCAGGAGGCCAAGCAGCAGCTCTGTTATCAGAGGAAGACGTCATCCTGGCTCGGGGCTTAGGAGGGGAAAGAGTCTGGTTTGGTCTACTAGGGGTGTGAGCAGTCCTGGGCACAGAGCTCAAACCCAGGCCTGGCCAGGTGGCACCACGTATGCTGAGCTGGGATGAAAGACTCGCAGACTCTCATGTCTTCTTCTCAGCAGAGGATGGTCTGGCTCAGGTTCTGGGAGGCAGTGTCTGGTGTTCTTCACGACCACATCCTCACTATGCTGAGAAGCGCGTGGCACACAGGAGGAACCCAATACGTGCCTGTGAATGGATGCTGAGTGCCAAGGCTGAGTTCATCCCTGCACCACACCTTGATAAAAATCTAGGAGTTGTTTCTCACACAGCTCCCCAGAGCCCAGAAATTCCAAGTTATGACATTTTTAGCCCATTTTTCTTCAAGCCAAAGGAACAGCTGGGTCTTCCCTCTCTCAATGGATGGAAGAGCTTCTGCCAAATGTGTAGGAGGAGAAGATTCTGAGCCAATACACTACTCCATACTTAGTTTCCTTCGCCAGAGGAATGGATTTGCACTGAGAGGTCTACCATCTCTCCATAAATAATAATATTTTCCTCTGTGCTTTTCAGATTCTCAAGGACTTTCATATCCATGGTCTCAGAGAACCTCATAATCAAGAGTGAGCATGAGGAAGGTGCAGAGTGGGGTTGGGGGTGGGGAAAAGGGCAGGGAACAGATAGTCATTTTTCACAGATAAGAAAATGAGTATAGAGAGGATTTGGAGCCTTTTTTAAGACCATCTAACTAGTAAGAGGTAGGACATGGATCTGAATCCAGAGACCTTCTGAACCCTTAGTCCAAGAGGAATTAAGCATGACCTTGAAGGCAAGAGGTCCAGAAAGTGGCCACAAACCTGGTTCCTCCAACCTACAGTGGTGAAAATGAGGAACTGAATGGAGTGGAGCTTCTCCAAAGGGATGGATTATTCATGAGTTCTATTTCGGTGTCAGTCTGGCCAAGGTTGGGCAAGGGGTCAGATAATGTGACCTTTGCCTCTTAGATGGATCTTGGGGAAGATTTTTAGCTGTCATGAATTAGAGACCCCTCCATGGTCCTAACAGCTGGGGAGTGTGGCACTTCAGCAAATCACATAATGGACACCCAGGTCCGACATTTTTGCTTGATTAAATTAACTATCAAAGGCTGTTAAGAAGGTTAAAAAAATAGAAAGTGATTCTTTTATTTACTGAGAGCCTACCAGGGACTATAAAGATAATAAACTACTGTCCATGCACTCAAGGATTCCACTGCCCAGTAATGGTGGAGGAGGTGGAGGTAGATAATAAGATAATCACAGACCTGCTGCTGCTGACTATGACAAAGTGACCAGCATGGAACTTGCTCTGCCACAGTAAACAACAACGAATGCAGACAAAATATTTGTGGAACTGCTTTTGACACTGAACATGAGGCAAAGCAGAATTATAATCCTCGAGGGAAGGGAAACACGTGAAGTGAGCCCTACACCCGCCGAGCTTTCGGTGGGGACCACTTTCTGGAATACAAGGGGAAAAGGGTGAAGCCTAAGAAGTGCCTGATGGTCTCACCGAGCTGAAGGGCAGAGGTTAGAGTTCAGGGCTGCTGCAGTGCGGGGACCGGTGGGGAACGCTTTCACAGAGGAAGGTGTTGAACAGAGAGGTGTCCCCTGAAGTGCACACAGGGGTTCCCCAGGGTTTTCAGATGAGGACGCGCTGAGCAGGCACATGGTGAGGCTCTGCAAGGCTTAGCAGAGAGCAGCTGAGAGCCGGGGCAGAGTGCTGGACCAGATCCCTGGGGCGGACACAGGTGTTGGAGCTTCAGCCCAGGCAGAGTGAAGAGATGTCACTGGACAGCTCAGGTACTTACACGGCACAGAACGTCTCTACTGCAGAAAGGGCCACATTCTCCAACACAAAACCACACACTAGGGCTAAGGATCACATTTAAAAAGAGAGCAGCCCTGAAAAGAGTAAAACCACGCCTGACTAGATGAAGATAATTTGCCAGGAATTTAGTTGCCTAATAGAACAGAACTCAAATACTCTTAGAGGGAAGACAACATAAACTCTAAAATGAATAATCCACAATGTTTAGTTATAATCTAGCATTCCTCTACATGTGAAGAAGCAGGAAGCTGGGAACCACAGTTTCCAAAAAAGAGAGAAACATGAGTCAGAATTAGCAGACTGGAATTTTTTAATAGCACTGTGAACATGTTTACAGACTCAAAGGGAAATGTAAACATAACAATTGAAGATATGGGGAATTTCAGCAGAGAAACGGAAGCTGCAAAGAGAATAAAGGAAATTCTAGAATTTAAAAACACAATGTCCAAAATATTCCCTGGATAGACTTCATAGCATATTAGAGATTGCATAAGAAAGGATTAGGAAATTTAAAGAGAGACTATTTAATATGCAAAACAAAGAAATGATATTTAGTTATTGTTTATCTGCATCTGAGGATATGGGATATGCTTATTGATTTTAGAGAGACAGAGAGAGAGAAACATTGATATGAGAGAGAAACAGCCATCTTTTGCCTCCCATATGCACCCCAACCAGGCACTGAAGCCGCAACCTAGGTATGTGCCCTGACTGGGAATCCAACCTTAACCTTTTGGTATACAGGATGACGCTTCAACCAGTTAAGCCAGCCAGCCAGGGCAAGAAATAACTCTAAGAAAGAACTAAGCCAAGTTGAACTGGCATCAACGAACACTGGTTGAGAGGCGACATAATGAAAAATCAGTGTGGGATCCTGAACTGGGTGGATCCTGGAACTGGAAAAAGGGCATTAAGGGGAAGATTGGCAAAATTCAAATACTGAAGCTAGATTAGTTAATAGTATTGTATTGGTGTGAATTTTCTGTGTTTGATAATTATGTTATGGTAATATAAAATGTTAACAGTAGGGGAAACTGAGTAAAGCATAAAAAGTGACTCTAGTATTTTGCAACTTTTCTGTAAGTATAAATGATTTCAAATAAAAAATTGAAAAGAAAAAGAGAGACCAAGGGAAAGAAAAGGCAACATCAGTGTAAGCGGTGCCTGACTTCCCATCGGAAACAGGGGCGGCCAGCGCTGGGAGACGGGGACAATACGCTCCTCAATCCTGCGTTCGAGCTGTAGCCTTAATGGTGCTCTATCTTGTTTAAAGTTGCCTTAAGATATTCTATTAAGTCTTCACACAGAATAAAGGTTGTTTTGAAATAAACAAACAAGAGAAACAACAGAGGCCAGAAAACAGTGAAATCACATCTTTAAAGTACTGGAAGAAAAACCCTTGTCAGCCTGGAAATCTACATCTAAGAAATATTAAAAATGAGGGTGAGTAGTATTCCACTGTGCTACTCAGCCATAAGAAAAGATGAAATACTGCTGTTTATGACAACAAGGTTAGCTCTTGAGAATATCATGCTAAGTGAAATAAGTCAGACAGAAAAAGTTAAGAACCATATGATTTCACTCACATGTGGGATATAAAGCTGAAATCAACAATTGAACAAACAAGAAAAACAAACAAGAACTCAGAGACACAGAGAGTAGTATGGTGCTTCCCAGGGAAGGGGCTGGGGGAGGAGTGAAGGGTAAAGGGAGTCACGTATACGGTGATGAAAGAAGATTTGACTTTGGGTGGTGCGCATACAATGCAATACACAGATGCTATACCATAGACTTCTACATTTGAAACGTATATAATTTTATTAATGAATACTTTCTGGACACATATGCCACACACATATGTGTATATACATGTGTGTTCATATAGGCACATATATGTGCACATGGGTGTATACGGTCTGTCCAGAAGGTGCCTAGCCATGTAATATGAATAATAGAGACATTTACTGAAGAAGATACAAGACACAAGAAACATTGTACATAGGACAATGACACCACTTCAAAGTAGACACCTTAGGACCTCATACAATTCTCACAATGGCCATTAGCTGCTCTGTCATATTTTCCTGAATCTCATCGACGGTCTGAAATCTCTTCCCTTTCAAAGGTGATTTTAGTTTGGGGAAAAGCCAGAAGTTGCAGCCAAATCTGGGCTGTAGAGGGACTCAGTCACCTGAGTAATTTGATGTTTCACCAAAAAACTCTGCAAGAGATGTGATGCATGAGTGAGTGCATTGTTGTGATGAAGCTGCCAATCGCCAGTTGCCCGTAGCTGCGGACTTCTGAATCATCTGAATAATTTCCATGGAGAAATGTTCAAACTTAATGCACAATTTGATGCAGACTCATTGCTCTACTCTCTGTCATTTTGAATGCGACGCCACACAGTCCACATGCTCCCTCAAGGGCACCTACCACCCCCACTGACTCGTACAGTGAAGTCGTCATTGTTCACACGTGCATTCCAGTCTATTTTCCTTGGCTGCCAGGTTACATCAATATCGGCAAACTGTTCTCATTGTGTTAACAGTGGCTAGACTTTTTCCAGAAAGACCTCCTATGTGTATATATACACACATATATATGTAATAAGCAAATAAGTAAATACTTCAGCAGATATGTAACAGGTTGTGTGACTTGGATTTTGCTCCAGGGGCAATGGCAATGCTGTTGAAATGGTATCCGGCCTGGAGGCTCTCCACCAGCTAGGGGAAGTATGCGGAGCTGGAGGCTCAAAGCCCAGGGTAGGAAGCTCAGGTACTCTTTGTGGGCTGGGTCTTCCTCTGCCCCCTTGCAGATTGCTAGTGACATTTCCGCTGATGAGTGTTACCACTATGTGTATCCTAGCTTTGAAAAGTCTGAGGGGGGAGTGTCCACCCCTGCAGAGCCTGGGGCTAGAGGACAGGGGACATCAGATGAGATTACATGAAAGAGATGACATCTGAGAGGTTTTGAAAGATAAGTGGAATGTTCCGGGTGGAAAAAAGAAGTTAGATTAGTCAGACAGAAAGGCATGGAATATTTGGGGGAGGTATCTCCCTGGCCTAGGGGGGGAGATGAGGCAGAGCTGAGTCAGGGCCAGTTTTCAGGCATCTGGTGCGTCTCAGGAGAGGGCTTAGGGAAGCTCAGGGGTAGCCTGAATGTTCTTACGGGGGCCCAGGAGCAGGAGAGACTTCCAGATCCTCACTGAGGCCTTTAGCTTTGTTCCAGAGTTACTCATTCCACAGCCCGCACCAGCCCCGGCCACTCCCTGGTGGCGTCCTGCCTCACAGGACTACCAGCATTGTGCCTCTTGGAGCTTCCTGATGTTTCTCATTTGGGGAAGACCCGGAGACCACGAGGGAGGATTTGCAGGGCTGGGGGTGGGGTGGAGGAAAATATGATAAAGCTCAGAAGCCTGTGACTTTGAGTTTGGAGACAGTACACAGTAGTCAACCTTTATCCATGGTTTAGCTTTTCTTAGTTTCAGTTATTCACCATCAAGTGTAGTCTGATATCAATATTGAATGGAAAATTCCAAAATTACAGAATTTGTGAGTTCGAAATCGGGTGCGGTTTTGAGAACTCCAGGCCTCTGTCCTGACAGGAAGACGAGTCGTGCCTTTGTCCAGGGTGCATTGCGCTATCGCTCACTCTTGGCTGTCGCGTAGATGGTGACATTATCACAGCGCTTGTTTTCAAGTAACCCTTATTTTACTTATTAATAGTCCCAAAGTGCAAGAGTGGTGGTGCTGGCTATTTTGATACGTCAAAGAGAAGTCGTAAAGTGCTTCCTGTAAGTGAAAAGTTATGTATATATAGGGAAAAAAACAGTATATACAGGGTTTGGCAATATCTACACTTATAGGCATCCACTTGGGGTCTTGGAACGTATCCCTCCCGTGTGAAAGGGGTGAGGGTGGGGGACTACTCAACTGTGTCCTGAATTGTTCATCAGATATTACTTGTGCGAGCACGAATTTGTGGAGACACGCCTTTATGGACATCACTGCTTATACAAGCTTGAGATGAGATTTTGTCCTCGAGACTTATAGTCTACCTGAAAACCAAATTAACCAAAGAAAAAATTAGTGACTAATAAAGGACTATGCCAGTGACCAACAGAGTAGGCATTCAACAAATATTTGTGAATTAAATATACGAAAATGTCAGTGCATGATACACAAGGGCCAGAGGGAAAGAGCAATGCAGGGGAAAGAGAAAGCCACGAGGGTGTCTCCGAGGATGTGGGACTAGATCAGAAGAGGGACCGCATGCTCCTGGCTTTTCTAAGCACTCCAAGCGCACGCGCGGGGACCCTGGGATCAGGATGTGCACGGACGGACGCTGTGCCGAGCTCAGGGACTTGCTCCGGTCCCAGCCTCGTCTCGCCTGCGGATCGGCGTCGTGGGAGAGAAGGCGCGGTTTTCCACCGCCCCCTCTCAGACTCAGGGTCCAGAAAAGGGCCCTAGGGCAGGAAGCGCAAGTTCATGGCCCGCCCCGTTGCGTCCCACCCACGGCGTCCCCTCCCCTCCGGCTGCGGGAAAAGCGGCCGCGGGCGCTGCTGCTCGCTGTGGGCCGGGCGGGCGCGGCCGAGGCGGAGCGTGGCGGCGGGCGGACGAGATGCGAGCGCGGCCGCTCTGGGCCGCGGTGCTGCTGCTGGGGGCGCTGGCGGGCGTCGGCGTCGGAGGTGAGTGAGGCTCCGGGCGGAGGGGACGCGGCTGTCCACCGATCCGCGCCGCTCAGGCTGCCGCAGCCAAGTTTTCAGACTTGGAGCGGGAAAACCCGGCGGGCGGGTCCTGCGCGGCTGCGCGCGGGGGGCGCGGGGCCAGACTGAGGCCGTCGGAGCCCGAAGCCGGGGACCTTCTCCGCCCCGCCGTGGCGGGGTGATGGGCTACCTAGGGGCTGGGTCCGGAGCCAGGTGCGGGGCGCCGGAGCCACTAGCCGGGTTAGGCGCATCCCCGCGGCCTCGACGTGCGCGGCGCGCTGAGCCCCGCGTTCCCCGGCTGCGCCCATCACAGGTGTTCCGGCCCGTGGGACGGGAGACTGGCCGCGGCAGCCCGGGCGAGCTGCGGCTTCCCGGGGCTGCTCCGCGCGTCGGCGGGGCATGTGGGTGTAGTTTCTCAGAGGAGAGTGTGCGCGCGCGGGCGTGCCAGTTACTCGACATTCCTCTTTTTTCTTTGTGATACACTTTCTCTCTTTCTTTCTTTCTTTTTTCTTTTTTTTTTTTTTTTTAACTTGGTGGCTCCCTGCGGGAGCGATTCGGAGAAGAATGAGGACTGTTCCCGGGTGGTAGCGATGCCTCTGCTTCCGGTACAGACCTCACATTCGAAATATCTCCAGGGTAGGCGAGGAGCCACGCCAAGGGTCCCTGAAGCTGGCTTGGATCCCTGGCTTTGTCTCTCCCGCTTCTGCACACACTGTCAGTGGCCAAGGCGTTGGCATTTGGCCTCATTGGTGCTGGGGAGGGGCAGAGCACAGCTCAGCCTGGGGGTGCTGCCCGTGGTTCTCCCGGAGCCCTAGTGAGCTTCCCAGAAAGAACCGGGGCTCCTAAGTCTCTGGGGTCTTCCCGTGCAGAGGAGGCACAAGTGTTCATTTACCTACTTGTAATAAGAGAAGTGGTGCTCGTTGTGACAATTTAGACCCTGCAGAAAGTATTTTTTTACAAGTAAGGTTTATTGATAAGTCCATTTCAAACATAGCTATTCAAAAATGTACTTTGATGACTGCCCTCAAGACTTGTGTGTGTGTAAAAAAGATTATACAGGGCAAGGTAACAATACCTCTTTCAAAAATTCCTTTTTCTGAGATATGATTGACATACAAAAAACTGTATATACTTAATGTATAAAACTTGATGAGTCTGGAGAGAAGTGTACACCCATGATATCATCACCACATCCTGCGAACCATGATCTTGACCAAGGAGTTACGGAGAAGTTGTTATTGGTGAAGCTTCCCATGTGATAGAAGCTCAAATAAGTCAACTGATTTCTTTAGGCTGCAGTGAGCACCTAACAACCATGGCAGGGAAATAGGAGTCTCCAGCATCCTGCCCTGGGTGTTGGTGGAGCCTTGGTTCAGACGCCGCCTGCTGTTGGTAGGCCAGTGGAGAAAGACGGAAGGCCAACTCAGCTGTCTCTTATAAAGAGCCTGCTTCCGTGAACTTAAACCCTTTTTTTGTTGTTTTCTTTTCCTTTCACATCCACAGCTTCCTGATTTTCTGGATGATTTCTGAGTCTAATCATTATATATATATATTACAGTTTTAGAAGTAAGTATAATGAAGTAACAACAGATAGAGCCTAGGGTGGTTCATGGCTCAATATTAGCGAGGATGAAGAGTGTATGCTATTTTGGTGTCTTTCTCTCCACCCCTCAACCTGAGTATATCTTTCGTTGACCTGGCTTACACAGTTGTGATCCATGCAGGATTCCGCTGCATTGACATATCTAACGAAGTCTGCGTTCAGTATCTGGTAGGAGATCTGTCCACAGATGCCTTGTGACTTCAGCAGCGGTGACTGGTTGTGCTGAGCTAGGCCCCAGGCCCCTCCGAGAGGCAGGGCAGAGTAGTGTTTAAGATCATGGGCGCTAGAGCCAGACTTCCCGAGTAAGGAGCCCCCAGTGAAAGCAGACCTTAAACCCCCCATGCCGGTGTTGGTGGCCGGTTGCAGGTGTCATCAGATCTCTGGGGAAACCCGTGGTAGGATGAGAGTCGGATGAGAATCGGAGAGTTATGTTGAGACACACAGTGTTGAAGGGGCAAAGAAAGGGCTGGGTGTGGATGGTAAGGAGACACTGTCCCAGGATAGTAGAGTCTGGAATGGGGAGAAGAGAAGTTGGTTGAGGGTAGAATTGAGCTTTGGGATTTATATACATAGGTGATCTTTTTAGCATCACTAAAGAAGTATCAGGGTTTGTGGCTTCTCCATATGTAGGTCTTTATCCTCACCTGGGACCTAATGGGTAATGAGTTTTGTTTGCTATCACCATCTAAGTCAATTAGTTCTGAGCGGAGGTGCTGATTTCTCCTCCTGAGTTTATGTCTCAGAAAACTCGACACCTGAGCCCTCTGCAGCAGCAACCCTCAGGCCTGAAGACACGTGGACGGAAAGCTTGTTGACTGGGGAAAGGGCCGCTATGGCTCAAAGCCAGTCTGATGTAGGTTTAATTCTTAATTTTAACTCATTGGCCATGGGACCTTGGGCAAGTTGCTTAATCTCTTGAGGCCTCAGTTTCCTCTTTTGTAAAGTGAAGAAAACAATACCTCTCTGATTATGCCAATTACATGAGATAAAGGCACAAAATAAGTGTTCAGTAAATGGCAAGTACTGTTGTCATTGTTCTTGCTATCCATGGTGTCTACTCTATACGGGGGGCAAGAGCTGTTACTGCTTCATGAATGCGTGCAATTCAGGGTCCCAGGATGAGACCGATGGGGTCCCTTTCCCCACACCTGTGTAACGGGGAACTGCTTCTGATTTCAACCATTCCCTTTCAGTGGCTTGGCATGTCTCAGCCACTCTGACCCATCAAAAACCCACAGGACAGGCCAAGGAGGAGAGAGGCTTATACATTTGCTTTGTCCTTGAGAAAACTTTAAATCCAGTCTCTGGGTAAAGGGGAAAGTAAAAGACACCCACAAGATTTCAGATTCCATGAGGAGAAGGACGTGGTTATTTGGTCACATTCTGTGCGCAGTGCCCAGCATGTAGGCAGCACCAGGAGTACCTATCGAGTGCTAGGAAAAGGCATCTGGAGGTGATGTGCTTCACTTTAAGAAACCCAGTAGTGGAATATCTGCCTTCATTCACAGAAGGTCCTCAAATGCCCCATCTGGGCATTCTGGAGGATAGTAGAATACAGCCGAGACCACGAATTCTTCGGGAATTTGGACCTTTGCACTATTGCACCAATTAGACCTCTGATCTGAGGGTGCTGGAAAGTCAGGGGACCTCTCTGAAGTGTCTGCCTTCCCCTCTTCCTGGAGGAGACAAACAGGAGAGCAGCGTTCTCCTTTATCCCCCTCAAAATTGTGAGTGCAAGTGGCAGAGGTCTCCTGGGGACAGCATAAGATGGGACCAGGAGGCAACAGCAAGGAGGGGGAGTCTGGATATGACTCTGGAATTTCCTAATAGAAATTCCTCCTCTGCAACTCCCCACCCCACTCGGGATCTCCGGTTATCATCCCCTCCCAGCTCTAAGAATCCTTCTGCCCTTGCTGGCAGGAATAGTGAGGAAGCATGCCCACAGGAACCACAACTCATGAATCAGCAGACAGATAATTAACTGGGGGAATGACTGAGCAGCTTCAGGGATTAACCACTTGAGTTGATCCAGCCCCCTCTGCTGCCTGTCGGCTCCTTCACCCCATCTCCCCTTCTCCCATCTCCTGACCTCTCACCCCTCCTGCGGGAAGGTTCCTGGGCCTGATGGAGCTCAGATCACACGTGGAAATGCAGGTGGGAGCAGGGAAATCACATTGCCTCTTCTCCCTGTGTAAAATGCTGGTATTTATTTAAATGTGAAACTCTCCGGCAAAACAGTTGTAAAATCTGCCTTTCTCTCCATGCACACAGTATCTCCAGGAACATTCTTTTTTAAAAGTTAAGTTTATTAAGGTATAATTTATGTACAGTAAAAGTCATTCTTTTTAGGTGGATAGTTCTGTGGATTTTGACAAATGCATGCATTCAAGTAACCATCACCATAATCAAGACAGACTATTTCCATCACCCTAAGCAGTTCCCTGGAGCTCCTTTGTCATCTGTCCTCTTTTCCCATCTTTAGTTCCTGGAAACTACTGATCTGTTTCCTGTCCTTACAGTTCTGCCATTTGCAGCATGTCACGTAAAGGAAATCGTACAGTATGTAGCCTTCCAAGTCTGGCTTCTTATACTTAGTATGACACATTTGAGATTCCTTGTCGTTGGTACGTGTCAGAAGTCTAAGAGGTTACCTGAGGCCACTCCATCTTCCTCAGGTGTTGAGCTAGTTACCCTAAAAGGATACTTCCAAAGAGGCCTCCATCTAAGAGGCCAGGGTTTCTAAGTTTTCTAATTGGATAGATGCATTGGGGCCATGTAGTTTAAGCCATTAGATTTCCCAAGTGCTAAGTAGTAATATCTTCAGGATATTGGAGAGAGTTTAGCAGCAACCAGCACTTTTATTTTTCTTGGTCCTAAAAGCAATGGACAGTTTGCGACCAAATATGGCAAGTCACGATCCTTGGAAGCAAAAGCTGTTAAGGAAACACGGGGCTATTCTACCTTTAAAAAAAACATCCCATTGTAAGTCTTCTGCTTTCTGTCCTGTACCCACAAAAGACCACTCCCCCTCCCTCTCAGCATTTCTCAGGTCAGTTAGTAAAGACATTCAGACATTCCAGGAGAGAATGAGATGGTGTGTGCTCATTATGAGAAAGTCGAACATTGGAGAGTAAAATGCCTGGTTCCCCTCCACTGCCCTTCCTCCCTCGCGTCCACTGTTGATGGGATGGGGGCTTTTATTCAGATCTTCCCTCTTGCACATATAATTCACATGTGTATGTATATTCCTGAAACTTGTATAACATTTTTTAAACATACAAAAGCCACTTCCTTTCAGATAGAAAAAAAAAAAAACCCACTTCAGTGTGAAAAGAACTGTGGGTCTGGAATTGAAAAACTTGTATTTGATTTGTGGCTCTGCAGGCTTTTCCATCAATTTTCTGGTTGACTCGGAACAAGTCGTGGTACCTCTGGGCACCTCTGGGCATCAGTCTCTGGTGCCTCAGGGCCTGACAGTGGGCGGAGGAGATGAAAGGAGAGACTTTGGTTTGCTCCCGCCCCTCCCCACCATCAGCTGGAGAAGTTTTCCTTTAACTGATTAATAACGTGAAATTTCATGTAAGGATTTTTAGAGGGAAAAAAGGAAGGTCTGCAGCTAAAAATATACTTGAGCAACTTCATCCAAGAAGACGTTTAGCAAAACACACATTTAGTAGCCACTTTAAAGGTCCATGTAGTCAATTCAAAATCTCTTTGCTAATGGAATTCTTGGAGATTATACACACACACACACACACACACACGATATTTTGCCATGTATAACGCACACCCATGTTTTTGGCCCAAACTTTCAGAAAAAAATTTTTTTTTAATTTTAATTCAGTTGTTTATTTATTTATATTTATTTTTATTTTTATTTTTTTAGCAACAATTTTTTTTTAAGATTTTATTTATTTATTTTCAGAGAGAGGAGAAGGGAGGGAGAAAGAGCAATGTATGGTTGCCTCTCACATGGCCCTCACTGGGGACCTGGCCCGCAACCCAGGCATGTGCCCCGACTGGGAATCGAACCGGGACCCTCTGGTTCCCAGCCCGCGCTCAATCCACTGAGCTACACCAGCCGGTCTGTTTATTTATTTATATTTAGATACTTTTTGGGTATTATAAAGGAATCTTGGCATTTATGTTTTAAAGATTTTATTTATTTATTTTTAGAGAGAGGGGAAGCCAGGGAAAAAGAGAGGGAAAGAAACATCAGTGTGTGGTTGCCTCTTGTGCACCCCCTACTGGGGACCTGGCCCGCAACCCAGGCATGTGCCCTGACTGGGAATTGAACCCGCAGCCCTTTGGTTTGCAGGCCGGCACTCAATCCACTGAGCCACAACAGCCAGGGCAGAATTTTAGCATTTATTTTTGACCATGTTATGGTACAAGAAATTTTATGTAAGAAATAATTACAAAACACAAGAACAGATACAAGGTATTTCAGGTACTACCTATATATAATGCACATCCTTATTTTTCTCTCAAAAATTTGGGCAAAAATGTGCACATTATACATGGCAAAATACGGTAGTTTTTTAATCATCATTGTTATTTCTCGAGCAGGATCATCCATAATAGGATCATTGCCACTTAATAATATACACTAGGCATCTTTTTATGTTCATCTTATTCATCCCAAGAGCTATAGCCCCAACCGGGAGGCATAGTCGTACAGACAGACTGAACTTTCCTCACCAGCTCCCTGTGGGCAGACATCAGGGTCATCCCCTGTTAGCTGCTGCTACAAGTAAAACTGCAGGCGGTAGCCTTGTTCCTCATGATGCCCCTTTGTTCAGGTGTTTCTACAGGCTGAACTTGAACTAAAGCTGCTGGGTCAAAGGACGTGAATATTGTGAATTTTAATTTTAATAGGTTTTGCCAAATTGTCCTCCCAAATGGCGTGACCAATTTGCCTTCCTACCAAGACAGGTTGGCAGGGGATACTGGTGACAGCTGTCCATATAATACAAGGCGTGAGCTGGAGGAGGGAGAGCAGCAGAAAGGCACAGCTAATTGCCCAGGAGGTCACCCACAGGGCGCCGCTGGGCCGGGCCTCAAGCAGCGCTTGGTACAGGCTTGCCTCTTCTCTGTCCTCAATGAATCAGGTGGGAGGTGGGGCCTGTACTGATAAAATTTTCCAGAACTTGAGATGCAGCATTTGAATCAAACATCAGTTAGGCCACTGAAGATGTGGAGACAAAGAAACCCTCATGGAGACTGGTATGGCCACTCTGGAGACCCGTATGGAAGTTCCTCAAAAAATTAAAAATGGAGCTACCTTATGGTCAGTGTTTCCCCTTATGGGTGTATATGTGAAGAAACCCAAAACACTAATTTGAAAAAGTCAAATACTATGTGATTTCATTTACATGTAGAATCTAAAGAACAATATAAGTGAATAAAAAAAAAACAGAAAACAAACCCATAGATACAGAGAACAGACTGCTGGTTGTCAGAGGGGAGGGATGTTGGGGGACTGGGTGAAAAAGGTGGAGGGATTGAGAAGTACAAATTGGTAATTACAAAATAGTGACAAGGATGTAAAGAACAGCATAGAAAGTATAGCCAAGAAGACTGTAATAACTGTGTGTGGTGCTGGGTGAGTACTGGAAATATCGGGGCGAACACTTTGTAAAGTATGTGATTGTCTAACCACTATGCCATACCCCTGGAATTAATACGGAATAATAATGAATGTAAACTGTAATTGAAAAAAAGAAAAAAACTATCAGGCCAGTAGGAAGAAAGGGACCCTTATTCATTGTTTGAGGGCTCTTCGGCCCTGGAAGGCTAGGCTTCCGAGAGTACTGGTCACCCAGAGATGCTTTCTGGTTGGAATATAAACTTTCAGGGCTGACAGCACCTGAAAGTCGTGCAATAGAACACCATTTGTTTTACTGAGAAGCCAAAAGGGAGGCCAGGGGAAGTGACCGCAGTGGCATTGGTGGGGTTTGTCCCTCGGGGCTCCTGTCTCCTGACCAGTGATTTCTTCGCTACATCCTATTATAGACAAAGGGCTCTCTCTTCAGTCTGACCCTGAGGTAGAGGGGAGTGGGATGGGCATTTCTAGTGCAGGAAGTGATTACAATGAAGGTAAGGAGGAAAGAAACCAATACTTGCTGAGTATCTACTATGGATGGTTCTTTCATATGTGTCATCTCATTTAAACCAAACAACTCATGAGATATAAGCCTTCTGCCCATATTTGGTAGCATGTGGAAGAGGGAGCAGCTGCCTGGGGTCTCCAGTGCTTGACTGATGTCGCTGGGTTAGACCTGTTACATACTAGGGTACAATGGTAAGTTCTTGAACAAGAATGTGACCGAGAATCAAAGAGTCACTGGACCAGAGAGATGAAGGTGTGAGGTAACACCGATTTAGATGGTAAACATGGCTTTAGACCTGCCCTGCCTGCCAGGGTCTGTATGCTTTGCCCACCACTCCCACTGTTACAGACACAGCAAGAGTGTTCATTGTTTTATGACCTTTACCCTTATAGTGTTGCCCAGAGGCTGGTGTTATCACAGTCATACAGAAGACAGGACTCTGTCTGAGAATGGGCTTTATGGAGTGGTCAACACATGGCTACCTAATTAATCCAGTTGAAGATGGTAACCAGACATGATCTGGCTTCACTTACAAGGGCAGGGTCTACTGGCTGAAGGGTCAGTGAAAGGGTATAACCAATGATCAAAACATCTGAACTTTTTCCAGGGGGATTTACTTCCTCAGGGCAAACTCCTTCCCGTCTTTCCATCGTGCCCAGCTTGCCATTCATCAGCGAGTCCCCGAACATATCTGCAGTCTGATCACACTATCGATATCACTACCATCCAGATTCAAACACCTACCCTCTGTTGTCTGGATTATTGTAATAGCTTCCTGATTGGTCTCTTTCTGGTCTTGCTCCCCCTCAGTAGTTAGGATGATCTTTTTTCTGTTCACCTCTGCTCAAATTCCTCCAGTGGCTTCCCACCACATGCAGAGTGAAAGCCACGCTCCCTACCATGGCGTTTCCTGGTGTTGCTTACGGCCCCTGACTGCGTCTCCAACCCCCTTGCCGCCTCTCTCCTCCTTCCCTTCTCTTCCTACTATTTCTTTAGGAGGCTGAGGTCCATCTAGCTCTTGTCATGCTCTTTCTGTAATCTTGTCCCCTAGATTTTCCCATGACTTCCTTCTCTATGTCATTTTCAGGCATCAACTCAGAGAGGTCTTTCCTGACCCCTCTCTCTAAAGGAGGCTCCCTCTTCTCAGTGCCCCTATTCCTTTATGCTGCTCTATTTTCAAACAGTGGCATTGGTGGGACCTGTCCCTGTACTTTTTGAAACTGTACTTTGGTGGTCTATGTTTTTGTTTTCATCTTCCTCATTAAAATGTAAGCTCCACAAGAGCAGGAGGTTTTGTTCAGGTCACCAGTGCATCTCCAGTGCCTACGAGAGTGCTGGCACAGGTAGGTGCTCAATAAAAAGTTGTTGAGTGAGTGAATGAGTGAATGCTGACACCATTTATATATATATGCATAGAAAAGTGTAAAACTAGCCACTTTTCCTTTGTCCACACAGATGGATTAACCATAGCAAAGCTGTCATTCCAGGCTGGCTTTTCTCAATTATGCAGAGTATTTCAGGGTCATGTTCTTCAAAATCATGTCATATTTGCCATGGAAATGCAAATCCATTTTGCATTAAGTTCTTAGGGCTGCCATAACTGGAGGCGTGAGGGCGGGGGAGCTTAAGACAACAGAAATTTATTCTCTCTGGAGCCTTGAAATCTGAAGTCAAGGTGTCGGCAGAGCCGTGCTCCCTTTGAGACTGGAGAGAACCTTTCCTCGCATCTTCCTGTCCTCTGCTGGTGGCTGGTAGTCCTTGGCATTCGTTGCCCTCCAGTTACAGCTCAACAGTCCCGGCCTCCGTCATCACATGGTGTTCTCCCTCTGTGTCTCTGTCTTCGTGTGGTGTTTCCGCTTATAAGGACATTGGCCTTATTGGATTAGGGCCCACCCTAATGATTTCATTTTGATTATACCTGCAAGGACTCCTAGGTACTGGGGGGTTAGGACTTCGACATATTTTTTGGGGGGACATCATTCAACCCATAACACATTTTAATATTAGTGGAGGCAAATTATACACAAATGCCGTCTGATGTTAAATATTATATTTAATTGGCTCTGAAGCACTTTAAAAATACTTTTTTAAATTTTTTAAAGATTTTATTTATTTATTTTTAGAGAGGGGAAGGGAGGGAGAAAGAGAGAGAAACATCAATGTGTGGTTGCCTCTCACACACTCCCTACTGGGGACGTGGCCCGCAATCCAGGCATGTGCCCTGACTGGGAATTGAACCCACAACCCTTTGGCTCCCAGGCCGGTGCTCAGTCCACTGAGCTATACCAGCCAGGGCTAAAAAATATTTTTAAATCTCTAAAGTCAGGATGCATCCTGCATGGTGGTTTGGATTTCCTACTGCTTGGAGCAGTGCTTACTGGAGCTTTCTGCTCAGAGCACAGAGATGTGTGTTACCCTGAGCTCCACCTTTCTGTCTCCTTCCCCTTCCTTGTGTTACTGAGTTGCTGCTACACTGAATGAAGGAACAAAAATAAAACAATCTCTCTTAGCAACTTGCTCTAGAGAAACCACTCATGCACCCATACAGCAGCTAGCATGAGATGTAATTGTTTCTGAATGACTCACCCAGCCAGGTGACTGCACTGGAAGATCAGGCACTGCCCGAGTCCCCTGTGTCCCCATGGACCTAATTAGTGATTAGTCAAAGGTCAGTGACAGGCCAGAGCTCCTCTCTGGCAGATGGTCAGAGAGGTGTCCACAGCGTTTGCTATACTTATCATCCTCCCTTCCCACTAAACACCTCTCCCTCCAACAGCCCTCTCCTGATGCCCCCTGGCCTCACGAGGGCGGCCCGTGTCTGCACGCTGACATCCTGTCTCCTCGGACAGTATGTCCTCACAATAGTGCTCACTGACGCATGATAACTTCCACTGGTTCCCACCCCCTTCCTGGTTTTCCTTTTTTCTCCGTTTTTCCCCACCCTTTGTCTCTCTTCTGGTCCTATGAATGGGGCCGAGGTGCCAAACCGGAGCCTTTTACTTCTACTTTCCAGGCATACTTCTTGGCTGCTCTCGTCTGTTACTTCTAACTGGCCTTCTCTCCTTGGCCATCCCTCCTGGCTTGGCTTTTTTGAATACCGACATTCCTAGTTGCATTTAGAAGCCAGAACTGACACTGACCATTGTCCCCTAGCCTGACGCTTTCTGGCCCCATGCCCCCACCACCCCTGTGTTCAAAGCACACTCAGCTGTGCTGTAGAATGGTGTCTTCAGGGGAAAAAGAGAAAGTGAAACGTTCACCTATCTTAAACAACTTGGACTCGGGATAAAACAGCAACAAGAAAAACAACAGCAACAGCAGGAGCATTTGTTAAGCATTTTCTGTGTGCAGCTCTTGTGCTCAGAGTGACAGGTATTGGTTTGTTGAACCCTTATAATCACTCTGTGAGGACCAGGGCCATTCCCCCTTCTTTCCCCTGCTCTGGCTAAACTGTAAGAGAGGAAAGGGGTAGTAGGAGATGTTTGGTTTGGGCAATGATAAAGTTCTGATGAAGATCCCTCCTTCTCCAGCAGGGTGGAGTCTGGGCCCCTGAGACTGAACAGGAATGCAGGCACAGGCCTTATGAATGACTGGAAGCAGAAGCCCAGTCCCCTTCCACATGCTCAGGAGGGAGGGGTGGCCCCGGAGCAGCAGCTCATTGAATCAGCGTGGCCCAGGCACAGAGACTTCCGATGAGTCAATAATTTCAGCCACTGCATTCCAGGAACCTGCCCTTGGTGGAAGTTTTTGGTGGGAGGGCAAAGGGGCCACTTTAGAAAACTAGACAGAGGAACTGTCAGGATAAGTGGGGAACAATGGGTCTTCCTCATTTGCTCCTTATATTGGAAAAGGCATTCCTAGGGGGCATTGAAGGGTTCACCGGGCTGAGGCCAGGTTTACCTGAGCTAGGGGAGGCTCGGAGGAAGGGGGCTTCTGTCCAAGCGAAAGCCTCAAGTCTTCTTCCAGGCTGGGCTTTTCAAGGCTAGTTTGGCGCCTCTGGTTGTCCCTGCTCACCCCCCTGACTTTCCTCTGTCCTTTGACAGTATGAAGACTGTTCACATTTGAGTGGCGTATTGTAGCTTACCAAGTACTTCTCCCTTACCTCGCAGAACTCGGGCACAAATCCTGTGAGATGGATATTGTCATTTCCCATCAGTTCATGGAGTTGCCCAAGGTCATGACACGGCTAGTAAGAAGAGCATTCAGACATCAAATACAGACTTTCCTACTCCAAAATCCCACGTTCTTCCAGCTTCTATCAGTCGGCCTTCTCTAACATTCCTGCAGCTCTTCCCGGAGCATGCCATGCTTGGATCCTAAGATGTATATGTTGGGAAGTCTGATAAAGTTCCAGAAGATTTACTTTTCCCTGGCAGACCAGGGGGACACCGCCATGGCCACTCCTCCACCCCCCAATATTTAGGCTGCATGTTAATGTCAGGGCTTTGGATCCCCTTTGTAGTGACTGTGAATATATCCCCAGAATAATTGGAGAAATTGCCATTGCTCCAGACCTTAGATGTTCAATTGCACAATGTAGGTGTCAAACCAGTTGTTCATTCAAGCCTTTCCATCGGTTATGAGCGGACACTTGGGCCAATGACTTTGCCTTACTCTGTCACCCAGGGCACAGGTGGCAAACATGAGGCCCGTGGGCCAAATCCGACCCGGCACCTTGTTTCTACCTGGCAGCAGCGCCGAGCTCCTTGCCCCTAGTTAAAGAGTAGTTACATTTATATGGTCCTAAAATTACATTCGGCTCTTTGAAGGCAGCTGTGAGGCTGATGTGGCGGCCCCCAGTGAAAATGAGTTTGACACCCCTGACCTATGGCGTCATTGAGGGAGGTCAGTGGTGGGTCTCTCCCAACCTTCCTCATTCTCCTTTTTATCAAACAGCCTGTGTTGGGTAAACGTCCACGGTCTGGTTAGGTGTGTCAGTGTATATCTGAGAGCTGTAAACTTGGCACTTGGGAAAGCTGGGGAGGATGAGGCAGGCCCGTTATTTTGTCAGGTCAGATCAGAGCTAATTCCTGTCTCTCTGTTGCAGGGCCGAACATCTGCACCACACGAGGCGTGAGCTCCTGCCAGCAGTGTCTGGCCGTGAGTCCTATGTGCGCCTGGTGCTCGGACGAGGTAAGGAGCAGCACCTAACCTTACTTATTCCCCAGCCTTGCCTGCGTTTATGAGGGTACAGACCCATGGGGCAGCTTCTCCCTCCTAAGTACACAGGCCCCTAGTTCCTTCTGCACAAAACTAGGGTGAAGTGTTCCCCCGATGGATGCTGAAGTGAGCTGTTGCAGGGATGTCACTAGGAATGCCATCCGGGTCCACGAGTGGCCCACGGCCCTGGCCAGTTTGGTTGTCTCTCCTGGACTCTCAGTAGCCATTACCACCCTTTTTACCACACTTCCCTTACTTCTGGCTGAGGTGGAATACCCCAGGGAAGCGGGGTCTCAGATCTCCAAAGGAGAGGCAGGAGAGGGTTATAGGTACCTAGGCAAGGGGCAAGGCTGGTTTATAGAAATGCCAGAATTTTGAAAAGGCAAATCAAAAAGGATCTTGCCCTGTGTCGGGGGGATGTTTCATCAGCGGGTCTTTTCTCTTTCCTTTTCCTCTCTGATGATTGGGCTACCTTTTTCGCCCTCTTTCTCTTCCTTTTCTTCTTCCTACCCTCTCCTAGGTGTCAATGAGGGCATTTGATGAGGATCGGAGGGTGACAGGAAAGGGTTAGCTGAGTCTAGGCAGAGGGTTTGTTGTGTCTGGGGCCCTAGGGAATGAGTGTGTCTGAGGGAATGGCTGTGTTTGTGGCTGGGACGGGAATGTGGAGCTGGCAAGGCCTGGTGGTGGTGGTGGCGGCGGGGCGGGGGTGGGGGGTGAGTGTGGCTGGAGAGTTTCCAGTGATTACAGTCTGAGGCTGAGTCATGGGCCTGGCCCCCGGCAGGTGGTTACCTGAGCTCCTGGCCTGGCTGCGTCTCAGCCAGCTGGGGCACCCTCCCTGTCACTGTGGCGGCATGTTCCTGCCCTCTGCAGTTTTTCGACTGCTCTAACCCAGGCCCTCATTCTCTCTGTCTGCTTCTCTTCCCAATCTGCTGAGTTTCCTAAAAAGGCAACTTCCCTGGCAGGCTGGGGGTGGGTGGGGTGGGTGGGTGGGAGTGGGAGGCTGTGTTTATGCCGGTAGAGAGGACTGCCAGAGGCAGAGGCCAGCTCAACACACTGCTTTGGCCTGTGTGCAATTCAGCACGGGAACTGCTTCCAGAGGCAGCTGCCCAACATCTGGGCCACATTGACTTCATTTAGCAAATGAAACCTTCCCTGGGGCTGGGAGTAGGGGTGCGGAGGGGGATGGGTGAGCCCTTCTCCTCCACCCCTGCGGGTTCTCCACCCCTCTGGGCTGAGCAGGCTGCTCAAGTGTGATGTGGTCTCCTCCCTTCTCACTTGCCGTAACATCCTTCCCTTGGTCACCATCCTGATATTATCAAGCTTCTCTTCTAAGGAGGTGGGAATTCTGCTGCTAACTCCTGGAAGATGGGAAAGCTGATGGGGAGGGTCCCTTGTTGGATGGATGGCCAGAAGCTGGCTGGAACAGAGTGGCCAGGGGAGAAGCCCTAGTGTCCCTCCCTCCTTTGTCTCCCAAAGTGAGAGAACATGGAGACTACTGTGGCCCAGAGGAGGCTGGGGAAAAAGAAAACATATTCTTGGAGTGTCTGTCACTTCTCTTGATCTACATAGGGAACATTCATGTAACTGAGGCCTGAGCAGACAAAGCCCCTAGGTCTCATGACCAGACTTCAGAGATGCAAATGCTGATTTTTTATGGATGACTGTGGTGAATTTTGTCCCCTAGGGAAGACCAGGGGAGGGCAGGACAGGGAAGGTACAGGGTAGGATTGAAACATAAAGTAGGACCACCAAGGAATGGAGGGGTGGAATCAGAGAGAAAATGGGTGCACTAGGGTCAAAGACAATGAGGGGAGGAAGAAAGTCCAATCAGATATTCTCTGGGAGAATGGAATATAAACAGGAAAGTGAGAGAGGTCAAGGGTTTAGTGAATGGCTACAACTGTCTCTGAGCAGGAGGGAGAAGGGGAGGAGAGGGAGAGAGAAGAGGGAAGAGGGGAGGAGCAGGGGGGAAGGGTGCAGGGTATTTGCCCCTGTGGGACAAAGCACATCAGTCAAGGAGGAATGGGAGGTGGGGATAGTGGGCGTGACTGCTATTTATCTCCCTGGGGGGCTTCCCCCTCACAGGCTGAGTTTAACTGCTAAAAGTGTCTTGGCTGTTGACTTAAAAAAACCAAAAGGGAGCCATGTGGGCCATTTTGAATGTGATTTGTTGATTAATTGACCCTGGAGAGCCTTTGCTTCTGCCTTCCCTACCTTGGCTGCTGTAGGCAGGATTGGCAGCCTCTAGAAAAACAACTGGTTGGGCTCAGCGTTCCCTTGGTCCTGGAGGACAGCAGCTCTGGGTGTGTATAGCAAGCATTGGCCCCGTTATAGGAAAACATAGCCAATGTGGATGAGTGCAAAGTTCTGGGCCCATTGCATGGGGTGTGTTCTTGGGGAGGGTTGGATACTGACACGGGCTGGGGCAGTGTGCTGTCTGTGAGCTGTGAATCTAGCAAAGAAGCCCACCTCACACAGAGATTCAACTTATGGTCTTGGCCTCATTGGCGCCATGTTGGAATCTAAATCTTCCCAAACTTGTCCAGTGGTGAGAATTACCTCGGGTATTTGTTAAATATAAAGGTTCCCAGGATAAACCCTGTGCCTATTGCATCAGAATGGGTTGTTATGATAGCAAGTTTGGCAAATATTGCTAATTGATAGGGCTGATCGTAGGGGTCATGGTGGGTGGAGTCAGAGTTAAAGTCGCCAGATAAAATACAGGACACCCAGCTAAATTTTAATTAACAAATAATTTTTAGCGTAAGACTGTTCCAAGTATCTGCTAAATTTGGCAACCCTAAAGTGGAGGGAAATACTAGGAATTTTTATGTCACCTTGAGGGCACATCAGAAGGTAGACCAGCTCACACTCTACCTGACTTCCACAGATGAAGAAGAAGAAGGGATTTGGGCCAGCAAAGGAGAAGACTCCCATAGGAATTACTTATTTTCTTCTCTGCATCTGTGGGGGAAAGGCTTAGGCCACTATTTAATTCTTATTTAGTTTCTAACATGACGTCGTGCTTACTTCTCTGCTGCTTTTCTTTTTCTTTCTACTTTTTTTTTTTTAATCTGGAGGATAAATGTTCATTTTGAAAGTTTTGCTCTAATTGTTATTGCAAGAAAATATATAATATTAAAAGTGTTCCTCCCTCTCTAACAATAGGGTGTGGATACTAATAACCATGAACTAAAATGCTTCCCTCTTCCTCTCCTTCTTTCTGTCTCCTCCACACTTCTTTCTTTGTACATTCGAGTGATTTCTTGTTGTCACAGACATCAATCTAGAGAACATTGTTTATTTGTTTGGGTGGAGGGGGGTGTTTAATAGCTCTCTGGGGAAAAAAGTAAGTACCAGGACATACTATGCTTTGTCCTCCAAGAACAGAGGATGGGGGGAAAGTAGTAGCAGAGAAGAGTCACCTTCTGCCCTGGCCAGGCAGCTTAGCTTGTCAGAGCATCATCCTGGACACCAAGAGGTTTTTGGCTCTATCCTTGGTTGAGCCTCCTATAGGAAGCAACCGACTGATGTTTCTATCTCTCTCTCTCCTGCTTCCTCTCGCTGTAAAACATCAATAAGTGTATCCTCGGGTGAGGATTGAAAAGAAGAAAGAAAAAGAAAAGAATCACCTTCTATTTGCATTTATTTGTTTATATCATATCAAACAGATTTGGATATATTTGACTTATGTTGAGATTTTTATATTTTTAAAACATTTCACATTCACAGTCTTATTTTATCCCAAGCAACCCCGTGAGATAGGTAGATAATGACAGTCATTCACGCTGTACTTCCCCAGTTTCTAAAATGGGATGAATGGAGAATGGGAGTGAGAGCGAGTGTCACTCTCCCAGGAGGGGGAGGAGCCAGCTCAGAGAGCATGTTGGCCAGAACGCCCACCCCCACATCTCTGCTTCAGCCTTCCCCTGGGTCTCGGTTATTTTTGCCCTTTTTGTGTAACATCCGATTTCACTGGGAACTGGGACTTTACTATTCCTCCCCCCTCCCTCCAGTTTCTCTCTGAGTAACCTGGAGACATTCTTCCTACCTACTCAGCCCGCATTGTTCAGAGAGGGAATGTTGCCCAAGTGTGTTGAGGTCACTGCGTTGGTATTCCTCTGGGACCGAGGGCTTTCAGGGAGAGCGTGGCTGAGGGGCAGGCCTGCTACGTTCCAGATCTCTGATGCCAGTGACCACAAAGGGAGGGATGGAGACGGCTCTTGTTTGTTAGTGTTTATATTTCTAAGGAAATTCATAAACAAACCATAAGGACTGTCAGCAAGGCTTAGCACTTCAAACCTTCTTCTAATAAGCACGGTCACATTAGAAAATGAAGTCAAGAAACCCCCCTCCAAACCCCAAACCTCCTGTGTCTTTGCTGATACAGCTTGAAGGTGCAGGACGGCCTTGATGCTCTCATTCCCTGTCCTGGCCTTGCCCTTCCCTCTCTCCTTCAGCATCTGCCTTAGTCCTGGAAAGGCTCAGCTCCTCGGTGCATCTTGGTCTACACAATCATTGCCTTTTTTGGAAAGGTTTCTCCCTGGAGCTCAGTGGGCAACTGGAGTCAGAGATAAGGTGGGGGGTTTTCTGAGCAAAAGAGAGACTGCTTCCTGAGAGGGAAGCTTCGGGAGGGATGGGCAGGGCCAGCAAGAGGAGTTTGGGCACAAAAACGCAGAGTGCTCACGCTTCCTGCGCTGTGCCATTCTGTCCAGGGCCAGAGCTGGGTGCTGAGGGCGATCTTCATTTCTCTCAGAGGTTTGGAGGGTCTGCGCTGTCCCTGTTGGAATCTTCTGAGTCAGGGAGGTTGAGTCTTACACACTGTTTCCCATTACTGATGCCATTCTCCATCGCATGCCTGGGGAGCTGAGAGAGAAAGAAGGAACCTACTGGCTTCCAAAAGCTTGGGCCAGGGTGGTCCTCAGGCCATTTGTCTTAGTCCATTCAGGCTGATATAACAAACATACCGTAGACTGAGTGGCTTCACAACAGATATTTATATCTTACAGTGCTGGTCCAAGATCAAGGTACTGTCTGCGTCACAGATGGCCATCTTCTTGCTCTGTCCTCTCATGACAGAAGAGTCCAGGGAGCTCTCTGGGGCTTGTCTGTACGGCACTAATCCCATTCTAGAGGGCTCTACCTCATGACCTAATCATCTCCTAAGACACACCTCCCAGTACCATCACCTTGGGGTTTAGGGTTTAACGTAGGACTCCTGGGTGGACACAGGCATTCAGTATGTAGCCCTCTGGCGTCGTTCACCTTCCCATCCATGTCGGGAAGCTGTTCGGCCTATCAGAGGAGGACTGGGCAGGAGAGAAAGAGAGACTTTGAGCATTGCAAGGGGCTTTGGGCTACAGAGTCCTGATTTTTAATTTTTTTTAATTTTGATTTTTAAATTTTTTTAAAAATTTATTTTTAGAGAGAGGGGAAGGGAGGGAGAAAGAGAGGGAGAGAAACAGCAATGTAAGGTTGCCTCTCACATGGCCCTCACTGGGGACCTGGCCCGCAACCCAGGCATGTGCCCTGACTGGGAATTGAACCGGGACGCTCTGGTTCCCAGCCCACGCTCAATCCACTGAGCTACACCAGCCAGGGCTTGATTTTTGAGAGAAAGAAAGAGAGAGAGAAACATCAATCTGTGGTTCCACCTATTTATGCATCCATTAGCTGTTTCTTGTATGTGCCCTGACCTGGACCAAACCTGCAACCTTGGCATATTTGGATGATACTCTAACCAACTGAGCTACCCATCCAGGGACAGAGTTCTGATTTTTAAAACATGGGTAGCCCCTTGCGGCCCAGCCCCTCTTCTGGAAATATGACTACAGTTACCTAAGGGGCCTGAGGAGGCAGAACATTATCTAGACTTCCCATACCTCCCATATCCCCATCTCGCATTCTGTTCCCCACCTGGGCGTTCTCAGATGTGGCTCTTCCTGGGCCCCTTGCTTCCACATTTCTGCTTCTCTGCCTTGATTCTCACTCTATGCAGAACATAATGCAACTTAATCATTTTGTGAGGATAATTGCAGTCAGACAATCTAATTAGCATCTCACTTCTGCCCCTTCCTAGCTCCGTAACTTTGGGCAAGTACCTTAACTTCTTCAAGCCTTAGGTTTCTTACCTGTAAGATTGAGTTCCTCATTTGTGAAGCCTCCCAGCCTCGGTTTCCTCACTTACAAGATGGTGATCATTCCAGCATTACAGAGTGGTAACCAGGAAGATTGCAGTACCCCACGCAAAGTGCTTATCACAGTGCCTGACATGCAGTAAGTGTGCAATAACTGTTAACGCTAGTTGCTCTGGGATATTGGCATGGCTTACTCAGCTGACTTCTGCAAGAGGCTGTGAGAGGGAGTGGGTGGAGGTGGGTGGTGGTTTGAGGGCCGGAAGCCTAGATGTTGTGAAATAGGCCCAGGGTGGGGTTTTCCAGCTTTCCCGCCAGTTCCCCCAACCTGGCAAGGAGCCCTCGTGGACTTGTGCCCACACGGTGCTGGCTAAATTTGCTGAATGTCAGAGTAGAAAGAGGCTGAAAATACCACGTCATCCAATAGGTGAGGCAAGGGAGGCTAACAGGAGTGAAGTGACCTCTTTGAGGGCACATGTCTAGTTAGTGGCAGACCCAGGGTTGAACCGATTTCCTGATTTCCCATATTCTTCCCAGTGCAGATGTCCCCCATTCATACTCAGGCATGAACATACACAGAGCTCCAGGGGGTTGTGGGAGACATGCCAGGGTTTTGGAAGGGTGCTCAGTTGGCTCTTTGTCCAGGATGAGGGAGGAGGCTTAACGTGATAGCATAGGCTCTGGCCAGTGGCCTGGGATCATGGGGTTTGCCCAAGCTTGTGAAGCTTATTCAAAATCAGTTTATCCAGAAATTATTTATAGAGCATCTCGTAATAATAGCTAACATTCAATGAGCACTTACCCTGTGGCAGGCTATGTGTTTTACATGCATTGTCTTCCTCAGTCCTGCATAACGTCTTTGGGAAGCTGGGGCTATTATCATCTTCACATTATGGCTGAGGAAACAAAGTCTCTGAGGGGCCTTTAGGTGACTCACACTAGTACCTGGCTAGTAAGAGGCAATGCCGAGATGTAGTCTCAGCTGATCTATTCTTGTGTGCTCAGCCCCTACTCCCTGCTGCTGCCCCATACTTCTTCCCCCATCCCTCTGCGGTAGGTCCTGGGTGGGCTGCTGGGAATAGAAAGGTAACAGTCCCTGCCCTCAGAGATCTCTTGTCCTAGCCAGTATCTTAACACACTGGCTTCCAAACTGTTTTGACCCTGACCTCCAGAAAGAAAGAAATTGTGTATCATTATTTATTATATATTATACCCCAACCCCCGATATATAAGTGTTTCATAAGACAATATACTTTTACTATTTATGTACTTTGATACATTCTATTCTATTCTATTCTATTCTATTCTATTCTATTCTATTCTATTCTATTCTATTCTATTGCATTCTATTTGATAAATAAATGGTTGAGACCCACTACATTGCTTTTTGGGACCCAAAGAAGGTTATACTTCAGAATTTGAAAACAGTGTGGACTTCTGGTCAAGATGGCAGTGTAGGCAGGCATGTCTCACCTCTTTGCACAACCACATCAAAATTATAACTAAATATAGAATAGCCATCACTCAGAACCATCAGAAATTGAGACGAATGGAAGTCTGACAACTATGGAATTAAAGAAACCACATCCATCCAGACTGGCGGGAGGGGCACAGATGCAGAATGGGCTTGTTCCTCACCCTCATGTGGTGGATGAAAATTTGGGAGAAAAATCTTGGGAGTGAAGAGTCCCAGCCCCAAACCAGTCTCCTCAGCCTGGGGTTCAAGTGTCAGGAAGATAATTCCCCACAACTTCTGGCTCCAAAACCCAGCAGGGATTGAGTTGGTGGAAGAAACTTCTGGAGCCCCAAGCAGTTCCTCTTAAAGAACCCACCACACACACTCTCACCCACTCAGACTCACTCCCTCTGAGCTCCAGCACCAGGGTAGCAGCTCGAAAGGCACCAGTGGCATAAAGGGAGGAGCTGAAGTGTCCGGCATCAAGACGAGCAAAGGCCATTGTCCCCTTTCTAATTCCTGCCCCCACAGAGGGGGCCAAGCTGGTGTCATGGCTGAGACTCCATCAACCTGGCTAACACTGTTTGACCTACTTTGGAGACCCCCAGAGATTCTGCCCCACCCAAGCGCTTTTCCATATGAATAGCTGGTCTTAGCTCATACTTCACACCTTCCCAAATTCTCTCAAACGAGCTGCAGCTGGCCCCAGTGGGCCCCAGGCCCTGCACTAGGAACAGCCAGCCTAGATTCACAGCTTAGCTTCCCCTGAGAATCTCCAAGCCCAGCACAAGTAACAGATATCTCAGATTGCTTTACAGCTCAGGCAGGGTGGCGCCGGGCAAAACACAGGTGGGGGCTGACCTTGTCCTGCACCACCCAGGAAACCCGAGGGCCAGCATGCCCAGTGGACAGCTACAGATCACTTTGGAGCCCCACCACCCTGCCCCTGCACAATTTATCCTCCATAGAGGGTGGGCAGAGGTTGTTGGTAAGTGCTCACAGCCAGTCCTTGCAGCTGACTGGCCTGGGTGAATCCCTCTCATTGATCTGCCAACAGCAAAAGACTCAACTACAAGAGGAGGATGTACTCAGCCCACATGAAGGGCTCACCTTGATTACCCAGCTTGGGTGATAGGGGAGCCTGTGCCACTGGACCCCACAGGACACCTACTACATTAGGCCACACTATCAAGACACTGAGTCATAGCAGCTCTACCTAATACATAAAAACAAACACAGGGAGGCTGCCAAAATGAGGATACAAAGTAACATGGCCCAAATGAAAGAACAAATCAAAACTCCAGAAAAAGAGCTAAGTGAAATGGAGATAAGCAATCAATAAGATGCAGAGTTCAAAACACTAGTTATAACGATGCTCAAGGAACTTAGAACCTCAACAGCATAAAAAAGATTGTTTCTGAACAAGGGATACACAAATTGAAATAAAGAACAATTTACAGGGAAACAACAGTAGAGTGGATGAAGATGAGAATCAAATCAATGATTTGGAACATAAGGAAGCAAGAAATAACCCATCAAAACAACAAGAAGAAAAAAAGAATCCAAAAAAATGAGGATAGTATAAGCAGCCTCTGGGACAACTTAAAGAGTCCCAACATTCACAACATAGGGATGTCAGAGGAGAAGAAAAAGAGCAATAAATTGGAAATCTACTTGAAAAAATAATGAAAGAAAACTTCCCTAATTTGGTGAAGGAGATAGACATATAAGTCAGGAAGCACAGAGAGTCCCAAACAAGATGGATATAAAGAGGCCCCACTCTAAGACAGCATAATTAAAATGCCAAAGATTAAAGATAAAGAGAGAATCTTAAAAGCAGCAAGAGAAAAGAAGTTAGTTACCTAAAAGGAATTCCCATAATACTGTCAACTGATTTCTCAAAAGAAATTTTGCAGTCTAGAAGGGATTAGCAAGAAATATTCAAAGTGATGAAAAGCAGGGACCTACAGCCAAGACTGCTCTACCCAGCAAAGCTATCATTGAGAATCAAAGGGCAGATAAAGAGCTTCCCAGACAAGAAAAAGCTAAAGGAGTTCATCATCACCAAACCATTATTATATGAAATGTTAAAAGGACATATTTAAGAAAAAAGATCAAAACTATGAATAATAAAATGGCAAAAAATACAAATCTATCAACAATTGAATCTAAAAAACAAACTAAGCAAGCAAGAAGAACAGAGACAGAATCATGGATACAGAGAGCATTTTGATGGTTGCCAGATGGGAGAGGGGTGTGGGGGAATGGTTGAAGAGGTGAGGGGATTAAGAAGTACAAATGGGTAGTTCCAGAATAGCCGTGGGGGTGTAAAGTACAGTGTAGGAAATAGAGTAGCCAAAGAACTTGTACGTGTGACCCATGGACATGAACAAAGGTGTGGGGATTGCTTGAAGGAGTAGGGGGTGCTAGGTAGAGGGGAACCAAGAGGGAAAAATCAGGACAACTATAATAACATAATAATATATAATTTAAAAAGAAAAGCAGTAGTTTAACAGGCATTATATTCATTGGCTCTCTTCCTAACTACCAATCCATGAATAGGTACTCACCCAACCTCTGCACTGCCTCAGTTCCCTCCTTCTGTATAATGGACCATACAGGTTGGTTTAGCTCCAAAATGGTAGGTAAGCTCTAGGCCATTGGGAAGCAGCAGAGCCTGCAGGAGGCAGAGAACCACCATAGCTCCAACCACAGGGCTGCGCCTTGTGCTCCTGTTTTACAGAACCTGCCTCTGGGATCACCCCGCTGTGACCTGAAGGAGAATCTGCTGAGGGATAACTGTGCCCCGGAGTCCATCGAGTTCCCCATCAGTGAGGCCAGCATCCTGGAGGCCAGGCCTCTCAGCGACAAGGGCTCTGGAGACAGCTCCCAGATTACACAAGTCAGTCCCCAGAGGATTGCGCTCCGGCTCCGGCCAGGTAGGGATGGGGCTCATCTCCAGGAGATGCCAGGATGCCAGACAGATGGGCACAGGGCACAAGGTGGAGGTCTGATCAGAAAGCCTTGGGGAAGTAGCTCACAATGGACATGGGGCCAGAAGAGAAGCATGAGGAGAAAGGTGTGGGTAGGAGAATGGGAGAAAATAGAAGCTGTTGGGACTTAGAGTCAGAAGATCTGAGTTTAAATCTTGACTCTCCCTTATATTAGCTATTTGACCTGGGACAAGTTACTCAAACCTTCTAACACAGTAGATACTCAAAGAATGTTTGTTCCTTCTTTCCCCTAATGCCAGGGTTTTCAAGTTTGGTTTGATCAAGAAGTTACTTAACCCTAACTGTGTCCAAATCAACCTATCGTCTTAGAGAGAGAACAAGAGAAAAACTAACATCCTTCTGCCTTCCAGATGATTCGAAGAGTTTCTCCGTCCAAGTCCGGCAGGTGGAGGATTACCCTGTCGACATCTACTACTTGATGGACCTGTCTTACTCCATGAAGGATGATCTGGGGAACATCCAGAACCTGGGTACCAAGCTAGCCTCCGAGATGCGCAAGCTCACCAGTAACCTGCGGATTGGCTTTGGGGCCTTTGTGGACAAGCCTGCATCACCATACATGTACATCTCCCCACCGGAGGCCCTCCAGAACCCCTGCTATGAGTAAGTCTTCCTCCAGAAGTCAAAGCTGAGCATGGGGGGCTAAAGACAGGCTTTTGGAAGCATCGATTTTGGCTTTTCTAATTAAATCAAGAATTTACAGAAGCACCTTCTATGTAGACGCATGTGCATGCTATGGGATTTGGGGTGGGACATAGTTCCAGCCTCTTTTAGTCTGAGGTGTAGTACTTGCCACAACTTCTATGATTCAAGGTAATAGACTCTTGGGATATCCAGATCTATCAATTTATTGATGGCCCAGGGACATTATTATTGGTGAAACTTTTGCTTTATTGTTGCACTATCACTTTAGAAAAGTATTAAGTGTAGGATGACAGCAACAGCAAGAGCCTCACTCTGACCTAAGTGCTTTACCTGTGTTAGCTCATTTCAGTTAATCCACAGCATCTCTCATGAGCTATGCGCTCTCATGTCCCATTTTTAGAGGTTAAGTACAGAGAAACTTGCCCAGGGTCCCATGACTTATAAGTGGAGGAGTTGGGATTTGAACCAAGGCCATCTTGTTTTGCAGTTGACTCTCTTATCCTCTAGGCTAGCTGGGGGGTAAGGTCAATGTGGTAATTTGAGGGCTTTGGAGTCTGAACTGTCTGGGTAATTGTGGTTGTAGAGAACTGGCTTGGGCATACCACTGTCCATATTTGTCCCCCTCTTGCTCCCTCCCACTCCCCATGCAGCCTTTTCAGGCTGCCTGCTTAAATGATCTCCTTCCCTTCCCAGTATGAAGACCCCCTGCTTGCCCATGTTTGGCTACAAACATGTGCTGACACTAACTGACCAGGTGACCCGCTTCAATGAGGAGGTGAAGAAGCAGAGTGTGTCACGGAACCGAGATGGCCCAGAGGGTGGCTTTGATGCCATCATGCAGGCTACCGTCTGTGACGTGAGTTTGGAGGGCGTGGAATGCCAGGTGTAGTGAGTGCAGGTCACATGGGGAAGGAAGTGGCTCAGCTGTGCCACTCTGAAATACGGGGACTAAGCAGAGCTTCAAACTCTATAAGCAATAAATTGCTCCTGATAAGCATCCTTTGCTTGTATCCACTCCCTGGCCAGAGTTGACAGTCTTTTAAACCTCGTAGCACCAGATGTTCTCTGGGGAGAGCATCTTCTCATCTTCTCTGAAAGTGAATCAGAGTCAAGCTGAGTTAACTTAACTGCAGCAAAGCAGGAAGATGTTCAGAAAGGATTTCTTCTAGCCCAGCCCAGCTTTGCAGATGCAGGTGGGTTTCTAGATGGGCCATACGATGATCCCTGGAAAAGTTTCACTTGGAATTGAATCAGGTGTCTCTTAGCTGCCTGAACTAATCAGCTATGAGACTGTTTTCTTTAAAAAAAAAAAAAAAAGATTTTATTAATTTATTTTTAGAGAGAAGGCAAGGGAGGGAGAAAGAGAGGGAGAGAAACATGGACGTGAGAGAGAGACATCGATCAGCTGTCTCTCACATGCCCCCAAATAAGGACCTGGTCTGCAACCCAGGTGTGTGCCTTGACTGGGAATTGAACCGGTAAACTCTCGGTTCACAGGCCGGCCCTCAGTCCCTTCAGCCACACCAGCCAGGGCAGAGACTGTTTTCTAAGAGAACAGAAACCCCTGAGTTGGGAAGTTTTGGCTTGTGTTTCAAGGACTGGGACTGAGGCCCTTCACCAAGATGACCTGTTCAGACCTTCAGGTAGGGACATCCATGGGTCTTTGTTTTCTGCCAATGACACAGCTAACGTTACTTTCTCTCTTTTGCCTTTTTTTTTTAAACAGGAGAAGATTGGCTGGAGGAATGATGCGTCCCACTTGCTGGTGTTTACCACCGATGCCAAGACCCATATAGCCCTGGACGGAAGGCTGGCAGGCATTGTCCAGCCCAACGATGGGCAGTGTCATGTTGGCAGGGACAACCATTATTCCGCCTCCACGACCATGGTGAGATTCTTGACATGACCTCTGGCCTCTATTCATTATGGCCACCTGCCCTATCTAGGCAGAATCTCTTTGTGAATTATTAGAAAATGGTAGCCCTTCCTCTGGACAGGCTTCAGGGCTCATTTCAGCCTGCCCTCACCCCCAACCAGACATCCTCATTCGGGGTACAACCTGTACAATTCCTAGAAATGGTCCTGGCTGTGATCAGTATTACCACTATCTCCACTGCCTCCAGCACCAACAGGAGCGTCACAGCACCCAAAACGGACCCAAAGGACTCTGCAGGTCCAGCTGGAAAGCAGGCCTCGTCTGCTGTGCAGGGATGAGCCCCTTCTGGGAATACCGCGCTCACTTGTGGTTATTGGAAGGGGGTGGGGGGAAGAGGCAAAAATCATCAAAAGCATGGAAAGCCAGTCCTGTGAGGAAAGGTTAAAGGGCTCAGAATCATTTAGCTTGAAAGAAAGAAGGCTGAAGGATGATTTAGCTGCATTCTATAAGTTGTTTTCTATGGTCGTAGAAGGTTAAGTAAGAGGAAAGGAGTTTAAATTGAAACAGGAGAAATCGATGTATAAACAGGAGAAAATGTACAGAACGCTGATGCAGAGACCCTCAGAACGCTGATACTCTGGTTATCTTGGGGGAGGTGCGAACTCTTTAATCTCTTGAAGACAATAGAACAACTACCTGGCTTCAAGGTGCACCTGTCTAAAGGCAGGAGCCTGAGCTGAATGACCTCATGAGTCCCCTGCAAGGTCTGGGATCCCGGAGACCCCTGACCTACGAAAGGCTCCTTCCCAGGGGCTGAGGGAGATAGAGAGACTATATGGAGGTCCTGCCCTTAGGGAGTTTTGGTTTAGTCAAAATGTGCTACCAGTAACACCAGAGGCATGATTAGTGTTAAATGGGCAGCATCATCAAGAAAGTCTTCATGTATTCCAAGGAGGTAAGCTCGTCATGAGCTGGGGTGGTCAAGGAAGGCCTCCTGGAGAAGGTAGGATCGGAACCGGGTCCCTGGGCAGGAGCAGGATTACCAGAAAGAAGGCCGCTCCAGGTGGGAGAAAGAGAGTGAGCCAGGTCAGCGGCGAGTGCAAAAGCAAGAGAGGTGCGCGATGACTGGAAAGGAAGGTTGGAAGGACCACTTGGTGGAGGACTGCCAAGTGCCAAGTCAAGGCAAAACAGGAGGAAGCTTCAAAACAACAAGGTCTCACAGTACGTGCCCATGGAAGCTGCTCCTTGGCATGAATGCATTGAACTCGAGTAGGAAGAAAGAGGTGCTTCGTTTTGACACCACCGCCTATACCTCTTCCTCTATCCCTGGCGTTCACAACTGGGTTTGTGCTGCTGGTTACCCCCTTGCCTCACGTTGATCATGGGATGGAAAAGTTTAAGCACCACCACTGTCTGGGCCATGGCTCAAGTCAGCCAAGTTCTAAGGCTTAGAGTTCAAGGATGGGTGTGAATAGACTTCTTAACAAACCTCCGCATCCTCCCTTTCCATAGGATTATCCCTCTCTGGGGCTGATGACGGAGAAGCTGTCCCAGAAAAACATCAATCTGATCTTTGCAGTGACTGAAGGGGTAGTCAAGCTCTACCAGGTAACTATGCCATCAGGGCTTCCTGGACTGGGAGTGGGAGGGGTGCCTGTGATGGGTGGACCTTTCTCAGGGATGCAGCAATGGCCATGGTTCCCAACCAGGAAAGGCCCTCCTACAACCTGTCCCCAGGAGCTAAGGATTCCTCCCCAGCCTTAAACCTAGCAGGATGGGTGTGTGCTTGTTTGCAGTGGGGAAGGGGAACAGTTCTCTGGGGTAAGGGGTGTGAGAGGCGTTCTCTAATTTTGTACAGTGATGAAAAACTGCTAGATTTATTCCTGGCAGTGACAAGACGAATATCCCATTCTCCCCTCAATCTTCATTTCAAGACCCTTCATCTGATTAGGGCAGGGCTTTTGGAGACCACCGCCTTCGTTCGGCCAGCCCTGGACATCTTTGTCTTCCTTTCTAGAACTACAGTGAGCTCATCCCAGGCACCACAGTGGGGGTTCTGTCTGCTAATTCCAGCAACGTCCTCCAGCTCATTGTTGATGCGTATGGGGTGAGTGTCTTGCCCTGCGAAGGGGCCTGCTAAGAGTTCAGCCTCACTTGGCATTTACCCTGAAGGGCTCCGATTTGGGAGTCCTGGCTGCTAGTTTACCTTGCAGCCTTCACTGCCTTCCTCTTGCTCTTCCAGAGGCTGGGTGATGGCCAGCACTGGGAGGAAGGTGGCCTTCTGAGAAAGCAATGGCTCAGAACAGAATGCCAGGGAGCTTAGGAACAAGGGGCGAAGAGCTCAGAGGAGGTGGAAGGGAGAGGATGGGGGTGGGGATGAGAGTCCTGAGATTAGAAGGGCAGGGAAAGTGAGGGACAGGGACAGCCGGGCTCCAACAAGAGAGAGGAGAGGGAGCTGAGTCACAGGGAAGATGAAGTTGACTAAAAATTAAGTAGAAATTGCTACTCCCCGAAGTGACCAGTGTTAGCACTTCCCTTTCGCACACCCATGAGGCCTGCGGGAGGGTGTACTGGTTTTGATTTTATCCAGACTCACCTAGACACAAGTGGGGGGAGAGCGAGGGAGCTGGGCCTGGGCCGGAAGCGTAGCAGGTGACGGCCTCCTCGAGAGGCTCTGGCAGCTTGCAGGGAAACCCTGACGTCTGGCACTGCCCGGGTCAATCCAGGGCCACCTGCTAGATTCTGCTGGGGAAGGAAGTGGCACCTACCCATTTCCTCTCTGTCCATTTTCTTACCTTCTCTTGCCCTTCTCTGCTCAGAAAATCCGCTCTAAAGTAGAGCTGGAGGTGCGTGACCTTCCTGAGGAGCTGTCTCTGTCCTTCAATGCCACTTGTCTCAACAACGAGGTCATCCCAGGCCTCAAGTCTTGTGTGGGACTCAAGATTGGAGACACGGTGAGGTGGGCTGGGCAGGGGCTGAGGCTGAGGCTCTGACCCTGGCCTGTATCCTGGAGTGTCTGTGGGCTCCCCACCCCTCCTCCCTGTACTTTCTTCCCGAAGGTCATTACAACTTCGATGTAATGGAGCTGCTAATCTTTTCCTCTGAGGCTTCTGTTGTCTAAACTGTGTCTATCTGTTAAGTGAACTTCATTATCAGGACTTTTTTGAAACTTAAGTTACCTCTGTTTGTCTATGCACAGTTGATTACAAATGAAAATATTTCTTACCTTCAACCCCTAGTCAGTCTCCAACCTCTGGCCAGGAAAAAGCCTTTCTTTCCTCCCCCATGTAAAATGGCAGTGCTTTCTATAAACCTTTGTTGAGTGGTGGCTGGTGCCAGGCATTGTTCTCGTTGCTGAAGATTCAAAAGCAGATGGAACGGGCAAAAAAGCCCACCCGATGAGATTTCAGAATGCAAATGTTCATTTTGCCCCTTCAGTTCCTTTGTGGCTTTCCTTCCTTAGTGGTTGGTTCTTGTCTGTTTTAGCCTAAGGGGGAAGGGTTGGTGAAGGGGATGGCAGAAAGAGAGGGGTATGTGTATCATCCATATTTATGTTATCTACATTGTCTGTATCTATCTCCATCCATCCGTCTGTCTGTCTACTCTAGGCACATGTGCACATGCCCTACCTAAGAAATATTGGCCTGAAGCATGTTTGACTGCACAAGTGATGAAACGTTACGTGTGAATCGAACAGTAGACCCTGAGCCCGTGGGTGGCCACCGTGTGGCACTGTGTGGTGCCAGAGGGCTTCGTCTCTCTTGCTGATGGGATGTAATCAGTCCAGGGAGCTTAGCTGGCCAGAGCAGAGCGTTCACGAGATCACAGTTCTGTTCTGCATGAGCTGGTTTATTTCACACGCAGAATAAAAAACCCAGCCTTCTACATCCCAACTGTAGGCACACGTCCCTGCACCCAGTCTGGTATGTCACAACTGCGCCATTACTCAGGGCTTTTGTTTTTGCTCTGCAGGCCTTGGTAGTGGAAGGCTGAGGAACCCCAGACACCCGGTTTGGGTGTTCCTTGGTAGGGCAGAGAACAGCTGATATCCAGGGCTGGAGTGTTAGCAGGGTCTACCTGTACCTGAGTGCAATTTGATTTTCCATCCAGGTGAGCTTCAGCATCGAGGCCAAGGTGCGTGGCTGCCCCCAGGAGAAGGAAAAGTCCTTCACCATCAAGCCCGTGGGCTTCAAGGACAGCCTCATCGTCCAGGTCACCTTCGACTGTGACTGCGCCTGCCAGGACAATGCAGAGCCTTACAGCCCACGCTGCAACCATGGCAACGGGACCTTGGAGTGCGGGGTGTGCCGCTGTGGGCCCGGCTGGCTGGGGTCCCGGTGCGAGTGCTCCGAGGACGACTACTGGCCCTCCCAGCAGGACGAGTGCAGCCCCCAGGAGGGGCAGCCCGTCTGCAGCCAGCGGGGCGAGTGTCTCTGTGGCCAGTGCATCTGCCATAGCAGTGACTTTGGCAAGATCACGGGCAAGTACTGCGAGTGTGATGACTTCTCCTGTGTCCGCTACAAGGGGGAGATGTGCTCTGGTGAGTAGGACTGCGCACCCCTCCCGTGCTGGCACTCACACATGCGCACATGCCTGGGCCTGATGTGGGCACAGGAGGGCCCGCGGGCAGAGCTGAGTAGGCGGTGTGCCATGCCGGTGGGAGAAAGCAGGAATGAGGTTGTCTTCAGTTCCTCTCTGTTCCCTGTGTCCTTGCTCGCGCGCTACAGGGGAGCGTGAGAAAGCGTGGAGAAATTTGAAAGTGAAGAGAGTTTTTTTCTTTTCTTTCATCTGCCCTTCTACTAATATTTTAAGCCACTGGTTTGTAATCTTTTTGAGGATATGGGTAAAAAAGGAAAAGAAAACCACCGATGGTAATTAAATTTTTAGTTTTTATAGCGGTGGAAAATACATGATGTCAGAATGTATAAAGTAAGTAATAATTGTCTTGCATGAATTTATCTGTTCATCACAAAGGACTTGGAAAATAGTAATGTATATGCAAGACATTGGAGCATATTTAATGAGTCAGGACTCTTGGAACAGTGACTGGAAAATAGTAAGCTCTTGTAAATTGGCACTACTTTGTTATCACTCTTGGTACTACTATTACTTTTTTTTTAGTATTTTTTATTGATTATGCTATTACAGTTTTCCCAATTTTTTCCTCCTTTATCCCCCCTCCACCCTGTACCCCCAACCCTCCAGCATCCCCCACCTCAGTTCATGTCCATGGGTTGTACGTATAAGTTCTTTGAGTTCTCTGTTTCCTATACCATTTTTTATCTCTCCCTGTCTATTTTATGCCTACAAATTATGCTTCTTCTTCCCTGTCCCTTCCCCCCTATTCCTCCCTTCCCCTCCCCACTGAATCCCTCCATGTGATGTCTGTTTCTCTGATTCTGTTCCTGTTCTAGGTGTTTGCTTAGTTTTTGTTTTCATTGTTTTACTGTTACTTTCTGGATGCTAGATCTGGGCTGATGAAACGATAGCCACTAGCCACATGTAGCTGTTTAAATTTAAGTTAATTGATTTTAATTAATTAAAATACATTTAAATTTAATTTAATCTAACATTTAAAATCCAGTCCCTCCGTTGCTCAGGAGCCACACTGGCTAGTGGCCGCCGCGCGGGGCCGCACAGACACGCACTGAACAGCGCTGCCAGAGAGCGTCCCGCCCGCTGACCGGGGCTAATGATTGCGGGTCCTTCCGCCTGCAGGACACTGAGTTGTCGTCCTTCTCGTTACAAAACTCAGTGATATCTCCAGGCCCACTGATAATCTCTCACTGATTTCTCCTCGCCCCAAAGGCCAGTCCTGGGATGCTTCTCCCGCCAGAAGAAACCGAACTGTCGTTAGCGTAATCTTTATCTGCACCCACACCACTGTAGGAGGCAAATAGGCAGCCTGAGCTGTTCCTGGGGTGCTGGGGACAGGTTTTTGCTGGGCACAGGTCACTGTGGCTTAATCCCTCTCATGACAGACAGATTAGAGACATTTGCACGTTGGTCGAGACTGGTTTGTGGGTGTATCTTGTAGCCAATCAAGCAGAGATCATAATTGGCTTCTTTGGGGATCAAATTCCGTGACCCAGATTGGCTTCATCTGTGTTGGGGCTCTAACCAGCTGAGCTAATCCACCAGATGTTCACTTTACCGTCGGCCTTTAAAGAGGCTTGATTAGAAAGGTAAATCTGTGTCATTCTAAAGCACGTCCAAGTAATATAAAAATGGCTCCTTTTTATTCTTGAAATGTTGTTTCCCTCAGTCCTGCCAGCAAAATATGAGAGAGACATTGGAGGAAAAGGGTAGAGCGACTGGGGAGTGAGAGCTCAGGTACGCACACGCACGCTCCAACAGCAGTTTCAGTTAGGGGATGAGGCAGAAGTTTAGGGTCATTTTAATATTTAATGGTATTTACATCATAGTCAAAGTACGAAAGGGAATGGGTAAGTTTGACATGGGCGACCCGTTGTGGGGGAAGGCTGGAAATGAAGGGACTGAAGGATTTCCCAAGGAGAGGCCCACTGTGGGTTCCAGGGACAGAGGGGGGCCCACTCAGCCCCACGGCGTGCATGTTCCCAGTCTGCTGTGAGGTAGTGCGGGAGGGATCCCAGCCAGAGTGTTTCCTTTGGCTGCCGGCCCCACTGAAGCCACCACACAGAGCTGCGGGGGTCAGCAGCCTGGTTCCTGCCTCCCACCAGTTTGAGAACAACCTGTCCTCTGTGTGCCCCAGCCTGGTTCTCGAGGGAACCAAGGGCAGCCCCTGCAGTCTCTCGGAGGCTTCCCTCCCCCACTTCCTGCCAGTGCTGGGGGCCTGTTGCTCAGGGCTGGACCCTGTGGCATCACATGCCCCAGGGACAGACACTCAGGGACACGCAATCACTGAGCACCTGCCCTGCGCCAGGCACTCAGTCCCTATGGGGGAGCAGGGGTCATGCATGATGGCTGACCTCTCAGGGCTTGTAGCCCAGATCGCCATTGTCCTTCCCCAGAGCTGCTGGCCTGTGGTCTGTTGTTTGCTGCAAGCAGGGCCTTGCGAGGCAGGAGGGCTATGCCTTGGCCATTTTTCTAGCCCCCGCCCCCCTGACTGACCCTCTCCTCTCCTTCCCAACGGAGGCATGCATGGTCTTTGTGGTTGCACGTGATCAGCACCCCTGCTTCAAACAGGGAGTGCATCCTAGTCCTCAAGAGACTCTTCCACCTGCCACATCCGTGAATGTAGATTGATCGAGCTCCCCGTGAGCCAGGTTCTGTGCTGTGTGCTATAGTGTTGTGGCCTAGAGAGGCATGAATAAGATAGTTTTGTCCTTCATTAACTTACCTAAGGGTAATTCACAGCATGAGGCACAGCCTGCCAGACCCCAGGAGAGAGGTGTCCTCAGGGAGTGTTATAGGAGTCCACCCGAGTGAGACCCAGTGCGGACAGTGGAGGCCTGGGTGGCTTCATGGAGGAGGCGGGATGCCAAAGGAAGGGCTGGCTCCTGAAGGAGAGGAGCAGAGTGCTAGCGGAGTGATGCCTCAGCTGGGAAGGTCAAGTTGCATAGAAAAAGCAATTGTGTTTTCTCTGACCTGAACTATGGGCCCCTCCTGTCCTCTCCCCCTCCCCGACCCCTCCCCCGTCACCTTCTTCCCTCCTTTCTGTCCCTTTCTTACACTCCTCTTCATTTGCACCCCCCTGCTCTGACTTTCCTATGAACCCAGGCTCAGCCACCCTGTTCCTGGAGGGGTGCCAGTCCCGTGACATTACTACACTGGGGCTTCCTTTTAAGGGTTGACTGTGCCAGGGCTTGGGGTCAGCCCACCGGCTCTGGCCTGCTACTTCCACCCCCACCCTCCTTCCCTGGCTGGCCTAGCAGGCTGCCTTCTCAAAGACGACTTTGTTTAACTTCACAAAGGGAACACTATGGGGCAAGGGCTTCTGAGGAGGCTGAGGCCTCTGAGTGCTGCCGGGCCTGTGTGGTGTCACCTTTCCCTGTCTGGGAGCTATGGCCCAAAACTGGGCGCAGTGGACGCTGTGGGGCACCACTCTGCTGGCTGGTACATCCCTTCCCCGGCTGCTGTTTCTCTGGAGGACTACCTCCGCTCACAGGAGCTGTCTTGCCCTCAGACCTTGGCCATGACTGTTGGGTAAGGGGTTACCCAAGGCCAGGTCCTTGGCCCCAGAGGTGGGGCTAGCACCCTGGCCAGTGTGGCTCAGCTGGTTGGAGTGTCTTCCTTTAAACTGGAAGGCTGGGTTCGATCCCTGGTCAGGGCACATGCCTGGGTTGCAGGTCCAGTCCCCGGTTGGGCAGTAGAGACAGCTGATTGATGTTTCTCTCCCTCTCTCTCCCTCCCTCCTTTCCCCTCTCTCTAAAATCAATAAGCATGTCCTCAGGTGAGGATTGAAAAAAAAAAGAAGGAGGGGCCAGCTCTGTGATGCCATTCCCGCTCCAGAGCCCGCCCTCCATGGGATCAGCTGAAACCACGTTCCTGCCAGCCTTTGACTCCTGCCCTGCCTGACTGCTTCCCTCCCTCCCACAAAGCCACTTAAACAAGAATCCTCACCACATGCTGTGCTGCTAGGGAACCCAACCTCAAAATGCAGTCTTTCTTCTTTCTCCACCCTCTGTCAGCCCAGGATTTCTACTCTGCATGTATAGTGGGCAGCTGTGGCAGAGCAGGTCTTGTTTCCCATCCTTCCTAGGAAACAGACATGTCTTCCCAAGGCAGTGCAGGTGTGTCCGAGTCTTGAATGCCAGTGTAGTCACTAGAGGATGGTGCTGGCAGAGGGACCTGTAGGGGCCAAGAGACATTAGTCAGACCCCCGGGGAGCGGGAGGCGCCAGCTCCTTGCCATTTGAGTGTTTGAGTCTGGCAGCGCACGGTCCCCTCCAGTGTTGTGCAGCCCACCTGCTCACACAGCGGCGTGGTTTGCCAACCAGTTCAGGTACTTCTGCCTCTCTTCCTGCCTTTCCTCTGATTAACAATCAGATTTTTATTATTCATCCACTTCTTCCTGATTCAGACTCCTAGAGAATGAGTCACCTTCGGGCTAGGTTTAGGAGCCAAATTTTAAAGCCTTGTTAAGTGAATAATAGGGGAAATAGCACTGAGAGTTACTGCTGCATTTAAGTAGTTTAAGCCCCACCCCAGTCTCTCTCCCGCTCCTACGTGCATGTAGCCAAGGGAACAGGTCTTTTCTACTAGGGCCAATGACTTTTTGCAATAATACAACAGAGGGCACATGTTGGTGAATGTGTGTGTGTGTGTGTTTCTAGGAATTAAACTAGGATGTAACCTCCACAAGAGAAGGGACCCTGCCCGCATTGTTCACACCTGAACCTCCAGTGTCCAGCATATGGTGTGAGCTCAAGAGATATTTGTAGACTGAATGGATAAGTAAACATTAATTGCAAACCTGTTCTGTATCAGATGTTATGCTCATCATTATTGGTGCAAAAATGAATATTTTGTGCCAGTTGGGCACTGGAAATATCAGGGGGCACACTTTGTGAAGTCTGTAATTGTCTAACCACTATGCTGTCCACCTGAAACGAACATAAAATCATATTGAATGTCAACTGTCCTTGAAAAAATTCAAAATTAACATCGTATGTGCTGCCCCCTCAAGGAGCTCACAACCTAGAAAGAGAAGCAGATAGGCAAGCAAGGGGGCGGAACCTAAGGGCTGAAATGGAGGGATATGTAAGTGCTGGCAGAACACACGAGCCACCGTTGATCTGGCCCAGGGAATCAGAAAAGAGGTGCAGAGAGCAAGGAACATCTGAGCTGAGCCTTCAAGGGTGAGCGGAGTTTGGTAGTGGTCCCAGGAGGAGCAGGCCTCTGGGCAGGGGAGCAGCAAGAACAGAAGCATGAGGATAGAAGGCTATTGCGAGGACAGTGAGCAGTGCAGTGTGGTGGCTCGTGTGTGCCCATGTGTGGCGCATGACGAGAGGCTGCTGGAAAGCAGCTCGAGCTGCCATCGTGGAGTTTGGGACCCTCACCCGCCGCTCCGCCCCCACGGGCTGTGTGTTTGCAGGCCATGGCCAGTGCAGCTGTGGGGACTGCCAGTGTGACTCCGACTGGACCGGCTACTACTGTAACTGCACCACACGCACCGACACCTGCATGTCCAGCAATGGGCTGCTGTGCAGTGGCCGGGGCAAATGTGAATGTGGCAGCTGCATCTGCATCCAGCCGGGCTCCTACGGGAACACCTGTGAGAAGTGTCCCACCTGTCCTGATGCCTGCACCTTTAAGAAGTGAGTAGGCAGAGAATGAGTTCAGGAGAGTTGGGTGTCAGATTGGGGGGATGTGGTGGAGAGGATCCCCAAGACTAGAATCCCCAACTCTCCAGGTTTCCTCTCTCACCAAAGCTTTAGGGGGAGGAGTCTGCTCCAGCCACATGGCCAGCTTTCCTCTTTCCCTGAAAACTTTGGGCAAAGCTGGAGGTGGCGCCAACTGTGAAGGAGCCAAACCAGTACCAGCTGGACTCCACTTGGAGAAGCCCCTCTTCTAGGGTGGCATCCTGGACCCCCGAGTTAGGAGGGAGGCTAAGCCAGATGCCTGCTGGGGAATGTTCCAGTGCTGATGTCTGACTCTGGGAGAGGTGGGGCTGGAGTCATGAAAGGCGCCATGTGAAACAGATGTTCACTAGTACGAACATTGCTCATTTGGGGGTCAGAGGAATATTCTAGCAGTCCAAGTCCCTGAGGATATGCTTATTGATTTTAAGAGAGAAAGGAAGAAGGAAAGAGAGAGAGAAACATCGATTGGTTACCTTTCGCATGCACCCCAACTGGGGACTGAACCTGCAACCTAGGCATGTGTCCTTACTGGGAATTGAACCCGCAACCTTTCGGTTTATGGGAGGACACCCAACCAACTGAGCCACACTGGCCAGAGCTCTCCTTCCACTTCAAGAGTGGTGAGAGTAATAGCATCTGTACAGGGCCTTCTGCTTAGAAGACAGCCTCCCCCCAAGTTGGTTTAATGCTCTGCTGTCGCTGTCTTGAAATTATTAGTAATTTTTGAACAAGGGACCTGTCGTTTTCATTTTGTGCTGGGTCCCTAATTCTGTGACTGGTTCTGACTTAAGGCTCCCAGAAGTGGCAGAGGGTTCACCCTCCTATCACAGGCCTGGGTGGAGAAATTTCATGACATTGCCTGGAGGCGTCTGCCTGTCGGACCCTGAACTCCAGCCCCGACTGTCTGGGCCCCAGGGATGTCTGACAGATGTTTCTGTTTGTGCGTTTGTTTTCTGAGATGGAGGTGCTTCCTGGGTGTTTGGGGGTCAGAGCCAGACTGAAGCACTCTCGGGGTCGTTCCTCCCTTGCCTTAACCCCTGTGTCCTCTTTCCTTAGGGAGTGTGTGGAGTGTAAGAAGTTTGAGCGGGGAATCCTATTCGAGGAAAACACCTGCCACCGCTACTGTCGAGATGAGATTGAGTCTGTGAAGGAGCTTAGTAAGTTCAGCATGTCTTCATGTTGCACACTCCTGGGTTCTAGATGTTTCTGATTTAATGCAAGAAACTATCCAACTCTCATCTGTAAACTTTGGACCTCAGAGGCCTGTGGTGCAGTTCTGACACTCAGCAGGCACTTAGTAAAAGCCAATTTCCCTGAGTCTCCCCGCACTTCTCCTGATTTGTTCAGCAGGCCCTCCCCTTTCCGCTTCCTGCAGCCCACAGACTCAGCACGATCCTGCCAATAACTTCCAAAGTGTGTATAAATCAGGCCATCCTAATTAAATGCTCCTCAGGGAAAGGAATAGAATACACCCCTTTATTGATGAAGAAACTGAGGCACAGAGTGAGAAAGTACTTACCCATGACAGTCTAGCTCAGTAGGCTAGTGAGCATTTACCGAGAACACCCAGGCATTCAGCTTGGCTGGTTTGGAGCGGAGCCTTCACCCCGAGGGAACTGTAGCCAAAGTCATCATCCTGAAGCCTTTTTGGCTCTCTGGAGCCTCTCGTGGAATAAGACAGAATTACAGTGGGGAGCAAAACTCTTGCCTGTAATTATTCTGGTTTGTTCTTCAACTTGACTTGGAGGAGATGATCTCTGCTACTGTCAGCATGCCTGATGTGTTTATCTGGGCCAGGCAGGCACTGGCCGGTGCCAGGGAGGTGGCCATCTCCCACGAAGGCAGGAAACACATTTTCAGTAAGAGCTACAGAAGGACCCCACCAGTCAGTTGGCTTCTGGTGGGCATGCTATGGAAAAGGGTCAGCTCCCCAGACCCTTTGGCCAGTATCAGAGGTGGGGCTGGGGTGAAGGTAGAGATTTTGGGATTGAATCTGAAGAAACAATTTTTCCCCTGGAGGAGACTATGCTTGCTCTGATTAGTTTGGAGAGGAGAGGATGCTCAGAGGTGAGATGTTTTTATTATCGGGACCAGATGAGTAGTCCGGATTAGTGGATAAGTACTTCTACACCCCACCCTGCCATGCTAATCATACAAATAAATGCTTTTTTGTGTGGAATGTTATAACTTGTAGAAGTTATAAAAGTATCTGTGCATGCACATTATCTTATCCTTCTTCCAACCACCCACTGAAGTAGAACTATAGTATCACTGTCATCTTCATTTTGAGGATGGAGGAAATTGAATTTCGGGGAAGTTAAGTAACTTGCCCAAGCAAATTAGTGGTGAGGTAAGATTAGAATTAAATCCTGAAATTCTTACTCTTTTCTTGGTACTGGAATGCCACTGGCTTACTAAGTTAAAGGCTCAATGAGTTAAAGTTTGTCGGTTGTGCTGTGAGACTCATGCTAATCCTGCTCCGTCCCATGCTGTGTGACCTCGTCACATGTGCTGTCTTGTCGTGTGTCAGTCTTACCTGCCGGTTTCATCAGTGTAGGGTATGGTTTCACTGTCGGAGTCACAGGCTTCAGAATGAGGGGGATGAAGCCTACGGAACACAATGGGAGAGAGGATGGCTCTAAAGGGCAACTCCGGGACAGAGGCAGAAGTGGAGGGACATGAAGGGCTGAGTGTAAAAGCTATTGAGAATCACTGAGCAAGCAGAGCAAGGAAAGGGAGGGAGGGAAGCACCCACTGCTTACTGTATGTCACTTCATTCTCAGCCAGCCCTGTGAGGTGAGGGCATCATTTCCCTTCCACAGACAAAGAAAGAGGAGCTCCCGGGGTCCAGTGACATCCCAAGATCACACAGCTGGTAGGTGGTAGAGTCCGACTTTGAGTCAGGTTGTGTAATACTGTTATATCATGTCCTTTCCAGAGGAAGGGATAAGAACCAAAATGGGCCCGTGAGGGACAAAGGACACCAGTCAGGGCCATTTGGAGGCAGTTGCCAGCCACGACAGCCATCTCAAATCTAGACATCTTGCCTAATGTCAAGTGTAAAGATTCCTCTGTAAGCGTAAAGCTGCATAGTTTTGCAGAAATTCAATACGTGGGGTTTGGGAGTGACCTGTTTTCTAGGAATTAACCCGTGGGTTTTTTTCCCAGGAATTGACCCATTTTTTCATTCTCCCATCTTTCCCCCTCTCCTAGAGGACACTGGCAAGGATGCAGTGAATTGTACCTACAAGAATGAGGATGACTGTGTCATCAGATTCCAGTACTTTGAAGACTCCAGTGGCAAGTCTATCCTGTATGTGGTAGAAGAGCCAGGTGAGTGGACCCTCAGAGCCCCTGGCCCTGCCCCAGGGAGAGGGACCACATTAGGCAGTTGTTTCACCTATCACGCCTCTTAAATGGAGCAGCCAGGTTAAGCCTGACCTTACAAGTGATAAGTTAGGGCCTGTCATCTGGGCGTGGGGGGTATATAAATACGAATATTAGCAAGAAAGTGATTTGCTAACTGAGGAGATAGAAAAATAAGATGGGTAAGGAGAGGAAGACGGTAAATATGGATCCCGTGAAGGGACAAAATATATCATGGCAGTTTTTCAGGTGATAATGTTAAGCAGTAAAAAATTTAAATTCTAGGACTTTTCAGCACAAGGCATCTGCTCTCCTATAAGTTCAGTGGTTGCCAAGAGCGACCTGCTTGCCGCTGCAGAGGAAGGCCTGATGGTTGGAGGTGTTGACCCTGCCAGGTTCACCATGAAATGTGGTAAAGGGTTTGACTCGCCAAGCCAGGCCTGCCCTTGGCACTGAACTCAGTGCCTGCCCTCTGGATATGGGGGGGAGCTCACATCATCACACACAGACCAACCACAGGTTTGCCGCCGTCCAACACAGTAGGTTTGCTTGCTTTTCCTTACCCCCTCATCTCCTTCCTTTCCCTTACACAGCAGATTAAGACAGGAGTCACTGGAAAATAGTTTTGAGTACTTATTCTGTATCAGGCCCTGGGCCAGGTGCTGGGAATATAACAGTAAATAAGGCAGAGGTGGCCCTCACAGATTTGGGGACGACAGCCATGTAAATCAATAATGACACTGCAGAGGGATAAAGGCCATGGTGTGGTGGAGGGCGGGGGGTGGACAAGAACTTAAGGGAGTGAAGGAACAATCTCCGAAGGCAGAGGCTAAGTCAGCTGGTCACTTGACATTCTTTACAGCTGTAGAGAGTCCTTCATCTCATTCTTTAGACCAGAGGCCAGCAAACTTTTTCTGTTAAGGGCCAGATGTTAAATATTTCTGGCTGTGTGAGTCGGATGGTCTCCGGGCTGCGACTGCCCAACTCTGCTGTAGTAGCAGGAAAGCAGCCATGGACCGCAGGTAAATGAGGAGTCTGCTGTATTTACAGACAGGTGGCATGCAGCGCTTGGCTCGTGGCCCAGTTTGCTGGCCCCTGCTTTACAGCAGTGGTCATGAAACTTTTGTGTATTTCCTCGTTAAAGAAAAATCCAGAGTCCTGAGCCCTGACTTGTTTCCACAAAACTTTGCCCTTGTGTTCTTTGTTAATTCTCTTGGTAATTGGGCTGTTCCCCAATATGTTGAGGTGACATGCTTTAGACACATCGCTTCTCCCAGTGAGCTTTCTCAGACCTCCTCCAGCCTTCTGCAGCCTCATTCTGCTGATGAGGTTTGGCACTCCTGTTTGATTCTCATAGCAGCCCTGCTTCCTTTAAAGGGCCTTGACTGCACTGTTAAATTGCTTCTTTCATCACCTGCCTCCCCCAGTAGATCATAAGCCCCATGAACACAGGATCTGTTTGTCTTATCAATTGTTATATCCCCCATCTTTGGCTCAGTCATCTACAAAGAAGATACTTAATAAATGGCTTGTGAATGAATTAATACAGCTGATTATTCCTAGGAGACAGGCAGGCTTATATGCATCTTGATATCTGTTAGGACATTTTGGCTGCTTGGAGAAGGGCAGGGATGAGAGTGGGCAAAGGGCTGCTGCATCGATGTCACCCACGGTGTGGCTGTCACCGTGGGAAGGGGAGATCATGGTGCCCCACACCTGTGATACCATTCATTGGCCTTTCCCAGAACTCTCAGCCTTCATAAGGGAAAAGGAAGAGAAAGAAAGGGCATCGCCTTAGTTTTATTTAGTGATTCATGGGAAAGCTAACACGGGAAGTGAGTGGGAAGTCTGGGGCTGGATCTGTGGGGAGCAGATGTGGATTATTTGCACATGACTTTTTCACACTTTCCCATCCACCTGTGTTAACACATTTCACAGATTTTTCTGCACCCACCTTATCAATACCTTTACCCCTTCTCATTTTAGAAGGGTGGTATGTTCTTGCTTTTATACTCAGCTGTTTTAAGTAATTTAGCTGCCTAGCTCCGGGTATATAATCTTGCAGATTGTTTTATCTCTTTGCTACAATAATCCTCGCTGGTGCTCCTGCTGTGTCACTTACCAAAATCTTGGTCTGGGTATTCTGAGACTAGAACAAAGATGATGGTGACCTGGTCTGGTACATTTGATATTTGTTATTTAACCCCGGGTTGGGGGGAGGTAACCTTTCTTGCTGACAGTAGGCCCCTTCCTCCACCTTAGGGGACTGGACCCAGACCCACATTTCCGGTCTTGTCGCCCTGAAATCCCAAGTTCTGCCTCTCCTCTCACCCCCCACTCCAAACCCCAAACCCTGAACCATTCTCAGCGGCTCCGGCTCAGAGTAGAATGTAGCATCTGGGGTCCCGGAGTAGAGGAGGAGATTCTTTTCATTCTCTTCCCTAACTCATGCCCTAGCGGAGGCTCTCTTGAAGGGGCCGAGCCACGGCAGGGTAGTAAAGAGAGCACAGCCGAAGGGTTTGGCATTGGCTACGTGGTGTTAGCCCTGAGCTGCATACGAGTGCCTGATACAACACAGTGTGTCCGTGCAGTATCTGGTACGTACTTATGCCAAAAAGTTACTCATCGTTATGAACAAATTTATTTGGACTTCCTGTACTTTTGTTTGTCAAATCTGCTAACCCTGCCCAGTCTTTCCTGACACCTCCATGGGTCCTCATCTCTGTGGCTGGGAGGGCCCTCCAGAGACCCCCAGTCTTGTCTGCAGGAAGCCTGCCATCCATCCCTTTCAGGACAGATGGTTACCAGATGTCCCCCAACCCTGCAGAGACCTCCTAGCACTCTCTCTGTCCTGCCCACGCTGACATGCAGAAATGAAGAGATTTCACTTTGGGATTTGAGGGTCCGTCCCACCTCTGTCTTCCAGAGAATTCATAATTGCTTTTCCCAGAAGAACTGGGGCCTTTCACTCCTGGGAACTCAGACGCTGGAACCTCACTGCTTCTCTCCAGGAGCTCCTTTAATTATAGACAGCTTGTAATTTGGTGGCTTGGGAAAATGCCAGCCTGGGTTTGTGGTGGTGGTTGTTTTGGGGTAGTGTGTGGTGAGCATGGGGTGTATGTTTAGAGAAGAAGGTGGGAGACAGTGTGGAAGGTGGGTGTGGCCTCCTCTCCAGACTCATCAGTAGGCGTATCTGCACACGCTTAATTATATAACACCTGAGAAGTTACTGGAGTGAAGTCACCCATCAGACACCTGCGGTTTATGGGAAGCAGAGCTCTGCTGACCGTACTTATCCTGGCCCTCAGAGGCGTGACGCGCCTCTGTCTGTGTTGGTTGTTGACTGAGGTTGAAGAGGAAGTCGGCTCTCAATAGGGTTAGGATTTTAGATGACTAAATGTTTTGGGAAGGAATCCAAAATATTGTCTTGGTTGGCAGGATGCCTGGTGTCTAAGTATGCTTAAAAAGGTCATTAGGGTCCCCAGTCTGCAGGGTTGTAAACATCTGAACCAGGGGACAAACGCAAATACCTACAGGAGCTAGGTAAATAAATTAGTGAAAGCAGCCAGGAGTAACAAGAACACCAGTAGTAATGGTAGCTGATGTTTATTGAGCACTGACGCTCTGCCAGACACTGTTCTGAGTTCTTCAAATTCCTTAATTATTCCTCAGAGCGAGTTTTCAAAGTCAGCGCTGCTAGTTTCTCCATTTTAAAGATGGTAGAACCAGGAAACAGGCACCCAGAAAGGTTAAATAATTTATCAAAGGTCACATCGCTGCGTAATCGGTGAGCCCGGATTCAAACCAGGCAGTCTGGCTCCAGAGCCCGCAGGAGCAGAGGCGCAGTGACAGGCCACGCTTTTCTGCTGTGCAATGGAGGAAAGAGGGAGTGGTGAGCTCTCTGGCCAACGGGTCCCACCTAAAACAGGCAGCTGCTCCTCTGCCCTGCCAGTTGCTGCCCTGTAGGGGTATAGGTTCCATGTTTCTAGATATTTTGATTTTTTTTTTTTTTTAAGATTTTATCCATCCATTTTCAGAGAGAGGGGAAGGGAGGGAGGAAGAGAGGGAGAGAAACAGCAATGCGTGGTTGCCTCTCACATGGCCCTCACTGGGGACCCGGCCCACAACCCAGGCATGTGCCCCGACTAGGAATCGAACCGGGACCCTCCGGTTCCCAGCCCGCGCTCAATCCACTGAGCCACACCAGCCAGGCTGATTTTTTTTTTTTAAAGAAGAACCCTGACCGGTGTGGCTCAGTTGGTTGGGCATTGTTCCACCAGTGAAAGGTCGCCGGTTCGATTCCCAGTCAGCGCACATGCCCGGGTTGCGGGTTTGGTCCTGGTTGGGGCGCACATATCATATCGATGTTTCTCTCCCTTTCTTTCTCCCTCCTTCCCCTTCTCTCTAAAAATAAATAGATAAACTATTTAAGAAATAAAAATAAATGAATACAAAGAACCTGAAATTTCAAGGGGAGACTCCTGATTATTCAATGTTGCCAATAAAATTGAATTTTTAATAAACACCGTGTGAACCCACATCAAGTAGATTAGATTCTGTCCCTGGGGGACAGGGTCACGGCCTGATTTAAACCACTCGGGACAGATTCCTGCAGTCCTAAAGGTTGCCCTCTCTCCTTTAAAAAATTAATTGATTTTTTTATTGTTGATAAGTCCTCTTTCCTTTGGAGAATTTTCTAGTACATTATTGCTTTGTCAAGAAGCTGTTAGTTTTAGCCCTGGCTGTTGTAGCTCAGTGGATTGAGCACAGGCCTGCAAACCAAAGGGTTGCCAGTTTGATTCCCAGTTTAGGGCACATGCCTGGGTTGTGAGCCAGGTCTCCAGTAGGGGGCGCATGAGAGGCAACCACACATTGATGTTTCTCTTCTTCTTCCCTTCCCCTCTGTCTAAAAATAAATAAATGCAATCTTTAAAAAAAAAAAAAGAAGCTCTTATTTTTAACCAATTGAAGTGATTCCTACTTCAGTCACAGCCACTGTGCTCTGTGCTATCTCCTGACAGAGTGTCCCAAGGGCCCTGACATCCTAGTAGTCCTGCTTTCGGTGATGGGGGCCATTCTGCTCATCGGCCTTGCTACTCTGCTCATCTGGAAGCTCCTCATCACCATCCATGATCGGAAGGAGTTTGCGAAATTTGAGGAGGAGCGAGCAAGAGCAAAATGGGACACGGTAAGAGACTGGGCTGTATAGTGCCAGACGTTTTCTTAAGTCATTGGTTTGGAGCCTGAAGTGGACACAGCAGATGCTCACAGTGGTCAGGTTCCACAGTAGTTTTCCAGCTAGCCTCTGACCTGGGCATCGGGAGACGGTCTAGCTGTCCTGCTGTCCTCACGCCTCCTGGAATCCGCCTGACTATGGGCTGAGTCGGTGAGCACTGACTGAGCACAGATATTGCCCAACTGCTCTGAACACTGTGAAGAGATGAAAAGGAAACAACGTCCAGCTGAGGGAGATGGGACAAACTTGAGACTCCGACATGGAGAACATAGGATATACAGCTAGCATACATTATATACCAATGAGGTTTAGCGTGTTAAACACAAACAGGGAAAATATAACAATAGCTAACATTTACTGAGGAGTTACCACGCACCAGGAACTGTTCTAAATGCTCTTGATGAACTAACTTATTTCATCCCTATAACAACCCTATGTGATAGGCAACATTATGACGCCCACCCATAGATACATGAGCATGGAGAAGTGGGAGGGAACTACGGTGTCTCTCTTTGGGTTGGCCTCTTAGAAATAATAGCAGGGTGTCATTCCATCCCGTTCTTTTCTTTTTTTTCTTGAATGATGATAACTTCCAAATCAGACTCCAGTTTTGTGCTCCCTGCAGATTATCTTGATTGAATCCAAGCAAGCATTTTTTGAGAACTTTGTATGGACTTAATTTTACTCTATTTTCCTTTGGCTTATTTTCTACATTTCAACTTTTTTTTTTCCCCTGGACCTTCCAAATGGCTGTGTGACTCCCTGACTGTCCAAGTTTAGGCTGTAAATTTGTTCTCCTTTGATGGTGACCTCGGGCCTTTGTACCCCAGAGTCCCCAGGAACTGAGACGTTTCTGTTCAGACGGTGCAGAAATCCTGAACCTCTGACGCACGTGAGAACGTATTGTGTTTCTCGAAGCTACCACTGAGGACTACCAGACCTTATGGGATTTGTCACTTTTTATTAGAAAATAGTTTGGGAAATCTAGCGAGGATCTTACTCTTTCCTGGTAACAGGACAGTTTGTGGGTAGTGCTAGAAGAGATGAGATGAGAACATTTTCAGAAGTGTTTGAGCAAAAGCTGTCCTCTATGTTCCACACACTGCCTCCTGTACTTCCCTTCCCTGCCCACATCCCCAGCGGGGTCACAGTAAAGGAAAGAGGGGAGAACAGAGAGAGTGTGGGAGAGGGAGGAAGCTGTCGGTCACAGGCTGTCCTGAAATGTTTTGGGATCACCTAAAAGGGATGGAATGAATTTAATCCCTCAGAAGTAGTGGCAGGATGGCACTCCACCTTTTCTCTCTCGTTTCCTGTCCATTCCCATCTTATGAGTGAACGTGCGAATACAGTGAGCACCAAGCAGTTCATCATTGGTGTTTCCCAGAGAAGGGTGTCGTGGGCAGGTGTCTCAGTCAAACGTAAGCCTCGAGGACAGGGTAGAATTGAAGATTCACTGTACGACCCTTTTCTGTTCTCTCCTCAGGCCAACAACCCACTGTATAAAGAGGCCACATCCACCTTCACCAACATCACCTACCGGGGCACTTAATGACAAGCGGTTGACCTCAGATCACTGTCAGACTGTCCCGGGGTTGTGGGCATCTCTGCTGTCATGTTTACAGGGGACCAGATCTGTGGGGTGGGGTTGGGGGCTTGGACTGGGGTGGAGTGGGGAGGGGAGAATGTCAGTGCGTGGGAGTGTGGGTCCAGATGCATGGGTGCGTGAGTGCGCTGTGTATGCGGGAATGTGTCATTGGAAACCTGTGCCATGTCCCAGATCAACGGAGCGTCTCAGCCCTTGTCATCCGAACACCTCCTTCAGGGACTCCCCCTGCTTAACCCGAGGGTGGTCTACGTAGCTGAGCAGATGTCCTTCATTACCTCAGTGAGAAGCCAGCCAGCCTTCTCGGCCGTTCTCCCTGAAGGAAGGAGCAGGGCCCAGGCTGCTCATGCCAGAGCAAGGGGCCTTGACTCCACCCTCAGTTGGTGGTTCTTGGGCCTGACTCTCAGCAGCTGCGGTAGCAACTGTGGGGCTTTGCAGCCTTGTTGTGTCACCTGTACCTCTGCCCCGCCTCTCCTCCCTCCAGCTCAGGGAGAAATCAGGGGAGAACTGAACCATCGGAACTGCCTGTGCCTTTTGTCATCATCTCGGTCCAGCATGGCTCTCTCAGACAGGGAGTCCTGGCTACCTGATTCTTCAATCTGTTGGGAGAGAGGATGGCAGGGCCACCCAGGGGTCATGCGTGGCCTGGGGGAGTGCGCCAGGGTCCCCCAGTTCAAAATGAAAACCCCTCAGACTTGCCCCATTGGCAGCTCCACCCCAGAGGTCCGTTCAGAAGCATTCCACCCTGGGGCCTGCACCGCCTCATACCTCCTCCTCTCATGTACTCACTGCTGTAGACGTTCGCTGCATCCGGGACTTGCGCGACCAAAGCTTTTCCTCCCAGGGAGGGTGCTATGGTTAGAGCCAGAGGTCTGGCCCGCCCTTCAGGCCTGCTGCCCCTTGTCCAAGGCACCTCCACACACCCTACCCTGTGCTTTTATGTGCTGCACCCATCCACGGGGCTGACTGCATTGATCTACCTCTGGGGTGGCTTGTGAAGGGGTCATTCCCACGGGGCTCTAAGTCTGCCGGGCCTGAGTGCCAGTGGCCGCACATGCTGATGGCCCGTTTGTATCGGCATGTTGGCCTATTCTCCCGAGGGCTGGACAACCTCATTTTAGCCCAGTCGTTAATCCAAGAGGCCACAAGTGCAATTTTATTTTATTTTTCTCACTGGGGCACCTGAAACCACGATGAGGCTTGCTTAAACTAAAGGAACATGTATACAAACACACTTGTATTATATTTGTAATTTTATTTGGTGACAAAGAAGGAGAGTATAAAAGAACTGCATAGACTTGGGCTGGATACAGACAGCCCCCACGCGGCGTCATTCATAGTGAGTCACTGTCCAGTTGCTGAATTTGTAAGGACTTTCTTATCCTGGAAGCCTGTGGGGATGGACACACGGGTGTGCTGGGCCTTCCCTGAGGAGCAGGGCTGGACAAGAGCGGTAGCAGTTGCTCCATGGGTGTTTATATCAACAACCATCCCAACCCCCGAGAAAAAGGGGAGGGCCCACAGCCGAGGTTCGATGATCTGAAAGTCCAAGTCCTGGCCTCAGGGCTGCGGCTAAGGAACCTTTCACCGTCATTAAGGCAGGTCACTTTCTTCTCCCTGAGGCTCCATTTTCTAGTTTGAAAAATGAGGGGTCTGGACCAGCCAGTCCAGAAGGTGTCAGCATTCTAACCGGTACTCACTGTGACAGCAGACACATGGTGAGGCTTCTGTGCGATGTTGGTGTTGCTTGCTTGTTTGTTTTTTTAGCTGGGAGATCTGAGAGACCTGGCTTTGGCGAGAACAGATGCCATTCCGTGTCACTTTATTCGATGAAAAAGCCTCATTCTGTCCTGTCTTAGGGCCCCTCCTCCAACTTTTGTTAGCGGTTACGTCTCCCAAGGTAGCCCTAGAACTCCACTTAATTCCTATTTCTTAGTTCGCTTTGCACACATCTGCATCCACGCATTGGGGAAGAAGAATTCATAAGAAGTAGCTGAAGTGTGTGTTCTCCATCCAGGTGTTAACCTTGAGAATGAGCCTTGGAATTAAGAAGTGGGGCAAATGACCAAGGCCTGTCTGGCCGGTGGGTTACCCTTCACTGTTGGGGATGGTAATGTGGCAGAGGGATAAGTGGGGAGGGGAGGGATGGTAAGGAATCCAAGAAGTTTTGAAACAAACTGTGACCTTCAGGTACAGAGGCAAGAGTCCATTGGAGTAGCAGCTGGACATTTTCTGTAGATGACTTACATAAAGAAACTATCAAAGGAGAAAGAATATGTATCCAATGGATTAAAGAATCTTGTGTGAGCTTCTAGAATGAGGCTCATAGGCCTTGGAGACCAGCACTGTTTGTCTATATGTGGGGAGAGCATGTAGCTTGTTCAGGAGACAGCAAATAGCAAGTTTTGGCATCATGAAGGGTAAACATCTGAAGAGCAATTTGGCATCAGACCACACGGCACAGAGAGGTTATTTGTGCTCTGCTCTTTGGCGATATTTCATGTTCAATCTCAGGGTCTGTGGACAGTAATGGGAAATGTTGAACATTCCTGACAGGTAGTCACTTAAGGGTTCTTTACCGTTCAGATATCCCTAGGCCATCCATGATGTCAAGATGCTCCTCTTCAGTGAGCGTTCCTGGTAGAGGTGACGTAAGTGCCGTCCTAATCACCTCCTCTGTTTGAGTTGGGCAACCGTGAATTAAATGTGTTTTCCAGAAAGAAGTGGCCTAAGGCCGCCAGTGCTTCCTGTGTTGTTATTTGTTTTCTTTGGGTGAAAATAACGATTCTTTTAGAACAAACATGTTTCCAAATGTAACAGAGTGATGATTATTACCGCAACTAAAGTTAGCTTCAGAACCTAGAGCTTTTCTTTAGACTTGAACAACGAATTTTCAAAATGAGGAAGTTATTACTATTCTAAGAGAGCTTGTTTGTTTGTTTTCTCATGGGGGTTTTTTAGGAACTTGTGGAGCCTCAACAGAACAGACTGTCAATTTAGTCTAGGTTCTATTTACAGGAAGCACATGTTGGTACAATCAAGGCTTAATGGCAAACTACAGGCCCATTTAAATGCCCGCCTTTTATTGAAGGCAGTGGGCCTCCAAGTGTGGTCCCAGGACTCACAGCATCAGTATCACCGAGGAACTGGTTAGGAATGGAAGTTCTCAGGCCTCCCCCAGACCTGCTGAATCAGCAACTCTGGGAGTGGGCCCACATTTTGTGTTTTAATAGGCCCTGCTGGTGAATCCATTGCACGCTCAAGTTTGAGAATCACTGATTTAAGGATTCACATACCTGTCCTTCTGGCCTAGAAAGAAGTTCCCAGGAAGTCAGCTCAGTTACTCAAAGATTTAGAACATACGTTGGCTGATAGATTAAGAAAACCGAATACCTAATCCCAAAATGGGAATCTACTTTCGATCCATTTTCCAAGTCAAGTGATCAGATGCTCTTGGGTTCCCTCACAGCCACCAGTTCCCTTGAAAAACTAAGAGAAGTAATAGATCAGAATCACAGGAGAAAAAGATCAGCTCACAGGATACTTGGCAGGCAACTGAGAAAACCTATGTGTATCAAGCTGAAGCAGGAAAATACTCTGATGGCATGTATTCACAGGAGGTGGGACTGGAATCTTAGTCACTGACATTGTCCCCCTATAGGATGCCAGCATAGGACTTCAGAATATGTAACTTCCCCTTTTGCCATTTAAAATACATTGAGCACCAGCAGTGTGGGGTTGAAGTACTTCAGAGAATACTCATAACCTAATCGTTGCCTTGGAGTCTTACATTCCTCACTCATACAGGTTTTTTGAACACAATGCAGTGCAAGACATCATAAAAAGACTGTGTGAACCCAGACTGAGTCCTTTTATGGTGAAATTTTGTAAGACCAACTGTTTCATTGACATCATGCTAACTGATGACTAAATGTCTAGATGAAGATGGGAGACCTTATGTGAAAACAAAATGAAAAGCTCTACATCAGATCATACTTACAACCACTTAAGTCTTGGCCTCTGTCATCTGAGCTCTAGAATATCAGCCACTAATAACCACTGGGACCAATTGCAAGCAGGTTGCCTTAGAACTTCGGTGCGTTCATTTTTTTATACTGATGGAACGAAAAGATATCAAATAAGCCATTTAGTCCTTGTTGAGAAATTATTTCTATTTGGTTTTGTAATATATTTCTGGAAATGTGTATTCCTGATCTTTGTTTATTTTGAGTAACGCACACAAGGAGGCAGTTTTAAAGGCTTGTGATCAAGGTTAACCATACTGATAAATAAAAATTTAAAAACCCACTGACTAAGGCTGCCCAAGCGTGGTTTCTGTGTGAAAGGAAAACTACGGGTCGAGAAACAAGATTGCATTCCACGAAGCTGCTGTCATCCTGCTCTCTGTCCAACCTTGTGCACAGAGGAAACATTTTTATCAGTTGTGTATTTTCTGACAAGACACCCAAGAATGCACACAGAATATAAGTATCTAGAAAGCCACGCTTAAGATATTTAAGAGCCTTTAGGCAAAAAAACCTCCATTGTAGATTATTCTGGAGCAGTGTCCCTGAAAAGAACTTTGTAAGGTTTTTCCCATGACTCATACACAATTGGCAGGGCTCATTGGACAGGTCAGTGATGGGTGTGTCAATATCGTTTGGTGGTCACTGCAAATACTTTGTTAAGAAAGGAGAAATGTTGATGGATGGATGCTGGACTTTGCTTTTCCTGACCCTTATATTCACCCATTGTGACAGAGATTGCTGATTGTGTCCCCTGTCTGTTTTCCCCTTCTCACGTAGTATTAAAACTCCTTGGACTGGGTGGAGATGGGCAAAGGGAGAAAAACATGGGGACATCTGTAATAATGTAAACAAACAAGCCAAAAAAAACCTCCTAATTTTTGGCTGGGTACATGGCTGCCCAGAATAACTTCTATGTTTCCTAGCCTCTCTTGCTGCTGGGTGTGCCATGCCATCTCATACACAGTGAAATGTAAATGAAAGAAGTGCATACAACTTCCAGTAAATGCCACTTAGGAAGGGCACATGCCTTCCCCCCCACCTTCTTTCAGGCTGGAATGCAGAGATAATAGCTAGACTTTAAGCAGACATCATGGATCAGGCAAGATGTGACCTAGGGGATAATATTAGTTATTTCCTGCCACATAAACAGTCGCCCCACAATTTAGCAGCTAACAACAACAAACGCTATCTTGCAGTTTCCGTGGTCAGGAATTCGGGAATGGCTTAGCTGGGTGGTTCTAGCTCCGAGCCTTTCATGAGGTTGTGTTCAAGATGGTGGTCAGGGCTGCAGTCAACTGAAGGCTCAAAGGGGCTGGAGAGTCCTCTTCCAAGACGGTGTACTCACATGGCTGTTGGAAGGAAGCATCAGTTCCATTCTGGCTGTTGGCAATAAGCCTAGTTCTTTACCACTTGGACATTTCCGTAAAACTCCTTGAGTGTCCACATGGCATATCACTTGACTTCTTCCCAAGAAAGCAATCCCAGAGAGAGCAGGCAGGGAACTGCAATGTTTTTTGTGGCTTGGTTTTTTGTCACATCATCATTTCTGCCATACTCTGTATTTTATATATATAAGTATCTCATCAAATCCAGTCCATATTTAAGGGGAGGAGTCTAGATACTACTTCTTGAAAGGAGGGGCATTATGATAAACTGAATCATTGCCTATGCTTCCTCTCCTCCTCCCCTCCAACGATATCCATGCCCTCAGAACCAGTGAATATGTTACCTTATGTGGAATAAAGACAGGACTTTGCTGATGTAATTAGAATCTTGAGATAGGGAAATAATCTTGGATTATCTGGGCGGGCTCAATGTGATCATAGAGGTGCTTAGAAGAGGAAGGCAAGAGGGTCAGAGTGAGGGTAGCAAATGTCATGATGGAAGCAGGTCAGAGTGAGGTGGCCCTGAGTCAAGGAAGGCACGCAGCCGCTGAAGCTGGGAAGGATAAGGAATAGATTTCCCCCTAGAGCCTCCAGAAGGGATGCAGCCTTTGACTGTGGACCTGTAAGACCTATTTTGGACTTATAACCTCCAGAAATGGAAGATAATAAATTTTGTTTAAGCCGCTAAGTTTGTGGTAATTTATTAACAGTAGCAATAGGGAACTAATGCAAATATCAAAGAATTTGCGAACATTTTAAAACCACTACAGTCCACCCTCTGGCCACAAGTTGTTGTTGTTTTTTTCCACAAGTGTTTTATAATATCAGAATATACCCACACTTTTCAAGGCCCCAAAGTCTTATTCTATTATAGCATCAGCTCAAAGTTTGGAGTTTTACCCTGTAAACAGGTCCAGGGACAGATGAGGCTTCTTGGATGTAGTTCTTCATAGAGCCACTTGAGTATAGAACCTCTCAATCTGAAGTCCTGTGAGCTAAAGAAAAAAGCCGTACGTTCCCTTCCTAAAACAACCAATGCAAAATGGTGGTGGGGCAGGAAGTAACTGCCACAGACATTCTTGTTCGGACAGGCAGAAAACAGGAGGTGCACAGATGTCCCTGGCCCGTAGTAATTCTGAAATTCACTCGGGTACAGCTTTGTCATTACACATTCAAGGCCTGATAATAATTCCCCACAGCTTTTGGTTCTATCCTTTAGGTGCTTGGTTTCACAAAGTCATCCTTTTTTTTTTTTTTTTCCGTGAAGGGTAGTATGTGTTTGCACCTAAAGATTTTTCTTAGCCTGCTTCCTGCTAATAGAACTTGAGGATCCAAAGGCCCCTTTCTTTTTTGTACTCTGTCCCTTTCAGACCAAGCTGGCGATGTTTCTAACAATACAATGCTCTTTAAAATATTGTGAACCTCCTCTGAATCTTATTGGATTTATTCGTAAGATAAAAACCATATCCATAAATATCTTTGAGATAAACCTTTCTCTACCTTGGGCTTCTGCTGACGGACAAGGGTTTAAGCTTTTTAGAAGCCTTATTGTTTAAATGAGAGTATTTGAGAAACCTAACCTTAAAAACGGTATTTAGGGAGTCTCTTGTCTGACTGAATGCTACTGAGGTACCACCCTTACACCACTGTTAAAATGAAGGCCTGCGGAGCAGTAAAATAGCCATGGTACACACGATCAGCCCAGGAGTGTACCTCTGAACCTCTGGAATGTGGGAGAGAAAAATAATTCTGTCTGTTTAAGTTACTATTTTTTAGAGATTTTCTGTAATTGGTAAAAGAATCTAATCCTAACTGATATACCCTTGGTGCTATTGGGAGTCTGTAAAATGACTAACTAAACCTATCAATAGATTCAGTGCTAGAAATATACAAGTGTTCAAGATTTATTAATCATCTACAATCTGTTGATCTGCATATGGACTGAACCCATTGCAATTCTTATGCATTAGAAATTGATGCTTTCTGAATAGTGGGAAATGGACTGAGTCCATTAATGGAGGTGACGGTAAACAGGGTTGGGGTGGAGACTCTATACTGTTATTTCATAGCAGCTGCACCACTTCGAATGTCCACCAACAGTGTGCAAGTGTTCTAGTTTCTTCACATCCTCACCCACGCTGGTTGTCTTTTTTTTATAGCCATACTAATAGGTATGAGGTGTAGCTCGTCGTGGTTTTGATTTGCATTTCCCTGATCATTAGTGATGATCATTTTTTAATATACCTGTTGGCCACTTGTATGTCTTCTTTGGAGAAATCTATTCAAGTCCTTAGTCATTTAAAAAATAGGGTTACTAAGTGGTTCTTTTACTATTGAGTTGTGTAAGTTCCTTATATTTTTGAGATTAACTAACCCATTATCAGATATATGGTTCGCAAATATTTTTCCCCATTCCATGGGTTGCCTTTCCGTTGTGCTGGTTTGGAAGCTTTAGTATAGCCCCACTTGAGTATTGGGGCTCTGGTTGCCTGTGCTCTTGGTGCCGCAGCCATGAAAGCATTGTCAAGACTAATGCCACGAAGCTTTTCCTTTATGATCTCCATTGTGAATTGATCTTTGTTTATCAAGGAAGATGGAGGCTCCAATTTAATTCTTTTGCATGTGAAATCCAGTTTTCCCAACATCATTGCTGCTACTGAGAAACGGTCTACTAGGGAATTATAATTCTTAGAGAACTAAATGGGGGGAATTATGTAACATTTTTGTTTGTATGTACTTTTAGTTTTAATATTGTCACTGCAATTAAATTGGCACTTCCTTGCATACAGAGACTATGGCAAAGTAGAATAATATATGTTTACTCTAATTTTGTAATATATTGATTTTCAGTATTATTAAAGATTCTGGTAATGCTTTTATATATAATATTTCTGACGTTTTAAGTATTTTTTTACATTTAGTGTTAGAATTAAAATTTATCTTATTATTTGACCTATATTTAAATACTTATTAGCATGCTGCTTTATTTTCAATGTTGATTGATGTCATTAAAGCCATTGATAAAATTAAAGATAAAAATTCTGATTATGAGGACCTAAATACTTGTCTTCAAAATTTTGGAGCTTTCCTTTATAAAGAAGCCAGAATTTGAGAAGATCACAGAGTTGGCTGAAGCTCATGATAAGTGATATATTTTCATTAAAACTGAGTTGACACATCTGAAAAGAAGGTCAGTTTTCTCTTTTTTCCTCAGAATAATGACTTCATTATTTTTATTCCAAAAAAGTCCATTAAAATTAAGCCAATACAGAAAAGTGTGAAAATACTCAAAAGTACAACAAAATTCCATATCCAGAAATAACCAGCATTAATAGTCTTTTCAGACATATTTTCCTAGTTAAAAGTGCAAACAAGAAGAAAGTAGGGCTTGTAATATTGCTCTCTGACAAGGTAGCAGTCAAAAGGCATTAAATGGGGCCAAGGAGGACTCTTACTAATGCCGAAGACCACAGTCCAACACAAAGGTGCTAGTTTTGAGTGTCTGCGCTCTAAGAGCTGAGTAGCAACTTTCCTGAAGGGGAAGAGTGAAAATGAGGGAGACCAGTGGGTGGGGCTGGACAAAATAAGAATGGCAATGAGTTGATAAATATATGCAGCTTGGGAAGAGTACATGAGTGTTTATTACAATATGCTTTGTAGTTTGTCTATATTTAAAATTTTCCAAATAAAATGTCAAAAAGGAGTAGGAATAAATTAGGAATAAGTTAGATAAGACCTATGTGGAGAAAATGGTAAGATTTCATTAAAGGACATTAAAAAATACCTAAATAAGTGAGGATATAACTCGCATTCATGGACTCAGAGAACCCAAGACTGTCAATTCTCCTAATTAATTTATTTATCCAAAGCTACTCTGATAAACTCCTGAGTTTTTTTGATGACCTAATTCTGATATTTATATGCATGAACAAAAGCCAAGAATAGCTAAAACACTCTTGAAGAAGAAAAATGTGTATGTGTGTGCGTGTGTGCGTGTGTGTGGTGTTGGGGGAACTTGATCTCCCAGATACCAGCACTCATTACAAAGCTGTAGTAATTAGAACAGGGTGAGAATGGCGCAGGAAGATTGTTTGACCAATGAGACAGGATAAGGAAGTTCTAAACATATTGCTACATGTATGGAATATATGTACGGGGACATACATAATAACAGGGCAGATCATCAGGGGAAAAGAAGCAACATTTAATAAGTGGTATAGGAGTAATTAATTATTCAAATTTTAAAATGGAATTTCAAATGGATTTCAACTATATATAACATTCAGTAATGACTCCAGATGTGGACAGGAAAAGTTTTAGGGAGAAAAAAAAAGATGAAAAATTTTCTGATTTAGAGTTTGGAGGGAGTTTTTTGTTAAGATACAAAATCACTGACCAGAGGAGATTGATAAATTTCACTACATTCCAATTAAGAACTTCTCTTTATGGAAAGTTAATACAAATAGAATGAAAATACAACCAAAACAAAGTGAAGCTTATTTGCAGCACTTCTATAACTGGAAAGGATTATTCTAGAGAATACACAGGACACCCCTATGCATTAACATCCCAACAGAAAAATGGCTAAATTACAAGAATATCCATTTCCACATGAAGAAACACAGGTTGCTAATAATTATATGAAAAGATTCTCAACATCATTAGTAATCAAGGAAATGCAAAATGTAGGTCACAACGTGATCCCTTTTTATACCCACCAAATTGGCAAAAATGAAGAAGTCTGTTACTCCCAGTATTATAAATATGGTGAAAGTAGTAAAAACCACTTTGAAAAACAATACATGGCATTTCTTAAAGGTTTCATACCCCATGGCTTAGAGATCCACCCTTCTCTCTAAACGCTAGAGAACCTCGGGCCCTCGGGCTCTTGGGCACAAGGGGACAAGCTCAGGGCAGTGCCGACCTTCACAGCAAGAATGAACAACTGACAAACAAAACAAAAAATCCCCAAACAACAGGGCCAGTGACCGGATGTAGAAGTAAATTTTCGTACATACCATTGGTGTATAACGAAATACTAGCAGTAAAAGCGAATTACAGCAATATAATTTTTATATAATACTGACTGGAAAAGCAAGTCTCAGGGGGCTATCACATAACAAGTTTATAGAGTTTGAAAAAAATTGAGGAATAGTTTGTTTATGCTGTTTAAAATTATGTATAAAAAGCAAGAGATTGGTAAATTTTAAAAATTCAGCAATGTGCTTTTTGTGGAGGAAGCAGGAGAATGAATCAGAAAAGCGCAGATATAATGTATTGATTAATGGTTTTCGATTAGGTGGTGGGTTCACAGTGGTTTGGTTTGTTCTCCTGCTTCATAACTAATATAGTTTACGAGTATTCTTTCTATGTTTCAAATATACATGATCAAAAATAAGGGAATGTATTGCTTTAGAAAGTCATAATTCCTGGTAGGGAATGTAAATCTTCACTAACTCTAATATTCCCTTAGAATTTTTCAAGGTCTCATTTTTTTTTAAGTCTCCAAATATTTGGCTAAGAATAAAAAGTGACTTGGTGCTCCTTGAAGTAAGCTGCTCAAAGCCTCTGGGGAATAGGGAACAGGCTGTGCTGTATTTTTTGTGGTGCATCAGATTTTTTTTCCTTGGTGAGGTAAGCAAAGGGCTAGATTGTCAAAAACTCATCATATCTAAATAAAACCTTTATGTGTAGTCTTAGAAAATTTTTAGAAATGTTTTAAATCCATTCTAACATTGGGACATTATGAGAAATTATATATAATCAAGAAAAGACATTTGCTAGGTATGAAATGACTATTAAAATGTTTAATGGTTTCACTAGATATCCGTGTGAATGGTAGCCTGAAGCCTGATGTGGAAGACACTAGAGGTCACGAGCTTGCTTCTAAAGTCTGATCTTGCATTTCCTTTTGTGACTTTGGGGCAAAAATTACTGTATCCATGTATGAGTTGGGGGGGCAGTTTGGATATGTAAAGTAACACACTAATTCTTCACCTACACATTTTATTGAGTTGTTGCAAGGCTAGGACAAGATAACGTAAGTTAAAAGTTTAAAATGTTGTACACTTGTTAGTAGAACTTTGATTAATTTTCTTGGTGTTTTTCAGTGTTTACCTTTTGCCTGTAAAGTTGAATTGCTTTCCCCCACCATACCTACATATTTTTAGTGGTAAGTACTAGGTGATGAATATAATAATTGTTATCTCCTTGAATATGTAACTTATTTTATACAATTCAGTATTTTTATAGTTAATACTTGAAGATACTGAAGAAAATGGGGTTTTTTCTTTAGGAGCAAAAAAAAGTGAATTTTGTAATAGAACAACAATAAAAAAAGTGAATTTTAAAGAATTCATAGATACTATGAAGAGCAACATGGAACACTTTTCGAAAAAATTATGTATGTAAGAATATCATATCTTGTGCTTTCTTTTTTATACATTATTCTTATTGTTTACACTATTGCAGACGTCCCCATTCTCCCCCTCTTTGCCCACCTTCCCCTGACCCCCCTCCCCAATCCCTCTGGCCATCACCACACTGTCGTCTGCCTGTGGGTTATGTATACATGTTTTTTATAATTTTTTAAGATTTTATTTTTATTTATTTTTAGACAGAAGGGAATGGAGGGAGAAAGAGAGGGAGAGAAACATAAAAACAATAGTTTTTAAATCAATGTGTGGTTGCCTCTCACGTGGCCCCCACTGGAGACCTGGCCTGCAACCCAGGCATGTGCCCTGACTGGGAATCAAACTGGTGACCCCTTGGTTTGCAGCCCGTGCTCAATCCACTGAGCTACAGCCAGGGCTGCATATATGTTTTTTTTGGCCAATCCCTTCACCTTCTTTCATGCAGTGCCCCCTCCCCTCTCCCCTCCTGTGCTTTCTGTGGGCCACGTGGTCTGACAGGTTTTAGAGGAGTGTAGTGCACTGAAAGAGCTAGTCATCCTACAGGTCCCCGGTCAAACGCATGCCGGGCTTGCTGCTGATATGTTTCGCCTTAATCGTCTCCATTACTGATCCCTGCGAGTCTAGAACAAGTTTCACATGCAAATGAATTGAAAGCTATGGTAACCTTATCTCTTATCTTCATTACAGAGAGGTAGAACCATGTATATGAAATTCATTTTGGTGAAGACTTAAAACGTCTTCCCACTCTGGGGAAGTGATGCCATCTAGTGGCTAAACCTAAGTATGACTATGCAGGATTTCTGGTTTCAGCTGTTAGTATTTTTTCCCATCTTCCAATTTATGCAGTAACATTTATCCTGTGCTGTATCTACAATTGGGGATTATGGTGCAGGATGATGATTAACATTATTTACTCTTAAACATCAGCACTCATGCTCTTATTTTTATAATAATTATGTAAACCATGCCCTTCTCTCCTAAGGACCAAGAGGCAAAATCAAAACAGGGGAACCTTATGGAAAACATGGGAATTAGACCCAAGGATAAGGAACTGGAGGAACTGAAAATGACCCAAGTGTCAGCTGATGATGAGTGTTGCAGACATTACTATGCCCTGCAGAGAGACACTGAGCCCTTCTATTACAACTGCTGAAAAGTGGCCTTTTTAGTATCATGATGGAGTAAAGGTAAATATAAAGGCTTAGTCTTGACTCATGAAGAAACAGTGTCTCCAAAAGTGCTTTAAAAAATATTTTATTTGTTTGTTTGTTTGTTTTAGAGAGAGTAAGGAAGGGAGAAAGATAGGGAGAGAAACATCAATGTGCCAAGAGATAATATCCATCTGCTGCCCTCGCACGCCCCAACTAGGGGCCTGGCCCACAACCCGGGCATGTGCCTGGCTAGGAATTGAACCACTGACCTTTGGGTTCACAGGCTGGCGCTCAATCCACTGAGCCACACTAGCCAAGGCCAAAAAGTGCTTTTTAAAAGATACGTTGGAGGACTGGAAATGTCACACACTTCAGGAGCTGAAAGAAAAGATGAATTTTTTACTTCACTCATAAGGAAACATTTGAGATAAAAATTAAGGAAGTCAAAAGTCAAAGGATGAGGGCAGAGTGGTTGCAAGACAAAGAGCTAATACCCCTAATTTAGAGAAAAAAAAAATCCCTTATACATTGATTTAAAAAGCACACTGAGAATAGAAAAGTAGGCAAATATACAAACACTGTAATTCAAATAACGAGGAAATGTCAGTGCTCAATAGCATTGGAAGGTGCGTAACCTCTCCAATAACAGTGAAGCACAGAACCTCTCAAAAACTTGCCATTACTCACTGTCTCCACTCCTCACTTCCCAGTCACTCTCCAGTGCTCGCCTCCCTGACACCGAGCTGAACGCCTCCCTGCCACCGAGCTGAACAGCTCCCAGGCACCAGTGGCCTATCCCTTGCCAAGACTTACTGTCCATTCTCTCTGTTCATGGTGTCAGCCTAATGCGGTATCCTGAGTTGAAAAGCTTACTGTAAGACTTACATGGCAGCCTGGACACGTGTTTGTACAGTAATGACTTTAGGTTGGAAAAGCAAAACACAGAATTGTATCTATATTAGATTTCCACGTTGTTAAAGTGCAGTCTTACTGTCAAAGACCAGAAATAGACTATGAAAAACTAAACATGGTTTTGGTGGTAGAATGGTGGAATGATGTTTCTCCCCTTTTAGCTTAATTTTTAATGTTATTATATTATTTTTACAATGAATGAGGAAAAATTACTTCTGACCGGGTTGAGATGAATAAAATTCTTGGAAAGCATAGTGATGAGAAGCAAATTCCAAGCAAATAGTTTTTAAATAAATACAATTTTAAAAACTAATTTATTATTTACTTATTTATTTTAAAGATTTTATTTATCCATTTTTAGAGAGAGGAGAAGGAAGGGAGAAAGAGCAATGTATGGTTACCTCTCACATGGCCCCCACTGGGGACCTGGCCCACAACCCAGGCATGTGCCCCGACTGGGAATCGAACCAGGACCCTCTGGTTCCCAGCCCACGCTCAATCCACTGAGCCACACCAGCCGGGCTAAAAACTAATTTATAGAAAAAAATTAAATTGTCCTTTTTTATTGAATTTATTGGGGTGACATTGGTTAGTAAAATTATATAGGTTTCAGGTATACAATTCTATAATATATCATCTGTATATTGCATTGTGAAAATTGAAATTTCAAGTGGGATAAAGAGGAAGAGAAAAAATGAAACCGTATCCCTACATGTAGCTTAATTTGCTATGGATTTTGCAATAATCCACCAGTCAATTCCTAACCCATGATTTACTTTATTCTTTGTAGCCGTCTCTGGTTTCCCAAACCAGTATTAGCGACACAGGATTTTTTTTTTCTGACCTTCCTGTTAATTCTGGATATATAAAGGCAATGGTATATTTAAGCACAGACAGTGTTTTTCATCCTTTGTAGATAGTTTATAATGTTTCTGCAATTTATTTCTCACCTTTTCTGAGAGGTGATTGATACCCAGGACTTAGACAACTCCCCAGCAAGTGAGGAGATTGAGCTCACAAAAGAAGAAATGAAGGAGCTGATGCCTCTCTTGACACTTAATGGTGAGGTTGTTTTAACATTGTCATCTTCCTAGAAATGCATCTTTGTTATCTTCTATATAAAATCCTCAGAATGACCTCTATCTTTGTATCGCCTAGAACAGTGCTTCTCAATCAAATAAGCATATGAACCCCCTGGGCATCTTGTCAAAATGCAGATCGTGAGATTCAGATCTGGGGTGGAGCCTGAGAGATTCTGCATTTCTAACAAGCTCCCAAATGATGCCAATGCTACTGGTCCACGGACCACCCTTTGCCTATTAAGGGCCTAAAAGATGAAAAAATAATACAGTAAGATTGTGCCCGGTCTTTCATTTCTTAAGTCACAAGTACAACCAACACGTTAATTTGTGCCTGAGGGCATGAGCCCAGTCCCAAAATAACATCCATGTTGTAGTATGTATTAGTACTTCATTTTAATAGACAAATAATCTCCTCTTGTATGGATATATCACATTTTGTTTCCATTCATCAGCTGATGATCATCTGGATTGTTTCCACCTTTTGGCTATTATGAATAATGTTGCTATAAATATTTGTGTGCAACTTTTTGTGGGGACATATACCTCACTTCTCTTTGTTGTATACCAGGAGTGAAATTGCTGGGTCATAGGTAACTCTATATGTAACCATATGAGGAACTGCTAGACTGTTTTCCAGATTCCCTGCCCCATATTACTTTCCCACCAGCAATGTATAAAGGTTCTGATTTCTCCACATCCTCATCAACACTTGTTACTGACTTTTTGATTCTAGCCTTCCCGGGGGGTGTGAGTCAACACTTTTGTTTTTTAGATTTACCCACGTTTCTGTAAATCATTCTAATTCTGGTTGCTGCATAATATCACTTCAGTACAATTACCAGAGTTTACCATTGCCAAAGTGGCCACCATTTCATTTTCTTGTTCTACTACTACTTCTAACTACATAGTTTTACCTTTCATACCTAGGTCTTTAACCCATCCGTAACTGCCTCTGCATCTGATGAGATAAGAATCCACCTTGTTTTTCTGCATATGCCAAACAACTTTCACAAACCAACACACTTGTGATACGACCATGTATGAAGGAAACCCAGCACCTCTCTGATATCTAGAGACTTGTGGGTAGGTTAGACGGAATGTATATTTCTTCTGTTCACCAATGGTTCAGATTTTCTACTTCAAATTCTCAGTCTCTGCTTTACATTTCTTCAATTACAGTGCTGTCATTTCATACTGTTATCCCACTGACACTGCCTCGTTCCCTCACTTTCCAGCTCAAGGCAGACTGGGTACTTATTTTGCTGAAACTGCTTAAAGTTGAATATGTCCTGCCACCCTTCCTACTGTAGGGGAATCTTCACTTTTGTTTCTATTCCTCAGTTTCCAGCCTCCCATTTTGATGTTGGGAAGGAATAAATATGTTAGAGATAAATATGTGCAGAATTCTGGAGTGAGGATGGGAGAATATTTGCAAATCGCATCTCAGATTAGGGGTTAGTATCCAGAATATATAAAGAACTCCTATAACTCAATAACAATAGCAACAAAACTATTAAAAAGTGGGTAAAAGACATGACTAGACATTTTTCCACAGGAGCTTTACAAATAGCCAACAAACATATGAAAAGAAGATCAACATCACTAATCATTAGGGAAATGCCAACCCAAACCATGCAGGTATCATCTCACACCCAGCCCGGTGGCTACTATCAAAAAAAAAGAAAACAAGTATTATGAAGATGTGGAGAAATGAAAACCCGTGGGTAGTGCTGGTGGGAATATAAATTGGTGGCCACTATGGAACACAATATTTCTTCAAAAGTTAAAAATAGAATTACCATGTGATCCAGCAATTCCACTTCCAGTGAGACATTTGCATACCAGTGTATCATAGCAGCATTATTCATTATTCACAGTAGCTAAAAGGTGGAAGCAACTCAAGTATCCATCAACAGATAAATGGATAAATAAATGTGGTAGATATAATGGAATATTAAAAGGAAGGAAATTCTGACACATGCTATAATATGGATGTACCTTGAGGATAGTATTGCTAATTTAAATAAGCCAGTCACAAAAATACAAATACTGTATGTGTCCACTTATATGAGGCTTCTAGAGTAGTCAAATTCATAGAGACAGAAAGTTCATTGGTGGTTGCCAGGGAGGGAATGTGGAAATAAGGAGCTATCATTTAATAAGTATAGAGCTTCATTTTTTTTTAACATTTTATTTATTTATTTTAGAGAGAGGGAAAGGGAGGGAGACAGAGAGGGAGAGAAACAGCAATGCATGGTTGCCTCTCACATGGCCCTCACAGGGGACCTGGCCCGCAACCCAGGCATGTGCCCTGATGAGGAATCGAACCGGGACCTTCTGGTTCCCAGCCCGTGCTCAATCCACTGAGCTACACCAGCCAGGGCTAGAGCTTCATTTTTGCAAGATAAAAGGGTTCTGGAGATTGGTTGCACAAATGTGACTACTTAACAATACTGAACTGTACACTTAAAATGGTTAAGATAGTAAATTTTATGTTATGTGTATTTTACCACAATTTTCAAAATTAATTTTAATAATAAAATCGTACTTCTCAACAACCCCATCCAATAGGAACTGCAATTATCCCCATTTTAAATCTTTGTAGACCCTAACATAGTAGGCCTTTATTAAATGTTGGTTTAATTAATTTACAAGTTAAACCTTCCCTTTCTTCCCTATGTATCCATGGCCAGAATGGGAGGCAATGCACCAAGTCTGGAAAGACTAGTGAAAAGTCAATCTATGCTCATAATAATCAACACCCCAGAGCAGGAATAAGAAAGCTCTAGAACTGCCCTGGCTGGTGTAGCTCAGTGGATTGAGCGCGGGCTGGGAACCAGAGGGTCCCGGTTCGATTACCAGAGGGTCCCGGCACATGCCTGGGTTGCGGGCCAGGTCCCCATGAGGGCCATGTGAGAAGCAACCATACATTGCTGTTTCTCTCCCTCTCTCCCTCCCTTCCCCTCTCTCTAAAAATAAATAAAAATAAAATCTTAAAAAAAAAAAAAAGAAAGAAAGAAAGCTCTAGAACTGAGCCACTAAATGAAGCCTGAAACAATGGTGGGACTCAAGCTAAGCCTCGGGCACCAGAGTATCTAGGCTTAGCCATCATGAAGAACAAAGACACTCCGAATTCCTGTGCTAGGGATTTATAATACATGAGACATATTTGATCTTGGATATTAATGTTTCTGATTAAAACAGTCATAATCCTTTCTTTAATTGCTCTTTTTAAATCACTCCAATAATACTATAGATTACTAAAAGTCTGATTTTTTTTTTTGGTCCCTCTTCCTAGGATTAAACAATTAATGAATTGTTCTTAATCACCATTCAAATCAAGGTAAAATTTTTTTTACAGTGAGGTAAAATTTTTTGTTTGAACAACTTTCAGTTCACTAATGTTTAACATGAAAGTATATTAATACAGTATTAAAAACATTTTCTCCTTCCCTGAAATTCCTTCTCAAATGTTCTGATTCTGTAATTCATGCCTACACATACCTCCAGGACACTGAACGAGCCACATTGAAAACACAGGTGCTCCACAGCTAGAAGGAGCCTGTGGGTCATTCTCACCCTGGGCCTGCGCCTGAGAAGTGAATGAGGTCACAGTTGTATGATGGAACAAACCCTTTATGGGATTCTTGATCTGACTGAAGCCCAGAAGTTGGAAGTAGCATGGCCTAAAAGTAGGTAAATCTCCAAATTTCGTGAGAATCTCCACTGAGTCCTTTTTCCAAAACCTACCATCTCTATGAGAGATTGAAGGTAGTGTTTTAAAGTAATGATAATTCTGAGCCACGGGGATGACTTCCCAGCACCTTTCAAGTGCCTAGGTTGTACAGCCTCTCCGGAGTCCCCAGCTCTGCGGTAGGTTTCCGGATTCTCCGCACCTATCACTGAGTTGTGTAGAAACGACTGCTGTCCGGGCTCTGGGATGAGGACCTGGGAAAACAGAGTGAACGCTAACCAAACATTCAGACTCTTCTTCTTCACCATTTAATAGTATTTGACTATCAAATATTCCTAAGTCAGCAACCCGGATTTCTTCTCAGTGAACCACTTAACACACTCTACATTTTGAAAAGATCATTAGAGAAATAAAACCAACAATAAAAGTGAGAAGCCCTACCAGCCCAGCTTCTGGTCCATAGGCTCACTTCTCTAACTGTGCAGAAGGGGAAAGGAAGGACTAGGGAGGCCGTAGTGGCTGAGTCCAGGCAGGAAGGTCTTGGGTAGCAAAACGGCATTGTATCCCACTCCCGTTGCAACTTTTAAGAAAGACCTGTGGATTCATAATAAATGGCAGGGCACAGGTGGACCTCCCAGAAGGAAACCCTGGGAAAATCTGCTTAATACTAGGCAGGTATCCAAGAAACAATTAGGTAAATATTTTGGAAGTACTATAACATTTTACCCTCTGTCAGTTATGACATGAAATGTTCTACTGATTTCAAAAATAAATGTTGTCCTTAAATAACTTTTTCCACACATTCCCAGGATACTTTATCCACGTCACATGGTACCATTCATCTTTATATAGAAGCAGAATGACATTATTTGAAGGGAGAACAGTGGCAAGAAATTTTGTTTAGAGACCTTGAAATAGAAAAAGGGGTCTTTCTATATGCCTTCTAATTATGCACAAACCTCTAACTTGAATTTATACATATTACGATTCCTTTAGGTCCTGGACTTCAAAATCCAGGTCTTGAGCTGGGAAAATTGGAAAAGGATATAGAGAAATTAATCTGTGATCCTTAATTATACCTCCTGAATTCCAGACAGGGTTACTGGCTGCATGGAAGTTTCTGATAGTAAGTCAAAATTTAAGCTGAATCCTCTAGAAAAAGTACCCAGCTCCCATGGCAAGAGGTAAGTAATGAATCTATTAAGGTGATAATTCTATTAAGATAAAGAATTACGAAGGTGATAACGTATTAAATACCCATAAAGGATATGATGAAACTAGTTAGAATGTTCTTTAAATACCTATTCTGTGATGAAGTTAATTATAAAGCAAACATCTGAATTGAAGATAAAGATCTTTATGAAAATAAAAATATACATATCCTTTTTGATTAGAAAGACAAAGAGTTCTCCTTCCTGTTCTTCCACAGGAGAGGGTGTTTTTGTGTGAGAGGACAGAGTATCCTAGAGGGCTTAAGAAGTTGTCAGTTAGAGATTAAGATCTTTTGAGTGCCAGATTAAAGGCGATTAAACTCAGAGGATCATAAAGAGGATCCAAACCCCTAAGCAAGTCAGAGTCTAGAGAAGAGGCCTGTAGCTCCAATGCAGCCAGTAAAGGGAAACCGAGTCCAAGGTGGCAGCAGGGAGCGGGGCGGGCTTGTGGGAAGAGCAGGGCCATGGGCTGTCAGGTGCGTGGTTGGGCAGGACAACATAAAAAAAAAAAGGAAATTTAAAAAAATGAAATCTAGTAAATTATCGATGACTACGGTTGTACTAAAATTAGGAAGGGAGGTTTGCCTGTGACACTAACAATCACTTTTTCTTACTCCGATAACAACAAATTCCAATAAACACGAGCCACTAATAACCGATCTATACTGTGTCAGATCATTAGAAGGAGAGTCTCTCTCCTCTCTCACAAGCATCCATTTCTTTGCCACTGTGACAGTATTTCTCCTAGTGTCCTTGATTACGCCGTTGCTGCAGGAATATATTATTTTTTAGAGGGATATGGGGAAGACAACCTGAGAGTGGCCAAATCCCTACCTCGTTCCACTACATGTAAATTGAATTCCTACATGAGATGAGAGGCTAGACTGGGCTTGTTCCAAATCTACAGTTCCTCAGCCCTTTAAAACATTATAAAATAATAACACTATTTCCCATGTTTGATCCAAGAGAAGGCTTGAAATTCTGCCAAGACTATGCTTTTTTAAATGTAGCTAAAAAAAAACCTTGATGCTGCCTGGACTTCTATTTTCCTCTTGCTTCTTGAGAACTGCATATTTTTTCCATCAGCTGCATCTTTCATATAATGCAAAAAAATTATTTCTATTTAGAAATATAACAAATATGAAATAACCTATCCAAAATAAAGACAAAGTTTTCAGAAGTTTAAGTAGGTAATAAAAAGAAAACACTAGCAGAAGAAATCCATGTTAGTAAAAGCTGAGAAAATAAGATTAATTAGATGAAATTCCATGTCAAAAAAGTTGAGAATGATGCATTATGAGACCTTATTTCCTCCTTCTCCCCTAAGTCTTTCTTTGAAAGTAACTTGAATCTACTAGAAACTGTAGGGCATATCAAGTTCATAAATCATCATTTTCTAAATGTGAGTACAAGAAGCAGTTTCATTTTTAAACTGCTTCTTGTAAAAACAAAAACTAAGACATTCCATATTTTTAAAACTTTCAGTTCTATTCATATCAAAGCTAAATGTATTTTAAATAAAATTAATTTGTAAAATTATGATTATTATAAGTTTACTTTGAAATTACCATATTATAAGCAAACTCATTTTTTCTTCCTTTTTTTCTTTTTTTTTTAAGATCTTATTCATTTATTTTTAGACAAAAGGGAAGGGAGGGAGAAAGAGAGGGAGAGAAACATCAATGTGTGAGAGAGACATCCATTGGTTACCTCTTGCACACCCCACAGCAACCCAGGCATGCGCCCTGACTGGGAATCAAGCCAGCGAGCTTTTGGTTCACAGGCTACCGCTCATCCACTGAGCCACACCAGCCAGGGCTCATTTTTTTCATAATATATCTTTATATCCCTAAACTAATAAATGCTGCAAATTTATACAAAATATCTATGTATAGAGAGCGAGAGACTGATCTACCTCTATGTCTCTCCTATTCTGGTAAAAATATAATTTGGCAATTAAAGTCATAACATAATCACAAATATAAAATTTTGCTATAAGGATATTCACCACAAGATTATTTAAATTAGTTAAAAAATTGAAACAACTTATATCTCTAAAAATAGAAATAGCATAAGGCTTATATTCTTGAGCTTTGGAGTCAGAAAAACCTGGGTTGGACTCCCAGGACTTCCACTTATTATCTGTGTGGCTTGGGACAAGTTATTTTATCCCTCTGAGCCTCAGTTTCCTCCTTTGTAAAATAGGAGAAATCAGATTTTGTTAAGGGGGCTTGGGTGATGGGCGAGTAGCGGGCGGAGGGGGCGGACCTCCATGGCCAACACTTTCTCACTGTCCATTCTGTGGCTGCTGGCAAGTGACAGTGACAGGGCCCGGGGGCGGTGTGACTGTGGAGTCAGCAAAGACCGAATGGAACTGACACGTGCTGGGTTCAGATATGCACTAAATCTTTTCACATCTTTTCTCAGGGATAAAGATTTACCGGGATCGCTCCCACGCCGATTAAGGCACAAAAAAAGGAAGTTGAAGGCTTCCCAAATGCGAGGTAATGAGAATCATCTCCCAGAAGGAAACATAAACAAAAGCCCCTTAATATGTCTGCTCATGTTTTTCTCTAAGAGAGATTGGTGTTTTCATGGGTTGTCCACAGTACTCTGTTATTTGAGAACAAAAACAAATTTTTTAAAAAATGTAATGTCTAATTTGTTGGAAGGAAGGGAGATTACTTTCAAATAAACATCTTCCTAGAACTGAGATAGTACTGGCCAAATATTTTTATTGGAAGAAGAGCTTGTGGGTGTGGAAAAGCACAGAAGCAAGGTCACACAACGATCGAGTAATGAAGCAGTATCACCACAACTCAAGTCCTGGGATTTCTCATAGACAAGGATTATAATGATAAAATAAGCTACCCTGGCTACAGTTCATTACTCCAAACAATAAAAGTTTACTTACAGCCAACAGTACTAGGCAGGGAGAAGACAACAAATCAGATGTGGTCCCTGTCCTAGTAGGAAGTCTTACAGGAAGTTAGGCCAGGACTGTGTTGATTGTAACATTTCAATTACAGGGTGACCCAAGTTACAATAGGGGAGATACAAAATGGTACAGGAGCATAAAAGAAAGTCTCCTCACTTAATCTAGTGAGGACAGGAGGGGAATCCCAGAGAAGGCTGAATGAGGAGGAGTAAATCAGTCAAAGAACGCAGCGGGGTGGGTACCCTGGGCAGAAAGGGGGGAATCTGAAAAGGGCCAAAGAAAAGGGAAAGTGTGACGCACTAAGAACTAAAAACAAGCCGAGCATGGCTGTGTTTGGGTTCTAGTAAGGCAGATGCTTCACCGCCACGGCCACCCCGGCCCTGCCCCCACCCTGCCAGGAGACAGAAAAGAATCACAGAATCACCTTTATTGCTGGGAAGGCTAGTTTAGAAAACACAAAAGATTGTCAATATCAAAATTGCATGTTTTATTGTAAACTGAGCTAAATGCCTTAATAATAATAATAGTTTATGGCTGTATAAACTTTAAGGTTTCTAAAGTGCATTAATGTACACTGGTGCTTGTTTTAAGGGTACCCAGTTGTTTTGATTAGGTATTGTAAGATAGAAATGACTGTCATGGAAGAAATTTGTCATGCTTACTGATCCCTAGAAATAAAACGCACCGAAAACCGTTTTAGGGCCACACAGGGAAGCCCCAGAGTTGGTTGGGAGGCAAAGAGTCAGGGGAAGTGGGCAAGAGCCTGGACTGTGGTTTCTGCAGGAAGGAACGAGCAAGGCAGGATGAGCAGGCAGCAGCTCTGGGGTGTGGGGCTGCCTCTAGTTATCTGGCCAGCCTGGCCCCTTTTCTGGAGGCTCTGGAGGAGAATCTGCTTTTGAGCTCATTCAGGTTTTTGGCAGAATTCAGTACCCACAGTTGTAGGGCTGAGGTCCCCATTTCCTTGCTGGCCGTCAGCCAGGAGCCTTTCTCTGCCCCTTAAGTGTGCTTTCCACACCACATCGCCCTCTCCGTCTTCAAACCGGCGACAGTAGGTCAGGCCGTCCTCGCGCTTTGAATATCTTACCGCTCCTGCCACATCTCTCTTGTTCCAGATGCATGAGGGACCCTGGGATTAGGCTGGGCCCACTCAGATCATCCAGGGTAATCTGTTTTAGTTACAGCTGCAAAATCCTTTTTGTCCTGTAAAGTGCTGTATTTCACAGGTTCCAGTAATTAGGGTATACAATAGGGTGTTCAAAGGTCATTTCACCCACATATTTGGTTTTCTACCAATAGTTCGTTCCAGTTCAAATCTCATGGAAGGACACTGTCCTTCTTAGTAAGAAATGTCTATTAAGTACTCTTATTTCTCTCAATGTATTTTTAGAACATCATCTCCAATCGACTGTATTGTCCATCCTACTTCCGTTAGAATGTATATTTATGCTTGAATAACTGTCCTAACTAACTTAATTGCATTTCTCCAGCCTTCCAAGAAGCCTACACCTTCTTCAACAGGGACAAAACTGGCTCGATTGATTTGCATGGATTGATGTGCACTATAGCTAAACTGGGAATGAGTCTGAACAAGCATGATGTTTCTAATGAATTAAAGTATGCTGATATCGATCGTGAGTGCTTTGACTTATCATTATTTTTCTCATAAAAGCTTTCTGTAAATATATACTTTTCTCTCAGGAACTGTATGAATGTGGAAAGTAAACCTCATGTATTTGCCAGAAGTACCTATGTATGTGTTTCTCTTTAAGGATGTCAGTGAGGTACGTGTGCAAGTTAGGAAATCAATTTAATGCTCCTTTGAAAAAGGCCGTGCTGACACTTGAAGTGGCTGTCATATTTCAATGTCAAATTCAGACTGCCTGTCGTGATGTACATTTTGGAGGGTGCCTTAAAATAACATTCAATATTCACGAAGACATTGATGATTTCAAAATGTCGTGTTGCCAAGAAAACCCGAGCCCTTTGTTTCTGCATGCGCCGGACTCGTGCGATCTTCCTTCCATCACGACAACCCACCTCCGCTGAATTTCCAGTGCCACTGCATGTTTGTTGGTATTTTTATAGCACATAGACCATGTTTTCTGTGAATATGCCGACCTAGTGATCACGAGCCCAGGCTGATACACTGTGTGCAAACACATTCAGTATAACTTCCCCTCTCGCCTCTCCCCACCCAGCTGAGCGCCAGCCCCATGTGTGCGTCAGTGTCGCCAGTTGGTTAGAGCTTCTCTTGTTGCCACTAACTGCCCAGTTTTTCTACTCCTCTATGGAAACACACACACACATGAAATATCACTTAACTTTAGAGGAAGCGAGGTACAACTTGGGGATGCTATAATAACAGAAAAAATAGCAGTATGGAGGGGAAGGCAGGGTGGATTCTTTGCAAAAATGACCAGTCTCTTGGAAAGGAGTGAATGGGCAGGATGGTCGTGGCTGGGAGCCCCCGGCTCGAGGTTCCCAGCCCACCAGTGCTTCCCTCTGTCCGTGGGCCGCGGACAGCTGGTGTGAGGGAGCCAAGGCCACTTCAAGATGACCACTGTTCCCCAAGCATATCTCCAGTCCCAGAATGCTCTGATGTTAAGGACTGAATGATCCATAATGTTTTCATTGTTATATTTAATATGTAATCTGATCATTAAAGTACATCTTACGTTCTTGTTCTGAGCCTTCGATTTCTGTTGCAGGAGATGGGAAAGTGAGTTTCTCGGACTTCATCAAGGTGCTAACAGATAAGAACCTCTTCCTTAAGGCTGTGGGTAAGTAGATGCATGACTGAATAGATAGCAGTTGGGTAGTTGCAATTCACTGCATAGTAAATATTATTCATTTCAGCCTCCAATCAGGAGACAAATCAAGAATGGGTACTCTGGAATGTGATTTACTTTTGTGCTGATTCTCCAAAACAGTATTTGCTAAGCAAATTTATACAGTTTTGGAATTTTCACTTAAATGCATCAAGTCCTTCTGCAGGAGATACTACTTTTTGATCTCTAATGAGAGCCCTCTGGCAGTGGTGTAGAAAAATTTGGTTACCCTTCATAGTAATTTAATTCTTTACCAAGTGCATGAGCTATTTTGAGAGGCACTGCTTTTACAAAAAAAAAAAATGGAAAAAGAAAAATTCTCTTTCTCATGCAAATTTGGGTGTAGATAATTTACTGTTCCTGAAAAATACCTTCCTCCCCCTGATGAAGAATCTGCTCTCAGTGCTGAGGCCGAGGGAGCCTGCTGGAGGTCAGAGAGCATATTCTCACCTAAGGTTATAAACGATGTGGAGGTAAACTTGAAATATTTTTATTAGTCCTCTAATGGTTTGTTTATGAGTCTAACAGGTGCCTTGGAAAATCTAATCCTATTCATATCATGTTTACTAGGATAAATACCTTCCAAATTCCAGATACTGTATCTTGTTTTGAAAATATAGCCAGTCACGGGCTATGAACTGTCCTTAGGACAAACGAAATTACTGCTTCAAGTACCCACTATAGTAACAGGGTTTGCCTGCAGATCAGACGTATATTTACCAACAACTCCTTTGCTTAGAGGACAATGGTCCTTAACATAAATTCATGTTTATGTTAAAAGTATTACTATGTTTACTTAGAAGCCATCAAACTAAAAGTATGTTTTCAATTCCATGATTATTGTGTCTGTTCAGTAATAAAAATGACCTTTCTACCTTTCTACAATAGAACCAATGTTGAATGTTTTTCTGTAACCCTCAAATCCTTGATTTTGTATTAATTTTGTGTACGCAATAAAAAGACTGTGATTTTAGTACTTTCTTGATAGATGATTTTTTTCAGAAGGCATTTTGGATCTTTTCTTTCCTTTATAGTTCCAGAAAAAATGAAATGTTTAGATTTAGCTGGCAACCCAGGAGTTCTGTTGTTTGAAATCCTGTCAAAGCTTGTGGAGACTTCAGCCTTACCGAAAAAGGCTATAAAGGAAATAGTAAGGTAAGTGACAAAGAAAGAGGCAAAAATGACCTCCTCAGAAGCACGTATGAGGGTACTCACAAGGAAGTCACCTCTCACTGACAGTCCGTGTCACAGGGTCTGTTCCAAAACAAAGGAGGAGGTGCAGGGCAGGTGGTCAGGTGCCGCAACCTGAGACTTGACTCCTTCACCCCACGGTGCTGCCCAGCTCCGAAACTGCAAGGCCAGCCACAGGCCATCTCAGCTCCCCACTGAGGGCCTACGGCAGCTAGGAAAGTTCAGGCTTTTCTGCCCTTTAAGCACTGTGCTATTTGCATGCTCTTTCACTTTTGTTGTCTATCATTCCGTGTTAGAATTGTCCCAGTTCAACGGGACAACTGTGAGGGGCAGAGTGGGGAGGACCTCTGAGAGAGTGTGCCACATCCCCAAAACCTGCGTGCAGCCAACGTTGAGACTCCTGGGAACTGGGACCAAACCTGTACAGGGTGACTAGGAACCAGCCATGCAAACTTTCTGGACCCCAATATTCTCACATAGTTACCTCTTGTCTGGTTTCAAAACAAAAAAACTAGGTTTCTACTCATGCCTCCCAAAATACCTCTCAACACATCAGCCAGAGTGATATTCTTAAAACATATCAAAACAATTCAAAACAAACAAAAAAACATAATTCAGATCATAAGTGTCCCATGGCTTCCTATCACACTCAAGTTGAAATCCCAGCTCTCAGGCCCCTACCTATTTCCTTCCTCTCCCAAGGAGGAGTCTGTCACCAGAGCTTCTTCATTGCTGAAAATGTGACATTGGTGTAACAGTGTTGCAGAAATACACATCAGTCCTGATAGTCAGCCATTTTGCACTGGTATGATGTATTAACAATTGATATATAAATGCAGGCTCTGGCCAGGTAGTTTGGTTGGTTAGAGCATCATCCCAATATGCCAAGGTTGTGGGCTTGATCCCCAGTCAAAGCACATAGAAGAATCAACCAATGAGTGTATAAATAAGTGGAAAAAACAAATCGATGTTTCTCTCTCTCTCTCTCTAAAATCAGTAAATAAGTAAAAAAAGATCTGTCATTGATATATTAGCTGTGCATGTTTGTAAACCAGATGTTTATACATTTGGGGGATGTTTGGGATGTTTGTATTGTGCATTAGAGTCCTATATCATATATAGCCCGCTCTGCTTATTCTTAAAGACTTTATAACCTAAAAAACAGTGACTTATCTCCTAGGTTTATTCATACACGTGTGTACACACATACAAATCACAAAGAATTGCAATCAATAGTGATTTACTATGGATAGTAAGGTTACTAATAATGTTTTATTCTTCATACTTTTCTCTATTTTCCAAACTCTCTGCAATAAGAATTCTTTTAACTTAAAAAATGTTGCATTTTATTTGAGATCGTGCTCACCAATCAGCATATGTCATCAGTGCAAATAAATTCTTACAAAAACTCTCAAAAAAGTTGCATTTAAAAATCCAACACAAAATAAGAATGATTAGTGTTTCTATTTAAGCCAGCACCAATTAAGGGTTTGCTGAGGATCATACCTTGGTAGGTATTTTTCTAGATAAGACTGGGAGGTCTTTGGGAAAAGGGAGGAAGCCAAAGCCCAGGGGACTACATATATAAAATAGTCAAATGGGTAACAACTAAGTTGAGTAAACTATAGCTGTTGAACAATTGTTAGCTTTTCTCAAGTTAGTTCTATTGTAGGATGTATTTAAGCAGTAAGTGGATTTAGGGTAAAGCAGCTGAATTATGTTAAATGTTGCTCTTGTATCACATTACACTGAATGCTACTTGGATGCATGTTGAAAGACATGCTTATTTTCTGGAAAACTCAATGTAGGAGCTGTGTCTACAATTAGAAGTGAAACATTTGGCATGTTTGTTAATTCTAATTTCATTTAATAACTTCTAAGCCATGTAAATTTAAGCTATTTTTTTAACTTAATGGGAAAAAATTGAAATGCAAATACCAATACTTTAGGATTTTGGTCTTGGTGTTTGTATGAAATTCCAAGGCCTTGATTTAAATCTTTCATTGTATCATTATTTGCTTTTACGTATATTGTGCTAAGTGATACTTGTCTAATAAATATTCCTTTAAAAAATATAGCCAAATGGCCTGTGGCAGTTATCAGTGGACAGTCTATAACTGTCGCAGAAATAGGCCCTCAATAAATAACAGTGATATGAATATACAAATTAAATTTAAAATAAATTTATTCAGCATATATAACTTGTAACCTGACATTTCCCCCTATTTGTCTAACACTTAGGCATGTTTTCAGTAGAACTATAGCAATTTTTTTATTCATTTCTGGATTATATATTTTTAGGTATTTCCGAAGAAAATTCCAAAAAGCCACCTCAGGAATATTGTGGAGTCCCTACACAGCGGGTCATGGAAAAAGGAGATTGAAGCCAGACATCTGCACACCTCTGAGCTCGAGCACGCCCGCCTTTGTTAACGCTGCCCGGATTGCAGTCATGAAAGAAAAGGATTTATTTAAATATCTTGAGGAGCTCAAGAGTAAGACCCATTTCCCCACTGTTGTAAAGGCTCTATCTGTACATTACTGGTCAGAAATAAGCACTAGAGGACAAGCGCTGTAAGAGCAGGACCGCAGCCTATTTTGACTGACTGGTCTCTGCTACCCAGCCATCATTTGAAAGCAAATGTATGTATTACCCGAGTCCTCAGACCCCTGAATGAAGCTGGGCGTCTGTGGAGGGACTGGGGTGGGGGCACAGAGAGTAAAGAAGAGGGCACTGAGAATATCAGAGAGCAAAATAGATGCCACGTGTGTCTTTCATGTGAATTGCTTATGTTATTGGTGGCGACTTTTTTTTTTATCTTTTCAGGATGCAATCCTCCTTCAGATAATCCATATTCAAAAATACCCATCTTTCCACTGTTTCCTAATGAGGATGGGGTGGTCATGGGAAAGCCTTTCAAAGACATACAGAAATTAGAAATACTAAGGAGAAAGGAGCCTCTGAATTTCTTTGAGAACTATTTTTTCCATAAAAGAGACTGGAAAATACAGGTGAGATTTAAATTATGTCACGTCAATCTAAATACTTGTGTTTTAAAATTCTAACTTAATAGAACTAGTAACATGCTTTTTAAAAAATGTATTGATGGATTTTTTAGAGTGAGAGAGGCAGAGGGAGAAAGAGGAAGGAAGCAAGCCAGCCAGCCAGCGTCAGTCTGTTGTTCCACACATTCACGTATTCATTGGTTGATTCTTTTTTTTTTTCTTGTTAAAGATTTTATTTATTTATTTTAGAGAGAGGGGAAGGGAGGGAGACAGAGAGGGAGAGAAACAGCAATGTACGGTTGCCTCTCATATGGCCCTCACTGGGGACCTGGCCCACAACCCAGGCATGTGCCCTGACTGGGAATCGAACCGGGACCCTTTGGTTCCCAACCCGTGCTCAATCCACCGAGCTACACCAGCCAGGGCACATTGGTTGATTCTTGCATGTGCCCTGACTAGAGACTGAACCCGCAGCCTTGGCGTATCAGGGTGATCCTCTAAACAAATGAGCTACCCGGCCAGGGTGTAACATGCTTTTTAATGACAAATACTTTCAGTCATTGTATTTCAAACCAGATTCCACAGACATATTCCTAAATTAAGGCTCAAGTATAAATATTTCATTTAATTTCAACAAACAGTTAAACTTACTGAAAACTACAATCCTAGGCTTGGGGGTGGGGGTGGGGAATATGAGAACAACAACAAAGAGGACCTCAGGCCCTGCCTCCAACTGCTCTGCTCGCCCGTCAACTCGGGGCCCAGAAGCTGCATTTTGGTCTCCCTCAGCTGTCTCTAGAGCATGGCTGGGCCACACACCATGGGATGAGAGAACCAAGTCCACAACCCAATGGAGCAATGTTGTGATGGAGGGGCCATCTTACCCTTGGACTAGAACCCTATTTATAATCCCAGCTGAACCTTCTGACCCTGCTTCAAGCTCTGTTGCCTCTAATCTACTTGCCCCGCCTCCCCACCAAAACTTGATCATCATAAGCTTTAAGGTCTCAGGCAAGTATGCCCTAGTTTCTGGATATTCTTTCAGGAAGCTCTGGCCTTACCGCAGGTTTGTCACATGCCTCTCCACCTGAGAAACAAGAGAAAACCTTGACTCGGGACCCACCTACCTGGTGGAGTATCTCTGGGCTCCGGAGGTCCATGTGTTGTTCCCATCACTGTGAAATCCCTAAAAGTTCCCTTCAGGCAAAAGTTTAAGAGTCCCAGAGCTGGAGGAGAGAGAAAAAAAATGAGGTGTTGCTAAGCAACGGGCATGAAGTCAAAATTATATAAGATGACTAAGTCAGAGAGGTCTGCTCTACAACATCGTGTGTATAGTTAATGCTGCATTGTACACTTACAATTGCATTGAGGGTAGATCTCATGTTAAGAGTTCTTACCACGATAAAAAAATTTAAAAAAAATTTAAAGAGTCCTATGATGACTGTGAAGAGTTCCATCTAAAAACTGACCTAGGGGAGGACACATCACAGATCTTGGATTTGAAGTTCAAGATGGGACTGGGAGTAACTCCTTTTGAAAAAGAGATGTATGTGGTTCATGAAGACATAAACTTTTAAAGGTGCATGTATAGGAAGAAAGGAGGAAACTGAAGGAGTGGATTTGCCAGTGGATTCTCTCCTCAATCTCCTCAATCCCCATTCTTCTTCCCCATCCTTAGAAGACAAGAAATCCCCCAGCTTACTGGTTTGAGAGGCTTAACTCTACCCCCAGTTGCCCGAAGTCAGTCCTGATTGATCTGAGCCAATCAAGGAATCAGATTTCCCGAGTCACAGTGACTTCGGTGATGGGCCGGTGATCTAGACTGGTCAAACCAGAGGGAAGTTCATAACCATTGTTTGATATCTGGGGCAGGAGAAGCTGTCTTTCCCCCCTGGATGTGGATGAGGAAACTATAGCCCTGGGGCAGCAGGCAGCCCTGTGACAGAACAGAAGCAAACCTACGGATGAAGCTAAAACATGGAGGGTCACAAAGAAATAGACCTGAAGCCCTGATGACATTCTGAACCTCTGGATCAAGCCCATGCCTGAAGTCCCATTTCTGGAATTTTCACATAAATGAGACAATAAATACATCGTTTAAATAAAAAATAAATAAATAAAATGAAGAGTCCCGTGATGATCACCAATGACCTAGAGTTTAAGACTGTGTCTTTCTCTCTCCAAATGAAGCCACACCCACAGGCAAATATCACTGACAAGATGGAAATAGAGGACACTTATTCCCTTTAAACTTATTTCCCGACACTGACCCCTCCACCGGTGATGCCTGACTGTTTATTGTCAGTCTCTCTAACTAGAATATAAGAATTCTGATTTTTAAAATAATTTTCAGCCCTGGCTGGTGTAGCTCAGTGGATTGAGCGCGGGCTGGGAACCAGAGGGTCCCAGTTCGATTCCCCGTCAGGGCACATGCCTGGGTTGCGGGCCGGGTCCCCTGTGAGGGCCATGTGAGAGGCAACCATACATAGCTGTTTCTCTCCCTCTCTGTCTCCCTCCCTTCCCCTCTCTCTAAAAATAAAAATAAAAAAAAAATAATAATTTTCAGATAGATGTTTTTATGGGAGACACACCTAAAATATGGCTCAGAAAGCTTAAAAGTAAAGGGACAGCAAAAATATATGAAGCAAATACAAATCAAAATAAGCTGGCATCTATAGATTAATATGGGAAAAGTAAAATTTAAGGAAAAATAGACAAAGATAAACATGCTATATAAATATTTTTGAGCCCTGACTGGGGTGGCTCAGTGGATTGGGCATCATCCCTCAGGGTGAAAAGTCACTGGTTCAATTCCCAGTCAGGGCACATGCCTGGGTTGCCTGGTTGGGGCGTGCAAGAGGCAACCAATGTTTCTCTCACCTATTGAGGTTTCCCTCTCTCTAAAAACAAATAAATAAAATCTTTTAAAAAATATTCTTAAAAAGCATTAGGAAGATACTACTATTCTGAGCCTGTGTGTACCATGCAAATTATGCTTGCCTTAAAATTTCTCACTTTTATCCAATGTGAGGATAATTGCTAAACAAATAGGCAAAAACATCATTACAATGGGAAATTTTTATTATGTATTTCCAGAAACTAATAAAGCAGACCCCCACTACCCCCCAAAAAAGAAATCAATTCCTCTTAGAAAAAAATGTACCGTATTTTTTTTGACTATAACATGCACTTTCCCCGCCCCCAAATTTGGGAGGAAAATGGGGGTGCGTCTTATAGTCCGAATGTAGCTTACCTGGCTGTTTACATTTACACTGGTGAAATATTATGTTATTTATGTTATTAAATATTTTACCACATTTTTTGCCTCAAAAAATGTTGCTATTTTCCTCCTCTAAAACCTAGGTGCGTCTTATGGTCTAGTGCATCTTATAGTCCAAAAAAACTATGGTAACTATTCAGAAAGAGAGATGGGGAATTACAGCTGGCTCTGGAATCAGAGTCTAGAAAAAGTTGTTTCAGGACGTGGGAGACGAGCACATTTGTAGCCAGGAGGAGGAAGGACCCTTAGAGCGGTGGTTCTCAATCTTGACTGCCCCATGGAAGCACCTTAAGAACAACCCATGCCCAGGCCACAGCCCTATCAATTAAATCAGATCTCTGGGAATGGGCCCTTGCCTCAGTATCTTTAAAGTTCCAACATGCAGCCAAAGCTGAAAATCACTGCTGAATGAAAAGAGAAACTGAGGACCACAGGGATGGGTCTGTCTACATAATTTTCAAGGCCTAGTGCCAAATGCAAATGTCGGCCCCTTGTCCAAAAATAATTAAGAATATAAATACAGCAACGGTGGAACATTAAACCAAGTTCATGGCCCTCCTGAGTCTGAGGTCCTATGTAATTGCATAGGTCACACATCCTTGAAGTTGGCCCTGGGAAGAGGACAGCTGAAGGGATATGGTCCAGTGGGCAAATAAATAAAGATACAGGGGAGATTTGGCCTTGGACATTAAGAAAAACACATCTAAGAGGGAAGGAGGAAAAAACAGATTCCAGGATAGAGAAATCTGAAAGATGAAAGAAAAATAAAAAGAATTTATAGTAGATAGCCTTGAAGAGACAAGCTGAGGGAGTTGGAAGGTCTGGTTTTCCAACTATCACATGAAGATTATAAGAGACTTAACAATGAATGAAGAAAAATAATGTCAAACAGTACTGCAGGCCTGGATGAAATGAGGCAATACACATTTTCAAAGAAAGCAGTCAGTGTATTCCCATGATTTCCCCGCACGGGTCAGCAGCCCAGGAGCAAGGAAGACATGGCCGGCTCCCACGAGAAGCCCGGAAGTAATGTAGGTTGTATCCTGTGGCGGGCACGTTCATTTTCAGTGCTTTCCATGGTGTGGAAAGTTTGGGTAAGGCTGGATTTGGCTCCTCTCTACCCTCCATGTCCATTCTACATCTTCTGTTCTATACTTCTCTTTTGAGTAGGTTTCAGCATTATGAAAGGGAATTTGCAAAACGCCCATCTACACATGGGACAATACCAGGTGCCCCCAAACACCTGACAAGTGCTTAAGCAATAACCTTCTAAATCATATACAAACTCTTTCACGATACATTCTACTTGTCTACTATGTCTTTGTTGTATAATTCAAACTAAAATATATCATTAACCTTCTTTTTTAAATGTGTATCAAGGCAGGGAAAATAAAGCCTGTTGACTCTGCCTCAGGCTACCCAACTGACATCCTTGCCATTGACCAAATAATCAAGAGAAAACAGAACTGGACCGTGACCGAAGCAGCTGCCATTAAACCGCATGTGAGTAGTCACTGTCGAACGCCTTCCCAGAAAGCACTGACAAAAATATTTTCCGCTTCAGTACTACAACCATAAAACCGAGAGGTTTTGTTTCTTCTCCTCTGTGTCTTTAAAATGAGACAAGATGGTTTCTCGTTTCTACCTGTTGTAATGGTGTTTCCCGATCTATAATCAAACGGATTCAAAGGTTAACTTATAAATCATCCTGCTAATCACCTGTGGGTCCACACCCTGCCTCATTTCTGGGACATTAATTTGTTTCATGCTGGAAATAGCAACTAGTTAGGATATTAAACCAACAGTCACAGTGAGGGGTGCACTCAGGGAATCATGAGTTAAGGAGACTTTATCACAGCCGCTAAAAGAAAAATAGGCCCTGATGGGGTGGCTCATTTGGTTGGAATGTCATCCCATACACCAAAAGATTGTGGGTTCGATGCCCGATCAGAGCACATACGTAGGCTGAGGGTTCAATCTGCGGTTGGGGGCCTCCAGGAGGCAATCAATTGATGTTTCTCTTTCTCTCTCTCTCCTTTCCTCTCTCTTTAAAATCAGTAAACATATCCTCAGGTGAGGATTTAGAAGAAGGAGAATAGTAATAATAGTTTAAGTGAGCTTCCTAGATGCCAGGCACCGTGTTCTACAAGTGCTCTAATTCACACATTCTAATTCATGTACTTATCTCAACAATCCTTTGAGGTAGGCACCATTATCATTCCTTATCCTTTTACAGATATGCACAGAGAGGTTAAGTGATTTGCCTAAAGGCACACAGCTAGGCAATAATAGAGCCAGAGTTACAAACACAGACAGCTTGGCTCCAGAATCCATCCTTTTAACCACAACTCTATGCTGCCCATCTAATTTTGTGTCCTGATTTCTTAGCAACTTTTGTACTCCATAGAGACAGACTAGGGTTTATTTCTTTTACGTAATCTCCCTTCTGTATTTGACACTAACGATCAAGCTCTCCTTGACACTTTCTACTTCCTTGGCCTTTACTAAATTGCATCTTCAATTCACTTTGTAGTTCTGTGTCCTTTCCTCTTTCTTCTCTTTCCTGAATGTTCATCCCCAAAGCCCCGACGTTTCCTTCTTTTCTAGTCTCATCCTGCCCCTCTTCTCACTGTACACATTTGTCCACCCATTTCTTCAGTCAATATTTACCCAGTGTCAATAAAGTTCTGGGATTAGGAGAGATCACAGAGAAGAAAAAAAAAAACAGTTTCTACCTTCAGCGAGCTTAGAGTAAGGGTGGAAGACACGGACAAAGAAATGAGCGATAGTAATATGTTGGGATAACTGGAGCTACAGGCGGTCTGTGCTGCAGGTCAGGGGTGCAAAGGAGGGGGCTCCCATCCTCTCTCATCATGGCACATATTACACCGGGTTAAATGGAGGTTACTTACAGCCCGAGGCCTCCAGCCTGGCGCACCAGCTGCCCCAAAGGCTGAGATGCTTGGGAAGATCAAGACTTTGGCATACCTATAACCCAGTCCCAGCAGAACATTGGGGATCTCTGCATTAAGTGAAGGAAAAACTAGGACGAGTATTCTTTGGACTGTCGATCTACCCTCCTTATTTTAACTGCCACCTATATGCTGATAATTCATAAATCTGCCAGTAGCTTAGACTTCTCTCCAGTACTTCTGTCTAATCTCACTGACTGCCTGACATTTTGACCTCATTGTCTCATAGTATATCGAACTTGACATGTCCAAAACCAAACTCGGCATCTGCATCAGATTGGTTATTCCTTGGGAAATCTGTATCTTAGTGGTTGATACCACCATCTACCCGACCACGGAAACTAGAAAGCCAGGAGCCATTCTTAACTTACACATTTTCCTCACTCTTCACATGCACCAATCCTCAAATCTGGCCACTCTCATTCCCGGAAAGATTTTTCAAATCTGTCCCCTTCACTCCATCTTCTCACTACTGCCTTAACCAAGGCCCTCACTAGGTCCAGCCTGGACAACCTCCCACCTTGTATCCCCACCTAGTGGCTGCTCCCCTCTGCCCATTCTCTACACGGCGGCCAATGATCTAACATGAAGATCCAACTACGTCACTGTCCTGCTTAAGAATGATGCTTCCCTCTCCCCGATAACACACACAGAGGGATTTATCTCACGTCCATCAGAAAGAGTGGCTCACTACAGCATGATTTGCACCGAGGAGAGGATCTCCCCAGCCTCGTGAGACCAAGTCCAAGGGCCTGGTTACAGCAGGCCTTGCCTGCTTTGCCTTCATCACTCCTTCCCACTTTGAACTTGACACTTTATCACTACCAAAGTGCTTTACCTCTCTTCCCCACCAACTCCAGGATGTTTATTGCTTTTGAGCCTTTGCTTATGCTACCCCATCTCTCTAAACACCTTCCCATCACCACTCCCTCGGTTTAACCAAATCCTTGAGGACCTACTCAGTTCAGCATTGTCTCCCTCCCTGACCTAGGGTGGACCGAGAGCCATCCTTGGCATTCCTATTATATTCAGGGCCTTCCTCCATCCCACATTTCCTCCTTGCTTTAGGCTCTTGTGTTTTTAATATTCTGATGAAGTGTATTGTCTCATTATTCCAAAGTAATTTATTTTCATTGTCTGCCGACTCCTAATTCCTCCAGAGGCACTACTCAATGTATAAAGTCAGTGACTTTCAAGTAGCCTGGGAACATAACTCTTGGAATATCTAGAATTGTGGTCCACGAATCAAAGATATTTTAAGGTAACTACTGTAAACCTCTGCTTTCTCACTGCAGGTGAAGAGGGCTATAGATACTTATAACTTAGGAACTGCTCTTGAGCACCGGAAAGAAATGCTAAACCTCTGGCGGAAGATCCGAGGAGATTTGATTGGAATAGACACTAAAAATGAGTCCTTTTATGACACCTTTTCTACTTACACATGGTCCTGGAATGTTTGCCAAGAATTACTTTCCCCAAAAGACTTAAGGTTGTACGATGCCTGCATGAATAGGAATTCCTTCCACAATTCTTCATTCTCTTCCTCTTCGGATATCAGTGAATGTGACACAGAGGCAGGAAGAAAAAGAAAATGGAAAGGTTTCAAAGGGTTTTGACAATGAATTTTCTACATTTTCTAAGCAGCTCATTGAAAACTACTTTTTCATAGATATCAAAATTATCGTTTCTTGCTTTTGTCTAGTACATTCTTAGCAGCTGGAAATGTTGACATCTTTTGAATTCTCACCAGTAAAAAAATTTAAGTCATAATACGGTTTCCCTTTTCCAATTCTTACTAGTAAATAGATGCCATTCTGTTAATTCCCTAGCAACAGCTGCATTCAGGGGCCCCCACCTGGCTCAACACTGCCTGCGCAGGAGAAAGATGAAAGCAGGCACTTACCTCGCTCGACACAGGGCTGCCTGGGGGGAGTTCCTAAGGGCCCTCCCAGCAGTAAGCATCTAGTTGATGTGACTATAAATGGCATTACATTTTTAGTTATTTTTCAAAATGGACAGAGGCAGGGGTTGACAATGACCTTTCAGTTTCAGGGCATAATATCAACATCCCCCAGGGAATTCTGATTACATTTGGGCATTCCTATGGCTCCTTAGCCACATATCTTCAGACCAATCTCTTGGAACAAAAAACAGCTGATATCACCCATTACATTTCTTGTCATTGTTCTTTAATGCACTTAATAAAGCAGCACACATATAACTATGTGTGCAGATGTAATTGTTTTATTGTGGAAAAATATACATAAAACTTGCTGTTTCAATCATGTTTAAGCATATATCATCCATTCCATTTTTTTCCCTTATAGAAAAAGGAAAAGACATATTCTGTATTGATAGTGTCAATGGCTTATAATGTAAAATTATAACATTCTAGGAAAAAGCAATGAAAAGAGTAAAGTCTCCCAAAACTGTTCATGAAACAGCCTTGAAGTAATTTTGTGTTCCCTTGAACACTCAAAACCATCTAAATACATACTTGCCATTCTTTATAATATTATGATCTTGGGAAAATAACTTTATAGATAAATGACTATGTTTTCTAACAAAAAAAAAGATTTATGGTTTTACAAGAGATTTTTTTTGGGGGGTATGGCTGTAAGTGTAACTGGAAATCTAAGAAATATAATTTGGATGCCAAAATATTAGAGTTCTTGGAATATTTCCTTGGATCAATGGAATAATAATATAATATTGTAAATTGATCTGTCCTGGAAAATCTAAAATGTACACTAATACATTCTTTCTATTGAATTGCCACACACTGTTGGTGACAGTATAAACTGGCATCTCTGACAGGATACAGTACAGCCACAGGTACTCAGCCACTCACTCACCAATTATGTATTGAGTTGCATGGGGTCTTGACATACAACAGTAAACACACAGATATAATACCCTGACCTCACAGAGCTTAATCATGGAATAATTATAACCACTGATGGCAATACTTCCACTTCTAGAAATTATTCCTAAAGAAATAATAATGAATGTATAAAATGATTTCGTTATAGGGATGCTTGTCATGTTGAACTTTTAAGTAAGAAACTTAAAGAAGCCTAGATGTCCAATAAATCATGGTACAGCTATATAAAACAATATCATAAAAATCAAAATGATTTTGTAAAAGAATATGTCAAGCAAAAGAATGATATTCACAAACGATTATTAGGTTTACAAGCAGGCTACAACCACTAAGGGCAGGCAAAAACTTTATTATGTTAGTTCTTATACTTAAGTATGGTGGTGGCTGCACAAATATAGATTTTTACAAAAATTCATTGAACCGTACACTTAAAATGGATGAATTTAATTGTATGTAAACTATACCTCAATGAAGCTGTTAAAAAGAGGGGCACAAAGCAGTTTGCTCTAAAAATACTTTAACTTAAAAGTTATTTCTGTAAGTAAATTAGAAAAAAAAGACTGGAAGGATATAAACCAGAGTGTGTAATGGGTTAAATTAAGGATGGGATGGGTTATTTTCTTTTTTTTCTTTTGTCTTAACTGCATCTTCTAAATGTTCTACAATAAACATATTTATTTTGCAATAAGAAAAAAAGGAGAAAATCTGTTTTAAAATTAAAATTTTTAAACCAGCTTATTCAATTATCTAGGGCTGCTACAAATGCTATCCAGCAGGTTCTGTGAAACCTTAAGGAGAACAAACTGGGACACCAAGGGTGCCGTCCCTGGCCCTTCAGTTCCAGAGTACAGACTTACACAGGCCAGAATTTCCACTGATTGAAACGGAAAGAAAAGCATGAAACAATTAACTACCCTGTCCCCGGCTGATAGCCAAGGCAATAATCCAAACTGGAGTTCCTAAACGTTTACGTCCTTTGAACCCATGCCATCTACTGAGCTAGAAGAGTTCTCACTACTCACCAGCAGGGGGCCCCTGAGCTCCTCTGAAACGTAGTGTGGCATGCAGTCTGAAAACCACACAGGACTCAGACTTGTCTTCCAAATTTCTTGGGAAAAAAATATTTTAGGTGCCTCAAAAGATGACGAAAAATGAGTTGTACAGAACAACCAAAGATAATGGCATAAAAGTTAAGGTTAGGATACTTTAACACATTTCATAAATAGAACCCAAGCTGTTTGACATTTTAAATCACTCTAGTTATTGGAACTAATATTGTAATAAGTAACTTCAAGAGTGAGCTCTCTGCAAGAAATTATGCAGTGGGACTGTCGATTGGGAGCTCTAACGGTTTTCATTGTGGGGAGAAGAAAAGCTCGTAGGTGAGAGAACAAGATGCCAAGAATAAGTATAAATCAACCATCATATCTGCAAACAGCTGCCCTTGAGAAAAGATAGAAGTGCTTGTACATATTTGAAAAAGTTTTGTTCAAAATGTTTCAAAATACCATGACAATGGCAAAAGTATTTCATCTTCAAATAAAGTACAAGTTCTTTACTATCTTATCTTTTTTTGTTCACTTGTGTATTTTTCTTTGTGATTAGAGAGGATTTGGGGATTGTTCCAATTTCTGTAGTGGGAGAGGTATAGAATCTCTCATTGCTTGCCCTAGTTTTGACCAGGGAAGGAATCAGCATTGGACTAAATGATCATTGGTTATCATCGTGTGCTAACTCTAGTACTGCACTACTCAAATTAACCCTTTTCTTCTCTCTTTCCAAATGGTAATCATCACTCTTCTGGAAGTCTTCTCAACTAACCTTATCTTATATTGACAGAATACCTTCTTCTAAGAGGCTCTTGTCAGAATCACTTTGTAGTAATTATTGAAATAGAAATGTAAGGCTGAAGTGCATTAACAAAACTATACCTGTGTATGAATTACAGTCTTGATTGAGCAAATAAGCTTGGGTATGGATAATTCAAACAAGTTATCAGGTTATAAATATTTTTAAAGATTTTTAGAAATGAGAAGGGAGGGAGAAAGAGGGAGAGAAACATCAATGTGTGGTTGCCTCTCACACGCCCCCCCACTGGGGTCCTGGCCCACAACCCAGGCATGTGCCCTGACTGGGAATCGAACTGGTGACCCTTTGGTTCTCAGGCCAATGCTCAACCCACTGAGCCACACCAGCCAGGGCTAAAAAATTTTTAAAGTTCTCATTGGTTATTTATTTCTTATACTTCTTGGAGAAAAATAGTGGGAAGAATATATACATATTTCATAGCTTTCTCACTATGAAAAGCTGATTCTAGAGGCTAGAAAATTGTCCTATTTCCTCACCCTGCAAGCTACCTTCCTCAATTCTTTTGGCCATTATTAGTTCTACAGTAGAATTAGGTACCCTTAATTCTCAAAGTGATTCAAGATTTTTCCTATCATGCAACTTGAATGAAATAGGGGAACCTGTTAGAGGATCCCAGCATTGAAAGAAGGCTCAAGTGGAACGTCTCCCACTTTCTTGCCACATGCACGTCCACGAGAGCCCTTGCACAACTCAAGACCAGCACCCCCGGGGGAGTTGAAGCGCCACCCGGTCACCCACTGCCCGGGCCGTCCTACCCGGCCTCTGTCTTTTCCCTCCCAGACCCGGCGCCTCCCGGAAGGGGGCGTAGTCCTGCAGGAAGTTCTCGCCTTACGGAGAGGCAGGTATTTCCGGGTCCGGTATCATGGCAGGCTCTTTCCCTGAAGGCTTTCCCACGGAGGACGGCAGGAAGAGGCAGCAGTTCGGGAACCGCTTGCTGAGCGATCCGGCTCGTGTCTTCCACTACAATGCCTGGTAATCGCCCTTCCCCTCCTCCGGTCTGCGGCTGGCCCTCTGTGCCTCCGCCCTGGAGCTCTCCGAGAAGCCCCTGACCACCAGCTGCGAGCCCCGTTGCCCTAACAGCGGTCGCTCTGCGCCCCCAGAAGAGGCGCTCCGAAACCAGCCCCTCACCCTGCCCGCAGCTGGAACGTGAGGCCCCTAAGCTGCCTGTTTGATTTTCCCAGGGACAATGTGGAGTGGTCGGAAGAGCAGGCCGCGGCGGCGGAGAGGAAAGTCCAGGAGAACAGTACCCAGCGGGTGTGCCAGGAGAAGCAAGGTGCGCCCACGGCGACCCTCGGTGGTATCCGCAGCCAGAGGACTGCTGGATGCGCTTTGCGGGAGGCCAGAGAACCGAGGCTGGCCAAGAGCCTTTGTTCCTGGACTCCGGAGTAGAATGGGAGAGGGAGGGGATGTGCAAGGATGGAAAAGGGTTACACCGGTAAAATCTTGTTAGGGCATAGAGGGTGTTTTATTTTCGATTGATATTACGTTTTAGTGTTTAAGTTTTTAGTTACATCCACTAGACCCATATTAATGAAACTGGCCTATGGTTGTCTTCGAGGATGTATTTCACATATGATTACACTTTGCCTGAGGAAATGTTACCATTGAAGCTAAATTCAAGTGGTTAGATTCTAAATGTTGGAGGAAGGGACTGATGAGTGATGAATTATGTGTCTTTTCCTTGGGTGCGGGCTGTGAGGATTTAAGGCTTCTGCCAAGGAAAGAGGGGTGAAACAGAATGGAGATAAGTCTGGCCAAAGAAAAAGAGACCGCTTCTGAAGAGGTGGATGGCTTCACTGCAAAATGCCCCTAGATACTAAAACTAGGACTGGTTGGACCTATGTCCTAAGAGACAGTTGAAGGTAGGACTAGAAATTGGAGAATAGTACCCACGGAAAGATTTCTGTACCACAGTTAAGAAGTTTCCAGTCACAAAATATTTACCTGACATAGTTTGACAGGAACTAGATCAAAGCAACTTAAAAGTTGAAAGGGATTTTGAAAATCACGTGGTCCACTGTCCTCTTTTTACAGTTAAAGAAACTTGCACCACAGGACACTAAGTGCCTTGCCCAGAGGTAAGCAGTTAGTAGTAGCAGTGGCGGAGCTATCCAATTTCTTAGATTTTTGTTCTTTCTCCTACACTTATCAAGGTCCTGTTTTGACAAAGAGCAGAAAACTGAAATCTAGGACGGCCTTGACCACCTTAAACAACAGCGTTCCTCTAAACAGTCCACACTGCCTCAGCATATTCTGTCCTCCGGCTTCAAAACTCTTCTCATCTGAAGACCTTATTTCCTTGTCAGCATTCTCTGCTTTTCTTTTAGCCTTCTTTCCATGTTTAGTATCTATTAGTAGTAGAATTCGTTTCTGGGCTCCACACTCTAAAGAACCACAGACAGAGGAACGCATTTAAAGAAGAGCTGCCTGTTATTGGAATCATTGAGATCACATGGGAACAACTGAATGACCTGGGATATTTCGCTTGTGAAAGACAAGCTAGAGGGGAAAATAACAGCCCTCAGACACAAGAGAGTTGTTTTGTATGGCCTGAGAAATGGTAGGGCCTTTTGACCGAAAGAGATTAAAGAGATTTTTTGTTTAACATTAGAATTTTCTAGTCGTTAAGAGCTGTCCAAAGATGTGGGAAAAGAACTGACAGGTAATAAGTGTCTTGGCAGAAGTTGGATTCCGTGGAAGGACAGGTTATAGAGGGAATGCAAGTATAATAGGTGGTAGGACGAAATGGCCTCCATCTCTGAGGCTGTGGCTCTCATTGAGCATACTTTTAATCTAGAATGACTCTCGGTGAAGCAAAGTGATCATTGACATTAGATACAAATAAAATATTGAGAAACGGTTCTTAAGTTTTTTTTTCCTTAAACATTTACAGTTGATTATGAGATTAATGCCAATAAATATTGGAATGACTTCTACAAAATCCACGAAAACGGGTTTTTCAAGGACAGACATTGGCTTTTCACTGAATTCCCAGAGCTGGCACCTAGTCAAAATCAAAATCACGTGATGGATTTGCTCTCAGAGGACAAGAGGGGTCAAGTGCCTGGATGGAAGAGCAGCGAGGAGGGACCCGGCCTTATAACCGAACCGCACCAGTGCTCTGCAAACGGCCTTGGGCATGAAACTCTGACTCTCCCTGTGGAAGAGAACGTAACTCAGGAACTCAGTCACCTGGAACTTCGTGCTGATGAGTTTCCTGGGTCCTCAGCCACCTACCGCGTATTCGAGGTAACCAACCTCCCTTTATTGTCTGGTGGTAGGATTAGTAAAGCAAGGTTGTACACGCAGTCAGTGTAGAGGGGCCGGCCACAAAGCGGCGTCTGGTGAAGGCTTGACTCTTATGTTGGCCAGGGATCACCTTCCTTTTTGAACCGAAATGCCCTAAATGCAGACCGAGATATCTGGTGGTTGTGGCCAGTAAGGAGAGATCTCCTGAGGTGCTGCCTGGGAACTTCATATTGCGTCTGAAAGGTGTAGGTCATGTCGCACCTGTGTCTGGAAGAGTCCCAAGACAACTTCTGTTACTTCTCTTATAAAGGGGAGAGGTTAGTCGGAATGGTGCCTGCTTCTCAGATGTGGGAGAATTCTTGTCTTTTGAGTTTGTACGGGGTTGCAGAGGCAAGGCTAGACCTGGAAAAGTGTCTAGGTGGGTACTGTAATGTAAAATCACAAATAGTGACCACGTCCTCCACTGGAAGCTTACTACTGTTAAGATTGAGTCCTATGGCGTGACCTTGTACTAGTCTCTTACAGCCCCCGAACAGAATGGGACTTCTGGCCCTCTCGGTCTCCCTCTGCTTCATAATTTTTATGAAGATTAATTGAAGTAATGTATGTAAATAGCTAAGAGTGTCTGGCACGTAGTGAGCCTTTAGTAAGTAGTCACTGTTTTTTTTCATTGCCACACTCAGCACTGTATTTAGGGCAGTGACATAATGGTTCCCTATTCATGAATTTTTCAGCCCAACCTATTAGAAACGTTTTTCTGTGGTATAGTGGAGCTCAGTGAGAAAAGAATTCATCTACAAGACCACTCACTCAAATTCAAAAAGTAGAAACCACCCACGCCCTTTTTTTAGACCAGCTTCCTTCTGCTAATGAAAGCCCGTGCTTCCTCTTTAAGGGCTCCTGAAGTCAAGGTCAGGGAATGTCCTCGGTACTGTTTAGCTCTGGCCACTACATCATCCCTAATACAATTAGGCAGGATTACCTTTTGTTGATTACTTATCTAGCTTCTGGTAATTACTTTGGAAAGTTTTGTGATTAATAGTTCATTTCCATCTGCAGGTCGGTTGTGGTGCGGGAAACACAGTCTTTCCAATTTTACAGACCAACAAGTAAGTATGTTTACAGTTTACAGTATGTTTACATGTTTATAGTATGTTTACAACTCCATGACAGCAAAAAGGAGAGAAGTGGGGTTTGTTTATCAAAACTTTTACTGCATCAACTATAACAGTGGGTTACAGGAGATTTGGATTTCTCCAGTATCCAGTAATGGATTGTTTTGATTTAATCTGATTTATAAAAGTTACCTTTGTCTTCAGGGAAATCAGTGAGATTTAAAACCTGTTCCATTGTTAATATACGGTGCCTGTTACAGTTTAACTCTTAATCAGGAAAGAGAATAGACATAATCCAGTTGGTAACGTAAATGTTCTGCTGTGTGTTTTTTCTGCCCGGTCCAGTGACCCAGGACTCTTTGTTTACTGCTGTGACTTTTCTTCTGCGGCCGTGCGGCTGGTCCAGGTGAGTGCGGTGGCTCCCGGCAGCAATTTTCGCTGACTAAAGGGAAAAGGTCTCCTAAGAAATCATGGTTTCTAGCTCTTTTCTTACTGTACTGTGGTCTGAAAGTCAGAGATTTACTGAAACAACCTGGGATAGAGGGGAGAGTCAGACATACATGCACCATCTGCCACTTGCCCACTGTGGAACTTTGGGCAGGTCTTTTGACCACTCCACATGTTTTTTTGTTTGTTTGTTTTAATATTTACAAAGGTTTATAAAGCTTTTTTTTTTAATTATTTATTTTTATTTTTAGAGAGAGGGGAAGGGAGGCAGAAAGAGAGGGAGAGAAACAGCAATGTGTGGTTGCCTCTCACACACCCCTCACTGGGGACCTGGCCTGCAACCCAGGCATGCGCCCCAACTGGGAATCGAACCGGGACCCCCTGGTTCCCAGCCCGCGCTCAATCCACTGAGCTACACCAGCCAGGGCTCCACATGTATTTTTTAAGAATTGAAATGAGATGATTGTTCAGTCAAGAATCTTTGAGTTACAAGTCATAGAAGCGTGTAGACAAACTCAACCGATAAAGTGGAATGTCATAGAACTCAAGAGCCTCAAGTGTGGCCAGCGCTGAAAGGCTGCTCTGAAAAGGAGTCGTACCAAAGCCACTTGGCTGGCTGGGGAGGTGTTGCCACCCCTTCCCTCTATCACTGCACTTCCCTCAAGTTCATAGTGTCTTATCTCTCGTTACTCAGCCTCACTTGCCTTTTTAAAATTTGTTTTCTTGCCCTGGCTGATATGGCTCAGTGCATTGAGTCCCCGCCTGAGAACCAAAAGGTCACCAGTTTGATTCCCAGTCAGGGCACATGCCTGGGTTGAGGGCCAGGTCCCCGGTTGGGGACATGCGAGCGGCAATCAGTCAATGTTTCTCTCCCTCCATACCCCTCTCTCTAAAAATAAATAAAATAAAATTTGTTTTCTCTTTGCAGACTAGCTTTCCGTAATAGGTTTTTTCTGGTTTTGCACGTGGCCCCAGCGTGCTTGCCCCTCCCACTCCCTTGCAGGTCCACCCTGTTCGGGTGTTCTCAGAACCTCACCAGCATGACTGTCCCTGTCCCAGAGTCCCCAGAAAGAGTCTGGTTGACCTAGCCCAGCCGATAATCTGCTTGCCCCTTTTTAATTAGCTGTGGTCAGTAAGGAACAAAGTCACATTTTTGGAGAAAAGAGATATGAAAAGAGAAGTTACCTTAAATTGCGTTTGGTATAATAAGTAAAATTTTCCACATTTAAAGAAATAGATTTTCCTGGAGAATTCTGTGGTATGTGTAATATGCTGTAGTTGGATGGAGAGTTGTTTTAACTCATGCTTTTTCAATATGTTTTATCTTTCTCCTTATGAGGTTCCTCTTTCCCTCTTGGTCACTTACCTACCTGATCATTTTCCAGTCCTCAGATCTAAGTCCCTGCAGCAGAATATATATAGTGGAAGAATCGGGAACATTCCTTTTTTTTTTTTTAAAGATTTTTATTTATTTATTTTTAGGGAGAGGGGAAGGAGAAAGGGAGAGAAACAGCAATGTGTGGTTGTCTCTCACATGGCCCTCACTGGGGACCTGGCCCGCAACCCAGGCATGTGCCCCGACTGGGAATCGAACCAGGACTGCTTGGTTCCCAGCCCGCACACAATCCACCGAGCTACACCAGCCAGGCAGGAACATTCCATTTTAAAAGCACCAGTTGGATTTCACAGGCTCTTCACTACAGTTGTTCTTGGCTCTTGGCCTTGGAGTAGGAATGTGTGCCTTAGTGATTAGAGCTTTATCCCTCAGAGGGAAGTAACCGCAGTATACTTAAAGCAAGATTATCTTACCTCAAGGCTCTGAACATTTACCAACCCGAGTGTCTCTGTCTTCCAAATGTCTGCAGGCAAATTCAGCATATGATCCTTCTCGGTGTTTTGCGTTTGTTCATGATTTGTGTGATGAAGATAAGAGCTACCCAATTCCCAGGGATAGTCTTGATATCATCGTCCTCATATTTGTTCTTTCAGCAATTGTTCCAGACAAGTAAGTTATAGGTCCCTTAACCAGTAGTATAACAAAAACACAGCATTAATCAGGGACCTCGATGCCAGAGGTGGGCCTTGAAGAAAAAGAAGGTTCTGATGGAAGCCAGTCCATCTAAAATGATAGAAGCATCTCACCCATTTTTCTAAGTTTGTCCTGAAGTTCAAGTTCTGTTTCGTCCTCTAAACCTCTGCTTATTGACTGCAGTGCTTGGTTCTTCTTTTCATTTTTATGGTGTAATATCCCCGAAGAAGGGGGGGAGCCATTCTTAATGGGTGTGTGGAGAAATTTCCTGTTGATAATCTCACAGCATGCTGTTTTAGGACTGTGAGTGCCACCGTGGGTAGACAACATCGCATTATTGGTCTTTTTAAATGCCTTAAGTAAACGAAGCTTGTACCAACAGCACAAAACTTATAGTGAAGCTTAACTCAGCTGTTCTCTGATCCTTAAGTTCTGTGGAAAACTGAAGGACAGTAGAATTTCATAAAATCAGTTTAGATAAAAGACAATTCCTGTGCCCTAAATACACTGTCAAAGCTTCATAGACACAGGCAACTCGACTTCCGGGTGACATGCTGTCTCCAGGAAGCAGTGTTGGTTGGAACCCTGGGGGAGTGATTGGTCTTCTCCAGCCCGTGTTCCCTCTAGAACAGCAGTCACCTGGCCTGACGGGTACTGGGAATGTGCAGGGAAGGCGATGGAGGTCCGCACACACGGCCTGGCCTGGCTCGAAACATTAATCACTGCCGGGATTTAAGGGCTACAGACTTTTAAAGACTGACACGGGCTGAAACGAAGCATTAAAGTTAAAAATAAGTTATTTAATATTTAAGTAAACTTCCAAATGTGTTTTTGTAAGTCTGTAGCTTGTATACTTCTGAAGAAAGAAAAGCCAAAACCTGTACAGGCCTCGATAAGGAAAGTGTAGTAGGAAATGGGAAGTGCTCTGCCCAAAGGTATTCATTTGCATACTGACTGTTAACCATGTAAGTTGTAAGTTCTTGAGGTTCGGTCTTTATTTAACAAATGGAAAGATTCAGTTTCTGTATTCAAAGAGCCTGGGCCTGGAGGGGCAGGCGGATGAGTCCACTGTTAGTCCCATAGCAGGTGGTCAGGGCTCTCTGGGAGCCTTGGGAGCACGGGGCAGGGATGGCTTCCTCTTGAGGTGGTCCCAGGAGGAGTGGGAAATGAGCCGGGCTGAGTTTGTCACTTCCGTTATCGGGGAGCCCTAAGGTGGAAGCAGATTATCGTCCATTGTGAGCAGGCCCTAGAAGGCACATCGGAAATTTGAATGTGTGTTCCTGTTCTAACTAAAGCAAGGGCGGAGGATCTCAGATTTCAGGATTAGGAAGTCCACTGGATTTTCAGAATGTGCAACAAGGGAAAAGAATCCTGCCCTTAAAGAGACCTGATCTTCACTCCCTGTTATCTCACAGGATGCAGAAGGCTATTGACAGACTGAGCAGGCTTCTGAAGCCTGGAGGGATGATGCTTCTGCGAGATTATGGCCGCCATGATATGGCTCAGCTTCGGTTTAAAAAAGGTATTTTGCTACTACCATCAGAACAATGCGTTTGTCATCAGAATAGACATACAAATCAGTGGAACAGAATAGAGACTCCAGAATTATAGCTGTGCATGTAAAGCCACTTAGTACATGACAGGGGTGGTCTATTTTTGAAGACTTGTATAATCTAGGTATTAGGGAGGTCTTTTTAACCAAGACAGCTACTTTTAAAAGAGCTATTTTTAGAAAAAGACATTTGAGTACATAATTTTAAATGTGGTATGGCAAACGATGCCATTAATAAGTTAAAAGGCAAATATTTTTGGTGCATAAAATAGATAAAGACTTAATATCTTGTTCTTGAAGGGGCTCTTAGCAAACAGATAAGGAAAAGATCAGCGACCCTGCCCAAACTGATGTTTCTCTCCCTTCTTACCCGCACCTCCTCCCTCCTTTCCTCCCTCCCTTCCCCTCTCTCTCTAAAATAAGTAAACTTTAAAAAAAATAATAATAAATAAAAACACCATGTATTATCTGTTTGATTCAACAGTCCTTCTGGGAATTTTTCAAGAACGAGCCCATAGTATATACATAAGCAAAGTCTTGGAAACAAAGTGAATGCCTCTGGGTAGGGGAATGCATCACTTGTCATATGAGGTAGACCCCATAGCACTGGTCTTGGGTGGGCATGGGAGGGGGGTTCCCTTGTGTTACCAACTGAAAAGAGCTATGTGCAGATGAGTGTTTCAAACTTGATCCTCATATAACAGTAGCTGGGGAGAAATACACAAGTAAGTAAAGTGAGTCAGATTATGTTGACATTCAAATGGTGAAGGATTACACACCAGGGCGTTAAATTGGCCTCAAGCCAGGGGCGGTTAGCAGCAGAAGGGAGAGTCTGCCTAAGCTCAAAACAATGTATGTGTCATATTTATGAACATGTGTGTGTGTAGACACATGGAGAGACATGTGAAATGGCAGTCACCAAAATGGTACTGGTGGCTGTCTTAACTTTCCTTAAACTTAGCTATATTGCTTGATGTTTATTTCTCTCTTTTTTTTTTTTAAAGCAAAGAGTGTGTGGTATTTATTTAGTCAGGGGAAGGGGGAAACACAATCTGTTTCAGCATGAAACAGAACGCTAGGACTGGGGCTCAGAGCCACACATGTTAAAGTTTCTCTGATTTTTGCCATATCGCGCTGCAGGTCAATGTCTCTCTGAAAATTTCTACGTGAGAGGTGATGGCACCAGAGTTTACTTCTTCACACAAGGTACGAAAGCAACACTCATTTTACGCTGGCGCTGCCACAGTGCCGTATTAAAAGTTCCTCAGTGGACTTTCAGCAGTAAGACCATCTGGCCCTCCTCCTACCTTTTGCAGCCTTTTCCTGCCCTTTTCTGTCCGTCACAGCCAACCTGAACCACTCACGCTTCCCCGGATAGGCTCAGCTCGTACGCCTTCAGTCCTCCGCCTTGTTCTTCTCTCTGTCCTTCCTCCCCATCATTTTGTTCAAAACGGGAAACCAGCCCGTTTTGCAAGACTCCAGTGCAGCTGTTTGGCCCTCTGAGCGGGTTGTGCTGTAGGAGCACCCGAGTTAGGGGGAACTCAGTGTTCCCCGGGTTCCAGATGTCACCCAGAGCTGCCCTCTGCTGCTTGCCCAGCTGCAGGTTTCCTCCTCCACCAGTGCCTTAGGAACACTCCATGGCTGGGCCCCTGGTGAGGTCACATACTTTTCTGAGCCTTTGGTTAGAAAAGGCTCTCCTTAAAAAGAAATGGCTTTGACATACATATATGTAGATTTTTACGTGTAATTTTTTTTTAAGATTTTATTTATTTATTTTTAGAGAGAGAAGAAGGAGAAAAACAGCAATGTATGGTTGCCTCTCACATGGCCCTCTCTGGGGACCTGGCCCGCAACCCAGGCATGTGCCCTGACCAGGAATCGAACCTGGACTGTCTGGTTCCCAGCCCGTGCTCAATCCACTGAGCTACACCAGCCAGGGCAGATTTTTACATGTAATTTTAAGGTGTTTATAGGACCCTTTGTGAACATTCCTCCCCATCAGCTGACTCTCAGAGAAGCTCGCCCTTGGGTTCCAGGCCACCCTTCACCAATGGTTTAGCTTCCTCTACCTAAATATGAACTTGCTATTTCCAAGCGACTACTGCATTTATAGCTAAACAGCCCCACCGAAACCACTTAAAATGTAATAAACATCTCTTTTTCAATCTAGATGAATTGGACACACTTTTCACAACTGCTGGACTGGAAAAAGTTCAGAACCTAGTGGATCGCCGATTGCAGGTGAACCGAGGGAAACAGCTGACAATGTACCGAGTTTGGATTCAGTGCAAATACCGCAAACCTCTCCGGTCCAACGCAGGCTCCTGACAGGATGGCAGCGCCCTGGCCTTTTTAAAAGAACATCCATAAATGGTGTCTTGTTGACGTTGGACAGTTCAAGGGATCAAGGTTGAGCCCTGAAGCTAGGAAAAGCTCCTTTTTACCAAGATTCTAACAATCATGCTTCATATGTGTGAAGACCTTTAATATATACTTTTCTCCAGCTTTTTCTTACTTTGAGATCTCGAAGAATCTTTCTTGCCATTTTGTAATATCTTAATAACTGAAATATTCATGGAAATTAGGAATTTTAAAGATGTCAAGAATTTATTGCCATGTGAAAGTATCATTTGTGATAAAGTGTCATTTGACTGTTTTATTAAGTTATTTGGGAATTCAAATATGTGGTTCCAAGGTATTTTAAGTATACTTTTCCCCCTCTGATCAACCTGTATCTAAAAATTAAAAGGACCTTCTTCACTTATTTTTTTTATTGTGCCCTTAAATGTTTGACACATAGAAATTGAGAGAGCTAGCCCTCGCTGGTGTGGCTCAGGGGATTGAGTGCTGGCCTGCGAACGAAAGGGTCACCGGTTCGATTCCCAGTCAGGACACAAGCCTGGGTTGCAGGCCAGGTCCCGAGTAGGGGGTGCACGTGAGGCAACCTCACATTGATGTTTCTCTCCCTCTCTTTCTCCCTCCCTTCCCCTCTCTAAAAATAAATAAATAAATAAAATCTTTTCTAAAATATAGAAAGAAATTGAGAGAACTTTATCACTTCTGAATGTGTTCATCATCATTGTTAATTTTTTTTATGTTCTGCTCTTTTTCAGTTATCACTTTTACATGTTTCTCTCTGTGGGCCACAAGTTATGGGATGTGTTCAATCTTCATTCCTACATTTGGGATTTTCAACTTGTTTTATTTTAGTTATATATGTGAGAAGACACAAGCAATTTTTTAAATCAGACCAAACTTACAGAAAAGTATAATACCAGGAATATTATAAGGATAGTAAGTTTTTCTTTGAGTCATTTTTCAGAGTAAGTTGGAAGGTAATGTCTCAACACTACTACATATTTTAATATGTAATTCCTGTTAATGGAACATTCCCTGATGTCACCAAATAAGTCCATCAGAAGTAGAAATTTACACGCCAACACTACCATCCACAGATAACCAGGTTTTCCCAATGGTCTCAATATATCCTTTATCGCTTAAGAAAAAAAGCCATTTTGTTGCTTAGTAGTCATGCATCAGCCTCCTTCAAGTTTGTTTTCATGACTGACATTTGAAGATTACCGGCTATTTTGCAGACTGCCCCTCACATTGGGTTTGCTGATATTTCCTCATGGTTTGGTTCAAATTCTACCTTTTTGGCAAGAATATCAGAAGTGGTGCTGTGTTCTTCCATTGCTTCCTACTGGGATGCGTGCTTCTGAATGACCCCATTGGCGATGTTAACCTTAATCACCTCATTGAGATGATGTCTGCTGGGATTCTCCACTGGAAAGTTACTAGTAAGCATTTTGTAGAGTAGTGCTTTGAGACTAAAATCCCCATTCCTCACCAAACTTTACCTCCTGGTTTCAGCATCTTTTGCTGTTTCCTGGCTGATTACTAATCTAATAGTTGTCACATAGTGTTATTTATTTATTTTTAGATTTTATTTACTTTTAGAGGAAGGGAGGGAGAAAGAACAGCAGTGTGGGAGAGATACATTGATCGGTTTCCTCACTCCCAATTGCAGACCTGGCCCACAACCCAGGCATGCTCCCTGACCTGGAATCAAACCAGCCACCCTTCAACTCACCGGCCAGCGCTCAATCCACTGAGCCACACCAGCCAGTGCTGTGGTTTCTAATCCCATCACTTCTGTATTTATTTGTTGGTGTTCTATAAGGAGAACTTTTTTTCCTCATCCATTTATTTAATATAGACTGATGGGTTACTTTTAATTCAATTATAATATCATTATTTTAATGCTCATATTTTCCCAGATTTGGCCAGTGGGAGCCCCTTCCAAAGCTTCTGTAGCCTTATGAGGTGTTCCTATTATGCTTTGAAGACTTGGAGTACAAGTTGTTCTGGCTCATCTTGTACTTTGCCCCGGTCTGAACCAGCCATGTTCCCTAAGGATTTCTGTTTCTTGAGCAGAGAAAGGTATTTAGAAACTAAGCTAAGTGTGCTTATTACTACTGGGGTGTTCCCATTCCTAGGCCACCTAATTGAATGGAGCTGAGGGTTATCTGTATGTATGTGCACGAACACTTGCATCTATGGTTCTATACTTACGTATATTGAAAACCATCAGTTCAACTGCGGCTGATGTGGCTCAGTGGATTGAGCACCCCATTCAATTCCAAGTCAGGGCACATGCCTGGTTGCGGGCCAGGTCCCCAGCTGGGGGCATACCAATAGATGTTTCCCTCACACATTGATGTTTCTCTCCCTCTCTCTCCTCCCTCTACTCGTAGTTCCCTTTTCCAATAACCCCAAACTCCCATGATCCTTGTTACCATATTTAGCTGTGTATAATGCACACACACAATTTGCCACACATTATGCGCAGGATTATGTAATCTTACCCATGTATAATGTGCCTCTTTATTTTTCCCTCAAAAATTTGGGCAAAAAAGTGCACATTATACACAGCAAAATATGGTATATTGGGTCAATCCCCTCACACATAACTATTTATTTGCTACCACCCACACGTAGATGCCCTTCTCACCTCTCAGGCTCTGACACGCCACTCCAAGCCACTATTGCCACCATGTCCTCGTAGAGACACCCTCCTCACCCTGCCCTGGGCCCAGTAATCCCATGGGGCCACCACCCCTCCACCCCGGTGCTAACATCTGGTTTGCTTGGCTTCACCTAAGGAGTTTGAAAAGGTGGGAGAGAAGGGAGCTCCCGTCTTTTCCATTACACTGAATTTATTTAAAAGGAATAGACTGAGTCACTGGAATGGTATTTTATTTATATTTTGAAATGAACAGATACCTTAACTCAGTGATCCACTAAAGACCCTCCGTTGGCATCTCTGAAGCTTTTCAAAGCAGCAGGAACAGTTTTTATTTCGTGCTCCTAAGGCCTGACTTGGGCCTTGGCTTTCGGTAAAACCGATGAACCTCTTCCTGCCCCCTGCTCCCTTTTCTTCTCTGCCATCTGCTAAGCTCTCCCTTTGCTCTCTGACTTTTTATCTGTTGGGCTAACTTGAACTCGCCAAGGGACTTTGCATAATTTTTGCATAATTCAGCCTTGGAATTGCTAATGATGAGCAGAGGACAGTTAAGCATGGTCAGAGTAGATTAAAGTATGACCTCAGTGCCACTCAGTGCCACTCAGACTGGACTGTCATGCTGACTCTGTATGGCATCTCTTGATATTTTTCATGAAAAAAGAAAAAAAAGTGCAGCGTTGGCTAGGAAGGTAGCTCCACGTGTGAAACTGCTCAGGAAGTTGTGGTTTAGATTCAAGTATAATAGAGAAGTGTATCCGAAACTGACTGATCTTCCTAAGTAGTGTTAATTTGGCTGAGGAGATCAAGTTCAAAGTTGTTTGAAAAATGAGGGACAGTTTAATTTGAAACAGATGCACTGGAGCTATTGGAGTGGAGCCATGATCCTGAAGGCGGTGTCCAGGTCAGGGTGTAACACAATCGCTCCGACAGCGTGGGTCCTTACACCACAAAACGATTCATCTCTGACTTTGTGTACTTTACCTTGAGCCTGGCCTCTGCTAATGCTGTCAAATCTATGCTTTGTCATTGGTCCGCTACCTGCCTTCTGTAAGTTCATACTCTCTTGAGCTCTGGTTAGAAAATCAGGGCCTTGGAACCTTAGTAGGAAAGGATACTCTAATGGATTAAGACTTCCTACTTTCCTCTAATGGATTCCTCTCTTTGCTTGAAGACATTACTTTAGTAATAGTGAGGAGTTCTAACTGCGCCTTACAAGATGAGCTCAAGACAAACAGCTTCTTTCACTCTTCACAAAGGCCTGTTCTTTGGTTGGTGGCTGCAGCTGCTATTTTCAGAGCCCAGCTGCATCGATGCGTTACAGATTTTTGTATGTTTCTTAATTTTGTGTGCAGGTTATGATTTGAGAGATGGAAGAAGTGCTGATGGTGAATCTTGCAGGTAAAAACACTGAAATATAGATCACAGCCACCCACTTTATTTCAGTGAATTTCTAGGTTCAAGATTGGACATTGTCTCGACTATAGTTAGTGGACTGCACTGTGTGACCAAGTTACAGGACAAATAGCCACAATCAGATCCTATGCTCCAGTCGGGGACCCTAAGACACAGCAGCCGGAACAGAAGCCTTGACCAAAAGCTCAAGTTTGGCATCTTCTCCCAGAGGTGAGCCCCAAATTGCATGCGTTCATTCATTCCCTACCTTTCTTTCTCTGAATTTGGATTTCTCCATTAAAACTTAAAATATCCTTAGAAAGAGTCATATATTAAACATTAATCAGCAATGACATGTTAGACAAACACTTCCCAGGGGGTGACCAGGACTGGAGGACGCCCTGACGTGTCCTGCTCTCAGTGAGCCCCCCATACCCTCCTCCACCTTGATTCCCATTGTTCTCTTCATGGGGAGATTAAGGTTGACATTCAATGGAACTCACTAATGATGAGTTCCTTGGGGGAATCTTTGTATTCTAAACACTGAGCACAGCACCTGGTCCTTGGTTGGGCTCATGAATGAAGACTGAATGACTAAGCAGCTTCTTCCTGCCCTGCTACTACCCTCCCACCTCCTGAGACACCCACTGGCACAATTTGCATTTCACTTCAGAAGACCAGTGTACAGGGCTATGTCACAAGCATCAGTAGCTCAAGCTGGCTGAAACGAGAAAACACAAGGTAGAAGAAGACAGGGTCTTGTGGACTCCCAGGGAAGAAATGCAGAGAGGCCTCGGAAGAGCCCGGGGAAGTGTGACTCACCAGTATTCCCCCCTGCTCTCTGAGGACCTTCTCTCTTGTCCTCAGTCCACTTGAAGGAGGAGACCATGACTTAGCTCTGAAGGCTTGATGTCTTAGTAATCCAGGCATGTCATGTGTGTGTTTGTGTGTGGGTGCATGTACATCTACGTGTGATGTGTGCAGCTCCCAGGTGGGTTTACAGGCCAGGCAGAGTCCTCACAAGGCAACCACAGAGCACTGTTTTTGTCTCCTCTTCCTAAACATTGACACCCAAGTACCACCACTATTTGATCTTTTAAAGTTACTTACATGCTTAAATTTATTTTTAAGGAGATTATATCACTGCTGTAAGTGCAAAATAGTATCAGTTGTTATGAACAGAAGGTATTTTTAAAAAATAAATAAATACAATGAAAACAACAGCATAGAATAAATTCTAGCAGGATCCCATTGCTGGTCAGAGAGACTCTGGTCCGTAGGCCTGGAAATAGCAGTGAACAGAGCAGACTGAATCAGCTTTGCTGGAGGTTGCATTTGGATGGGGAGATCCCAACAACAAATCCATAAAATGTGTATCAGGTGGGCATGTGCCGGGAAAAATTAAGCAGGGTAGGAAACAGAGAGGTAGCGGGAAACAGACGAAAGCACCCTCTGGGACCGGGTGGACAGGGAAGGTCTGCTGGGGGAGCTGACATCCCTGAGGGGATGTCTGAGGGAAGAGCCTTCTAGGAAGGAGAAACAGTAATTGCAAAGGCCCGAGGGTCATGGTAGACTTCCACATTCTCTACCCCACTGCATGGAGAACATTGCATCACAAATACAAGCTTAAGGGACCATTATTCACCCTGGTAATCAATGTGCCTGCCTCTATCACATTTTAATAAGAGTATTATCCAGCACACCATTTATTAAGAAATAAGTGAGAATGATCATCTGTCTACTACTGACCCTCAGGTCCAATAAGGGTCTGGATTTTTCTCAGGTCATTAAAATTACGAAGCTGGCCCAACTCACTGGAGTCTGGTGTATAAGCCAGGATTATTAGCCTGTGATCTGAGACATAACTGACAAACTGAGGGGGTCTGCTCACGAAAGAAAGCTGCTTGAGGAACTGAAGGTCAGAAGTTGATGGTTAAGAATACACCAAAGCCTGGGAGTAGGATGGCAAGAGAGGTTTCTTTCAAACCTTGGCCATCCCGAGGTTCCCCATCACACCGATGAAGCAACTGCTGAGCAGATCTGCAGTAACACTAATGGGTATTTGTTTAGCCCTTAATGTGCTTTAAAAGGCTTTTCATATATTTAATCCTCACAGTGCCCCTGTGGAGTATAATTATCTCCATTTTACAGATGAGGAAATCTGAGGTTCACACAGGGTAAATGGTTTACCAAGGTCAGACACTAGTGTTAATCGTACGGTAATTAGCCTAAGATAAAGGAGGGTTAGCTTGATATAAATGATATCTGACATAATATATGGATTTCAGCATAATTGCCTTCAACCAATTCTGCCTGCCCAGAAATCAGAAAATGTTATACTAGCTCGGAGGTTAACCCTGTTGCCTGCAAGTTCCGGGGGAGAGAGAGGAGAGACTGCACAGGTTCCTGCTCACTCCCCCAAACTTCCCAAGGAAAAAGGGATAACTACAATGATCAGAAGTGTAATATAACTATCAAAAGTCCATGAAATCAGCCTTGGCCACGTGCCTCACTTTGTTGGAGCACCATTCTGTGCACTGAAAAGTTGCCTGATCGATCCCCAGTCAGGGCACATGTCTGGGTTTCGGGTTCGATCGCCAGGTGGGGAGTGTACAGGAGGCAATGATCCATGTTTCTCTCTCACGTTGATGTTTCTCTCTTTTTCTCTCCCTTCCTTTCTCTAAAATCAATGGAAACATGTCCAAACATGTCCTCAGGTAAGGATTATTAAAAAAACAAGTCCAGTCCTGACTAGTGTGGCTCAGTTGAGGGTTGTCCCAGAATGCTAAGGATTGCAGGTTCAATTCCCGGTCAGGGCACGTGCCTGGATTGCGGGTTCAGCCCCCAATCGGGACACATACGATTGATGTTTCTCTTTTACGTCGATGTTTCTCTCCCTTTCTCTCCCTACCCTTCTCTAAAAATAAATATAATCTTTTTTCAAAAAGCCCATGAATCAGCTAGATAAGTTGTGTTAGTTTTACAACATGGTACAAATCACAACATTTTCATCAAATTAGAAATTTTTCATCCACCACCTTTACCCTGTGGTGGGGCCCTGCCTGTGAGGCTTGGCTCAGCCTGGGGTGACGGGAGGACCTGGATTCTGCCACCGGCACCGCCAGCTGTGTCCTGTTCAGTCACACAGCGCCAGGCTTGCACGAGGGCCCACGCTGGGCTCAGTGCTCTGCTATTGCTGTCTTGAAATTCTTGATAATTTTTAAAGAAGGGGCCCTGCAAATTGTGTGGCTATTCCTGCTGCTGCTTCTTTCTTGCTCCTTCCTCCCTCTTTCTCCTTCCTTAGGAAAGTGTCTTCTCTTGACTTTGATTTTTCCCTTCCCGCTTTGTCAGCTGACCCTTGGCTGCCCTGGGTTGGATCTTGTGGCTCAAGACAGTAGCTCCTGCCCACCTTTGGCTCTTTCTTCCAAGGCCCTCTCCACTCTCCCATCAGGCAGACCTTTTAGACATGCCAAGCATGGACCCCCTCAGGACTTGCTGCTCTTGCCTGAAAGGCCCTGCATGTTCCCCATCTTCTCTTGGTTGGGGCCTTTTCCTCATGCAGGCCTCAGCTCGAATGGTCTCCTTCTTCCCCAGAATCCTTCCCTGCTGACACCCTAGACAAGCATCTCCACTATCCCTCCGAACCCTTTCTATGTCCTCACGCATACTACTTATGGGTCTTTATCTTCCTCATGACACATTATTTTATTTAAGATTTTTATTTTTAGAGAGAGGGGAAGGCAGAGGGAAAAAAAGGGGGAGAAACATTGATGTGTGAGTGATACATCAATTGGTTGCCTCTCACACACCCTCAACTAGGGACCTGGCCTATAACCCAGGCATGTGCCCTGACTGGAAATCAAACCAGTGACCTTTTGGTTTGAAGGTTGGCCCTCAATTCACTGAGCCACACCAGCCAGGGCCCTCATGACACACTGTTTTTATTATCTGCCTCTTGCCTCTAGACTACAAGCTCCTTGAGGTCAGGGACTTTGTTTATTTTGTGCACAGTTGTATCCTCAGTACTTACAATGGTGTCTGGCACATATAGGTGCTTAATAAATAATTACTAGGTGGGGGGTGAGTACACAGAATGTCACCCAAGAGCTGGGTCTGTAGACAGATTCAGGCATCCAAGTAAGGAAAAGTCAAGTTCTGTCATCTAATCCAGTGGGAAAGAGTGGGCCCAGAGCTGAAAGCTTCTGTGGACAGAAGGTGACATCTCAATGTTTCTCAGAAGCCAAGTGTACCTGGGAAAGAATAGGATGAGATCCAGCAAGAGAGCAAGGCTGCTCAGCTCCCTGAGGGTTGAGGCCCAATCAGGATGGTTGAAAGAGGAAGAAACAATCTAGGGAAGCCCACTGGCCTGAACCCACTGTGCAATGGAGTGAATGAGCTGACCCACCTTGGATCTTTAAATGCAACCAGTACTCAGATAATTTCCAAATCTATGTCTCAAGCTAAGGATCTCATTTAACCCTGGAACTAGTTTATCTAAATACCTCCTGGGTATCTCTCTTCCCTGGAAGGCCCTTGGGCAAATCAAATTCAAAATATCCAAAGCAACTCATAAAAGCATAAAAGACTGGTGTTGAAATCCTGGAGTCGCCACCTCATTTGTTCTCTGTGTCATCTTGGCCCAGTTACAAAATTCCTCTGATTCTTAGTTTCCTTCACTGTGAATTGGATATAAACAATAATAATAATCCCACAGCCCCAAAGCCCCCATAACTCATTCCTAACTCCTTGCAGAGAACAGCATCACAGGCCAATCTCTGTGGGCTCTTCTATATTTATGACTCATTTGTGTAAGACACACTTTGTCATATGTTGTGTATTTAGCAGATGGGTCAAGGGTATGTCCCTTGGCAACTTTTGCCTGGAGAAAATAAAGATGTTATTGAGTGAGTCTTGATAAGATTGTAGCAGAAAACACTAATGTACATTTCATCTCTAAGGTCTTAAAGAGCAGTGAGGATGGAGGTAAGGCCTTCAGGCTTCCAGTGAATTTCAGGTTTTTGCCCTCAGTCAGGGTCAGCTTTGTTAGGAGGCACATCCTGTTAGGAGGCACATTCTCCATTAGGGCACGGGGCCCATATTTTTAGGGGCCCTGGACAATGTTTTCATTTACATTTATTTTAAATCTAGAAGAAAAATGAGTATGAGAGTAATGAATATGTGATAATGAAGGCAGCCTAGATTGTTTTTATACCAATGGGATGGTAAAATGTATAAAGAGAAGGGAAAAAAGATTATATATTTTTATATGTTTATTATTTATATATATAAATTTATTTTAAAATATATTTATTTATTGCCCTGGCTGGTGCAGCTCAGTGGATTGAGCACCAGCCTGCAAACTGAAAGGAACCGAAAAGTCACTGTTTCCATTCCCAGTCAGGGCACATGCCTGGGTTGCGGGCCATGTACCCAGTTAGGGAAGTTCGAGAGGCAAACAGTTGATGTATCTCTTGCACATTGATGTTTCTCTCCCTCTTTTTCTCACTCCCTTCCCCTCTCTCTAAAAGTAAAATAAATAAAATCTTAAAGAAAATTTTATATCTATGTAAAAGAGCCCACAAAAATCACAAATGGGGCCTCGGTGGGCATTAGCCTCCCAAATGGAGGGGCAGAGTTGAGGGAAGTAGATGTGGGTGAATGCTTCACTTCGCCTTCCCTCTGCCCAAGTCACACTGTCTCAGGGAAACGTGTGGGAAAAATTGTTGTGTAAAGTCTTTAGCATTTCTTTATGCACGTGGGCAATCTAACTGTGGGAGAAATACCGGTAGGTAAGGAGTTTGGAATGGTGGCATTCAGAGCATCAAGGAGTGAAATCCAGCTTTTTTTACATTTATTCGTATGGAAATGATTTCTATTTATACGTTTCTTGCTATGACTTGCATTTTCCTGGACCACAGTAGAGCACGACTTCTCAGGAGAGGATGTCACAGAGCAGATAACCCTCCAGCAGGGTCTTGGAGGATGAAGGTTTTTTTCCAGGTGGATGGGATGGGGGATGGTGTCTGGCCAAAGGGATAGAATTTCACAAAAACCCATTTACCGGGCGAAGCAGCCAATGGACAGGATTTCAGCTGTTTCGGAAGGACAGTGGGTGGGGCATTTCTCTGAGATCTCATGAAAATTAGAATTGTCTTTCAATCTGTCCCTCCCAGGCAGATGGTGGAGGCCTCAAATGCCATGCTGAGGGGTTGGGGCTTTATCCTGTAGGCAGGAGAGGGCCAGTGTAGAAACTGAAAAAGGACAACAGAATCACTACATGAACATTTAAGTCACCTCTGACAGCAATTCAAATGGAGATGGAATCACAAGCGATGAAGGGGTGTGTGTGTACGTTGCGGGCAGAAGGTGGGGGTGGGGAGTATGGCAGAGACCAGAGCTGGGACGTCAGTGAGTAGAAGGTTCCACTAATTGCAACAAGGTGGGATGAACCAACGCTGTGGAAATGAGGACAGAAAGATGAGAACAGGGTGGGGTCACATTTAACCCACACAATGGATGGGACTGGTGATGGGTATGAGGTGTGGGAAGCCGGCTGCGTGTGAAACTGAGAATAAACTTGATGTTGCGGGCTTTCGCCATGGGGGAATGTTGATGCTACGATAAGGACTTCAATGAAGATAAAGAAGAAGAGCTTTGAGGGTTATGGAGGGAACGTAATGAGCCACAAACAAGCTTTTATCGGAAAATAGAAGGGGGGGTGGTTCCCAATTGGTTACGTGCTATCCAGAGCCCAGCACACTGAAGACTGAGCGGACAGGAAGACACAGCGTGTGGGGTCAATCGCCTGCCTGCTCCTCTGAGACCTACTTCCCCTTCCGGCCCTCCAATCCCGGAAGGAGCCAGAGCGCCTCATGGCAGCCAAGTTTCTGCCTCGTGATCTGCTCTGTGACCACAGATGATTGGACAGGGGTGTGCATGTGACACCAGCTAAGCCAATCAGAGGCCTTTCCAGGACATTCCTGAGAGGGCAGCCATGACAGCCGAGGAGCCGCCAGCCGCGGAGACTCCAGGTAAGAACATTGCAGTCTGAGGCAAAAGCCGGTACAACAGAAGTCCTGAGGGGTGAAAGCCTCAGCATGGAAGGAGCTAATGGAGGTCAGTGCCAAGCTACCGGAGAAAATGGTGGACCAGGGCCTCTTAAGCCTTCCCGTGTTAGAGGTTTTCTCATTACAGTGAGAAGATGTTGAATGGTTTTAAGGAAGGGATTAACCTGACGTGGATGACATTTTCAAAGTTTAGAGCAGGTGGAAAAAGTACGGTGGGGGTGGCGCAAGGGTGGAGGGCAGTTTGGTGGCTCCTGCGGTTGATGATGGCGGACCCAACGTCAGTGTGGTGGTGATGATGGAGGGAGCGGAGTCCAGGCAGGACTCAACGGTGGGAGGCCTGGACAGGGATAGGTGGAATCAGGACAGATGGCAGGTGATGGTAATACTGGAAAGAAGGGAAGAAGACATCAAGTCTTCCATTTGGACAAGTTAATTCTGGGGTCGATGGTATGTTCCTGGGAGATGTTAAGAAGAAGGCAGTGGAGTTGGCGAGATGGGTCAGGGGTTTCCGGCCTTGGATGCTGCAAATGTGGGTGGCAGCAGCATGCAACTGGTGTTGAAGCCAGAGCCTAGATGAGACCACCCGAGAGCTCGGCACAAAGGCCTGTAGTCTCCAACTAGTAGAGAGGAAGGAGCAAAGAAGGAGGGTGAAAAAACCCAGACCACTTAGCCCTGGTTGAGTCCCTGCAGCGACCAGAGAAGGACCCTTTAGATTTGGTAATGAAGTTACTCTGACCTTGGACAATGTGGGTGGAGTAGTGGATCTGGACATAAAATTGCGGTGGGCCTCATCTTTGACTGCATGTGAAGGGCATTTAGGGGGCAAATTGGGACATCTGAAAACGAACTTTATATTAGATAATGTTGTATCAGCGTCAATTTTGTGTGTGTGATAATGGTCTGTGTGTTATGTAAGAGGGAATCCTGGTTCTTAGGAGACACATGTTTATTGTAGTATTTACAAGTGAAGTATTTATTGTAGTATTTACAAGTGAAGTATTTATTGTAGTATTTACAAGTGAAGAAGCAGGATGCCTGATACTTTCTGGTGGTTCAGTAATAACAACGAACTAAACATACATACATACATATATTTATATATCTATTATTTATGTATAAATTCTATTTACATGTATATATAGGCATATTATCTATCAGAGAAAGAAAACTAATGTGGTGAAATGCTAATTGGAAAAATCTAGGTAGAGGATATTTTAACACTTTTTCAACTTTGCTGTAGGCTTAAATTTGTCCTAAAAAATGTGAAAAAGTAATTTAGAGTGAATGGCAGGTGATGGAGAGGTGGAAATGTTACAGAACAGACCCAGGGGATGGGAGTGAATGATATACTATTACTGACTCGATCCACCCTTATACTCCAGGGATCCCCCACCCTGTACTAGGTTTGCCTTGCCTGCCGCCAGGGAAAGACGTCTTTCAATGCCAGAGATTGGTGAAAAGGAAAGGGATTATTTATTTAAAGAGTTATGCAAACTTAAGAGTAATAACTTAATGTCTTCATTGAGATCCCAAAGTCCTTTAGAATACCCACAAACATACAGTCCTTCCTTCCCCCTCTGCCCAGTCCGGGGTACCGTATCTCAGAAAAAGAAATAGAAGTCCGTGGTTCTCCTCTGCCCAAGCCGTATGGTCCCAAAAAGGCACCTCATGGCAGCCCGAGCCTGGGTTTAAATCCAAGTGCCAATCTTCCTCTGCCGCACCATTTCCGACTCCTCCCACAATTGGCCACAGCTGCCAGCATTCCCGTATTTTTCCAGTTTTACTGGGCTGCCATAGTAAGTCCAGGCAGGCATGGCCCCATGGTGTGGAGCCTATCATCTCCAAGCTCTTATTGCAGGCTCTGTAACCAGGGGGAGTTGCCTCCCATCCCCCTAGCTGAAAGCATGGCCACAACTGTTTAACATATCTATGAAACCAGTTAAAGGTTATAGATATGTTAAACAACCATTCTAGAGGTTATCTGTAAAACTGTTGCTATTCAAAACAACTCTGAATGGCCCTGCTCCGTGCCTCCCATCCGCTAGCTCAGCCTTGTGGGGGTGAGGACATCATATATATATATATATATTTCCTGGTTACCAAGTTCTGGACCCCATTACAAATCCCTATTTGGGCTGCCCCACCCCCTGGCTGCACCCTGTTACAGAAACAGCATAGTTTTCGAGGCAAGAAGTGGTATAGTAAGTAGCTGGAGGGGAATGTGAGGTCAAGGGAGGGTTTTATACAAAATTTTAAAAAGAGCATGTCTGCATGTCTGTATGTTGACAGGAATGGTCCTATGGAAAGGGAGAAATTGGTAATGTAAGAAAGGGCTGAGAGGTACAGGGCAAAGTTCTTTAAATATATATTTTTTAGCCCTGGCTGGTGTAGCTCAGTGGATGGAGCACGGGCTGCCAACCAAAGGGTCACTGGTTCGATTCCCAGTCAGGGCATATGCCTGGGTTGCAGGCCAGGTCTCCAGTGGGGGCCATGTGAGAGGCAACCATACATTGATGTTTCTTTCCCTCTCTCTCTCCCTTCCCCTCTCTCTAAAAATAAATAAATAAAATCTTAAAAATGTATATATATATTTTAATTTGAGAGAGAGAGAAAGAGAGAGACAGAGAAACATCAGTTTGTTGTTTCACTTATTTATGCATTCATTGGTTGATTCTTATATGTGCCCTGACTGGGGATGGAACCCACAACCTTGATGTGTTGGGATGGAGCTCTAACTGACTGAGCAACCTGACCAGGACCTCAGGGCAAAGTTCTTAGACAGGCAAGTAATGGTCCTGAGCATGTGGAGGGCAGATGTTTTCTTCATAAAGTAGGATCTGAGGCTCTTGGCTGACAAAGGCCAGGAGGGCAAGTAGATTGGAGCACAGGGCCAAGAAAAAGTTGGTGAATTTGTTTTTTTTATGTTTAAGAACTGAATGAAGATTATGCACATTGGTTTAGGGAAGGAGCCAACAGAGAGATTTAAATCTTACTTGTCTGGGCCTCAGACAAGTGTTTTTACATTTATAACACAAGGGGGTCGAACTGGGAGCTCTCAAAGGACCCTCCAAACTTCTGTACCCTCAGGGTTCCTTCATAACACTTGATGGGGAGCTTCGACTGAATAGCACAGCACGTATTTGGGTTGTTTAAAGAATAAAAGATGGCTCTGGCTGGCTGGTGTGGCTCAGTGGATTGAACTCTGGCTTGTGGACCAAGGGGTCACCAGTTCAATTTCCAGTCAGGGCACATACCTGGGTTGCAGGCTGGGTCTCCAGTTAGGGTCATGCGAAAGGCAACTGTCTGTGTTTCTCTCCCTCTCTCCCTTCCCCCCTCTAAAAATAAACAAATACAATCTTAAAAAAAAAAAAGATCTCTAGTAAAAAGCCTAAGAGTTTTCTAATTGAGGGTAAAATCCAGTATGTACAGAGAGACACTTGAAAGGCAGGCTGCTTAAGGCTTCCAGGCACCCTAGGGGGATGAGGGTGTCGCCTCAGAGGTCACTGGGGCTCTGAGATGCTTTGATGAGGTGCCTTTGGGTGAACACAGTATGAGGTCCCTTTGAGAGTAAATTGTGTTTTCTCCTGGCACTTGCTGAAGTTGGCATTGCACAGCGTGAAATGAAATAGCACATTAATGTGATTAACACTGAATAAACCTCTGTGTATGAGCAAATATAGCATGAAGTGGGTTCAGGAATTTTAAAATATCTATTATTAAAGACAGCCCTCAGGGCTGCAGTGGCATCTGATGACAAGCCACAGGCTGCTACTGGAATCTAATATTCCTTAGTCCTTTCCTCAGGCAAGGCGCATTGTCAGGCTTCTGTACTAATGCTTTTTCCAGATCCTCTCAGGGGACTATCACCACTACCCCATTTTATAGATGAAGAAACTAAGAGCATTGTCAACAGCAGGTTTCTAATATCTTTGAAGGCAGATACCGTGGGTGTCATCTGCTTCCCAGTGAATGGCAGGGTGCCAGGGGAAGGGAAAGAGTCTCTCAGCCTGAGAGCTGGCCCCGTGAGCCAGAAGCATCGTCATGGGATGGCTCTGTGCAGACTGCTTTATGCAGATGCAGTCTCACTTAGTCTTGAAGACAACCCTTGGCGGTTGGTATTATTAACCCCAAGAGGGAACTGAGGGCAGAGAGGTTAAATAACTCTCCAAAGGTCACCCAGCAGAATCAGATTCAAGTTCAGATATGTCTGAAAGGAAGCTGGTGCTCTTGACCTCTTGTGCTTGTGCTCTTGTCTGGACATTGTCTTCCAGGAGAGTGCCGTGTGGACTTTGGGAGTTCTTGCATCCACTTTACTTGAAAGAGGTTAGCACAGTGCTGAGCACAGGTAATCAGACGCTTGACAAATATCAGTGTTGATTGAGGGACTGATAGTTTGAATGGATGAATGAGTGGAAACGTGAATTCCTATCTTGTGGGGTCTTTCTCTTTAAACTGAGGATTTCCCCATAGCTTATGAATGCTCGATCTAATTAAGGCAAAAAGGAATCAGAAAATTGCTGGGCCTTTCTTTATTAACTGTCAAGTGCAATCCATAGGCTGTTTACGTGCCAACGTCAGGGATCAGTCTTCAGCTGCCCTCCTTTCATTCATCTGGCAATGCTGGGAACATTAAGTTTATTGATGCAAAACTGACTGGCAGGCCGAGGTAACAAGATTTTGGGGACAGGGAATATCAGAAGGAGTTCTAAGCCACTCTGGGGTCAGTGCTGCTCCTTTGCTGTGCTAACTTCCATGTCCTGGCCTCTCTGCATTATAGTCTAAATGAGCAGCAAATGTCTGTACCTTGGGCATTGATCATGAAGCCCATCAGGATGGGGAGTGGAAAAAAATAGATGGAGAGAGGAAGGAGTCCCTACTCCTGGCTTTGTCTATTATTTTGGAATGGAAAGAGTGAGGCATGGAAGGTTAGTTAGGTAGGGATGGTCTTGAAACTTCAAAGATCAAAGGAATTCTTGTATAAGCCTCCATCAAACAGGCCTGGGAATTGGAAAGTGGAAGATCCTTGTTACACCTGCCTTTTGCAGCCAGACCATGACTAAGTGGTCCCCTGTATCTGGTGAGCTCCTGCCAACGCCTCCTCCATTCCCCTCAGCAAAGAGAGGTGGAGAGCATATGTGGGTCCACATCTGGCATTCCTTGCAGAGCATCCTTGGCAATGAAAAGCAGGAGGTAGCCCTGGCTGGTGTGGCTCAGTGGATTGAGCGCCGGCCTGTGAACCAAGAGTTCGCTGGTTCAATTCCCAGTCAGGGCACTGCCTGGGTTGCAGGCCAGGTCCCCCGTTGGGGGCATGAGAGAGGCAACTGGATCATGTATCTTTGCACATTGATGTTTCTTTCTCCCTCCCTTCCCCTCTCTCTAAAAGTAAATAAAATATTTTTTTTTAAAGCAGGAAGTAGGCAGTAAGTTCCAAAACAGGGAGGTAGACCCAGGAATTGTGACTCATGACACTCAAGATGGGGAAAGGACTCAAATATTCTTTTATCAAGACGAGACATGATTCGCCCTGACTGCAGGTCATTTTAGATGTCTTTTGAGTCTCTAACTCAGAAAGACTGGTTTTCTGCAGCAGACAGCTATCTGGATTTAACCTCACACATCAGAAGTAAAATAGTCCACTTAGAAGCAAAAAGTAACAAAATTAAACTGAACCCCCAACTGACCCTCCTTTTATTTCCTCAGGAAACAGTCTAGGTTCAAGGTCTAGTCTGAGCAGGGAATGTTTCCTCTTCTGGTCTGTTGCTTGACAGGTATGGGGGGCAAAGTCCCTTTTTATTCTTCTCTGTGGTAGGGCTGAGCTCACGTTGTACAGAGCTCCAGACAGAAATGTCCTCCAAGGAGCAGGGCAGGACCCTCCTTGAGTTGAGTCAGCGATGAGTAATTGCTGTCGTCGGACGCTAGGATAGGAAGGTGATTAAGGATCTCGGAGTCCCACACACCAACCACTGACCCTAACAGAACCTAATAAATGCTGTATTCACAGTAGGGATGAAGTGTTTTAGGTGTACAGAGAAAGAAGAGGGGCGGGAAGGGCTCCTGTGCTTCCCAAAGTGGTTCCCTTACCTGGGAGTTGTCAGAAACTCTGCAGGTGGGCTCCGGAAACCTGAGTTTGAAGAAGCCCCCCAGGTGAGTCTGATGCTTGGTAAGATTTGAGAATCTTGCAGGGGTTGGCAAAGTCCCCTGCAACCAGCAGCTTATTTTTGCAAGTAAAGTTTAACTGGAGCATAGCTGTCGTCATTCTGTACATATCGTCTGTGGCTGCTTTCCTGCTGTGACAGCAGAGTGGAGTCATTGTCACAGAGACAACAGGCTTGCAAAACCTAAAATATTTACTCTCTGGCCCTTCATCGAAAGAAGTTGCTGCTCCCCAAGAAAGGGGGCAGCTGGGAAGAGGCTGGTGCGGCTGGAGTCTCTGGCAGCTAAACTTAAGTCAGCCAAGTGCTGGGGCTCAGCTCTAGTTTGGCGACTTCTTGAAAACTTTAAATACAGGAAATTTTATGCATGATAAACATATAACAGTCAACACAATTAGGAAGTTGGATTTTTAAAAATGAGACAGAGAAGATAATTTCAGGAGGCCCCTGTTACTGACTGCCTGTTCAGCTAAGCACTGTGCTTGATGCTTTAGGCACTCTATCCCCGTTTCACTGATGAGGAAGTTGAGGCTGGAAGGTGAAGTAACATCCCAAGTTCCCAGAGCTCAGCACTGTAGAGCTTGGGCTGAATCCTGGATCAGCCTTGCTCTCTGGTCAGGCTCTTTGCCTTGCATTCACCACCTGTTTTCCTAGTTATAAGACAGAAACTCCCCTGATGGACAACGAGGCACCTCACAGGAATCTGTTAATCAACATGCACACTTTTCAAACTATTTCCAGTGGAGGAGACAGGTCAGCAGGGGCTGGAGAGCTCAACTCAGGCCTGTATCTGGGGGATGTCCAATCCTATGGGGAGCTCAGTGAGGAAAGGACAGGAAATGGAGGGCCCACAAGGGCACAGGACCAGCTCTCACAGGGGTGAGCCAAGTGCCTAATTGGTGCGGCCACTGCTCCTTCTGTCTAGCTCCCTGGTTGTCATTGTGAGAGTATGAATCAGGGCGCCCCCTAGGGAGAAATACTTGGTGGTAATTGGTGAGTCTTGTGTCCTTGTGAAAGAACTGTCAGGATATTTGCTGCTCTGATACAGGAATGGAACAGACTGAGCTGGGCAGTAAGATGCCAAGTTTGTAATCAGATTGAGGAACCTATTACTATGTGACATCCTGGCAACACTGACGCTGGGGGCTGGAAGTCATAGCAAAAGTAAAGCCTTGCCCTAGCTACCACTTCAGAAACCTGGGGGCTAAGCACCACTCTCCGAGTGGCTCAGACAGTGGCCAAGAAAGCCCCAGCCCAGTTATCTATTTTGGCTTCCAAATATTTTGTCAGGGTAAGAAGACAAAATATGTTCTTAATGAATAAACATGAGTGTGGTAAGTCAGGAGGCCAAAATTAAAACCTCTGAAGAAAGCAAGCATTTTGAGAAGACTAGTAATAAACTGCTTTCTCTCATCAGACAAATCAATGCCCATGATCTGATATTTTTATTATTTTAAACAAGCATCTTGGAGTGTCTTCTACATGCCAGACCCTGTGCTAATCCTTTTTAACCCAGGGTTACCAGTCCTCTCTTCACAGCAACTCTGAGGGGCAGGTTCCCATTTTACTGTTGGGGTGGTCAGGGCTCAGGCAAAGGAGTGACACTTGGCTGGACCTCACCAAGAGCGCATGGCAGAGCTCAGTTTCCAACCCAGGACTTAGGATTCTGTGTCTTCTGTTCCTTTCACAGCATCACATGTACTCCGCGCTAAGTCTGGACTTAGGAAAGAGCACAGGGACACCAGGGAAACACAATACTTAGTCTGTGGATGTCTTCACGTTGACATAGTAAAGTATTTTTAGGGCAGTGGTTCTTGGACCAGATGGAACCCCACTTCTATCGATAAGACACTGGGCTGCTACGCAGATAGGTAATTCAGGCTGCAGAGTGTGGCTGTAACGTCACTCTCTCTTTCCCTCTTGCAAGTATTGAGACTTTGCCTTGAAAGAATGGTTTCATCTTGCATTTACATACTTAAAAAATTTTTTTATTTCTTGATTTTATTTTTATTTTTAAAAGATTTTATTTATTTATTTTTTAGAGAGAGGAAGGGAGAGCGAGAGGGAGAGAAACGTCAATGTGTGGTTGCCTCTCACACCTCCTCTACTGGGGACCTGACCTGCAACATACGTATGTGCCCTGACTCCGAATTGAACCACCAACCCTTTGGTTCACAGGTGGTGCTTAATCCACTGAGTCATACCAGCTAGGGCTTATTTATTGCTTTTAGAGAGAGGGATGGGGGAGAGAAAGAGAGACATCAATTTGTTGTTCCACTTATTTATGCATTCATAGGTTGCTTCTTGTATGTGCCCTGATGGGGAATCAAACCCTCAACTTTGGCATATTGGGACGATGCTCTAACCAGCTTAGCTACCCGACCAGGGCTACATACTCCTCCACTTCCCCCAAATTTCAAAAGACTATTGTGTTAACTGGCCAAGTCCTTAGAACACAGATGGCCAACACGAGGCCCGCAGGTCAAATCTGGTCCTCCACCTTGTTTTATCTGGCCCAACACCTTGTTTCTACCTGGTGGCAGCACCGAGCTCTTGCTTAACTATTAAGGAGTACAGTAGTTACATTTACAGAGTCCTAAAATTACATTTGGCCCTTTGAAGGCACACAAGGCTGATGTGGCCCCCTGGTGAAAATGAGTTTGACACCCTTGCCTTAGAACAACCTTGGGAGGAGGACAGGTATTAGTTCTCAGTTTGATAAATGAGGAAATTGAAGTAACTTTCCTAAAATCTTATGCTAATGATGTTAACGCAGTATAAACCTGAGGCCTCATCCAGATAGCTGCCAAACCCGAGAACAAAACTTGGATGACTCCACAGTGATGGAGGTTATCATCCATCAACAAAGAAACAGAGTTGGCTAAAAATGGGTGATCCAAATTTCTAAGAAAATGTAAGCCTTTTCAATGCTCGAGGTTGCGGAAGAGGTGTGATCTGCCCATCCAGCATCTAAGAGGTTGAGGGGGATGGTAAAAAAAAGTAGGGCTTTGGTATAATTCCATGAGAGGGACAGGCATAGTGCCCATCCTTTCAGAAGATAGAGCCCAATTTTGAGGAACTGGGAACAGTAGCTCAATATAGCTTGACACAGTGGAGCCATTAAGATCATCCCGCTTTCTCCTTGCTCCCTGAGGAACCTTCTGGTTGTGGTTTGCCTTCCTGAGTAGCTTTCCCATGAGGAGAATCTGCTGGTCAAATGTTGCTATGTGGCAGTTGTATTCATCTTTTAAAATGAATGATTTGGTGTCCTGAGTTGTGTACCATTCTCTCAGTATTTTGATTACATTCTTCCTGAGTTGGATTAGCTCTGGTGCAAGGAGGACTTGAAGATTCTGGGTGATGATGAATTTGATAAGAGTCTTACCTAAGTAATGAACCAACTGCCCATGTCTAAACCTTCAAAGGAAGCAGAAACCGTCAGGTAGGGAAATTGTGGAACACAATAAATATGGGGTAATCAAGCAATAAACTAGAATGAGATGAAGCAAAGTTGAGTTAATTGAACCAAACTAAAGGAGGATGGGGCACCTGGAGAAGGCCTTAAGAATTCAAGCCTGCTGGTGTGGCTCAGTGGATTGAGTGCCAGCCTAAGAACCAAAGGGTCGCCAGTTCGATTCCCAGTCAGGGCATGTGCCTGAGTTGCGGGCCAGGTTCCCAATAGAAGGCGTATGAGAAGAAAGCACACATTGATGTTTCTCTCCCTCTCTTTCTCCCTCTTTTCCTCTCTCTCTAAAAAGAAATAAAATATTTAAAAAAAAGAATTCAAGTCTACTCATGAGCAGAAGATAAAACAGTAGAAGGGGAAGTGGGACTGAAAATGGGAGCTTGTTGGGAGGACTATTTACTGGATATACTCATTTGGAAGACCTAGAAAAAAATCTGAAATAAGCAAATGGGTAAAAAACATAGAATTCTATCACAGCCAATCAGTCAAACTAAGACCTACCAGTTGTTTCTTGAAAATTATGAGATAGAATGGGGTTGGAGGAGGAGGGGCAGAATTGAGTACTCCGTGAATGTGATATAGCCTAAAATCCAGCAGAGCAGGAGCCTAATAGCACTGGCCCTGGAACCAGACCATCTTTGAGAAAAATCCCTTTCAGCCTCCTGTGAACTTTGACTGGAGATTTCATCCCTCTTCTCTACTTCCTCTTCTTCATCTGTAAGGTGGGCCTCCCTCAAGGTTGAAAGGATTAAATGGGATAATGAGCACACTCTTCTTCCAGTGCCTGCCCCATAAATGCTCAATAAGTGCCTTTTGTTATAATCCCTATCCTTTGGGATTAGGCATTAAACACAAGCTCAAGACTTGAAACTCACTACAGGATAAAGTGCCTTGCTATGTTGAGACCTGGGGAAATTGTGGTTTCCCTGTGTTGCACTCCCCAGCAGGCAGCCTTCTCACTCTCACGCAAAGTTCAGAGAGCCCAGAAGGCCACCGCAGTTTTGCCAGACAAAGTCAGCCTGTGGCCCTGGCTGGTGTAGCTCAGTGGATTGAACGCGGGCTGGGAACCAGAGGGTCCCGGTTCGATTCCCAGTCAAGGGCACATGCCTGGGTTGCGGGCCAGGTCCCCAGTGAGGGCCATGTGAGAGGCAACCATACATTGCTGTTTTTCTCCCTCTCTGTCTCCCTCCCTTCTCCTCTCTCTAAAAATAAATAAATAAATAAATAAATAAATCTTAAAAAAAAAAAAGATTAAAAAAAAAAAAAGTCAGCCTGTGGTGAACCACACAAGTTCTGGCCCCAGGGCATTTTCACTCACTGTGCTGTCTGCCTGGAAGGCTTTTCCCCAAGACAGTGACAGGATTTGCACCTTCATTTCATTTAAATACCTGCTCAGATGCTGCATTATCAGAGAACAGCTGTCCCTGACCTAAGTGGCATCCACACTGCCACTGGGGTCTAGCACTCTATGCATGTATCCTGCTTTCTATGTCTCCATGGCCTTCATTCCCTCTGACGTGTAATTATGGGTTAGTTGTCCGTTTCTCTCTCTCTCTCTCTTTTTTTTAATTGTCCGTTTCTCATTAGCATGCATATGAGAGCAAGGATTTCATTTTGGGCTCTACTCTTTCTTTTTAAATTGCCCTCCTTACTTTCTTCTACTCAAAAGCCTAGCATGGCTGTCTCTTGAGAGTCTGGAGGTTCTTCTCATTCTGTTAGGGAAAGGCAGCTACTTGCCAACTCCCTATCATTGTCACATGTACACAAAAGATAGGATGTACTCCATGCAATGTAATAACATGTGGCCATTCCAGCTGAGTATACGCTATAGAGTGTTCCAGGTAGAGGGATAGTAAGTACAAAGTCCCTGGGGTGGGAGCAGGTGGTGAGGCTGGAGTGGAGGAGCTGGCAGTGGGAGTGAAAGAAAGGATAATTCCAAGGTTTTTGATCTAAATAATGAAAGAATAGCATTGACATTTGCTAAAATACGTCAGCTCTTATATGTGTTAAGTTTTTAGATGCTTTCAGGTTAGAGGCACCTGCACTATGCCAAGTGCTTTTCGTACATCATCTTCACTGCACAGATAAGGAAATCAAAATGCCAGAACTTACGCATCCCTAGGTCTCAGAACATGCACTTGAAAGGCTGGTATTTGAACCCAAGCTGTTTCTCCAAGGGTTTGTCACCCTGAGAAGCACTGGTCACTGAAGAAGAGCTGAGAGGGGATTTGCTTGAAGTTGAAAAAAATCAAGAATAATTTAGTTAAGGTGAACTCAGTCTTCTTTCCCAAATTCTGGAATATCAGGACAAAGAAAGCCCTTCTGTAGTCAGACTGATAAGTTTAGGGTAAATAACAGGAAGCACCACATCATAGGAGTATTAGGGCTACAACCCTTTTAGCTCCAGGGAGATAGCTAGCAAATTCATTTCCATGTCCATTCAGGCTGTCACATGATGCCAAAACATTGTGGAAAATCCTTCTGAGGTTATTATTATGGGTTACACTCCAGCTTTTCTTATTTTCTAAGATTTGTTCACTTAGAAATCATTTACTTACACACACACACACACACACACACACACACACAAATGTCCTGATGTAGGAGACAAGCCTTTTGGAATCTTGACACCCGGTCTGGTCTGCAGACCAGCAGCAGCAGCAGCACCTGAGAGATGTTTGAAATGCAGAACCTCAGGCCCCATCCAACTTACTGCATCAGAACTTGCATTTTAGCAAGATGCCCAAGGGATACCTATGCTCTTTACAATTTGTGAAGCCATGGCCTAGAATGGTTGACAACCTTTTTCTGTTAGGAGCCAGATAGTAAATATTTTAGGTAGGTTCTGCTGGCCTGTCAGAACTACTCAGTTCTGCCACTGGGGCGTAAAAGCAGCCACAGACAGTTCCTAAAGGAATCAGTAAGGTTGTGTTCTAATGAAACATTATTTATGGACACCAACATGAGAATTTTACCTATTTTTCGTGTCATGAAATATTCTTCTTTTGATTGTCTTTCAAGCATTTAAAAATGTAAAACTCATTCTTAGCTCAGAGGCTGTACAAAAACACACATATATTCTGACTTGCCTTTCTGGGCTGACCATCCCCAAGCTCCTGCCCCCAGCCAGTGAGCCCCTTTTTTCTTTCTGCGCATGGGGCTTGAGCCCCCTTTCCCTCATAACCTGGGTCAGTGTGTCTGAAGGTTGATTACCGAAGCCTAGTATGAAAAGCCAATGAAAGAACTGAGATTTTAATAATATACTTTGCCAATATCCACAAATACATTATATTTGCTGTTGTTTTTTATCTTAACGTTTGTTTTTTTTTCTCAGAAAGATTAAGACGTAGGATTCAGTAACTTAAGGGGAGAGGGCTTGTTATTTTTCAGTGGCATTTATTCTCTTTTGCCCCTCTATTTGTCTACTTTACATTTCAGCTGCTAGAAAGAACATACAATTCAGGGAAAAGACAACTGTTAAATAGTTGGGGAGGGAGTTGGAAGAGGGAATTGAAGGGAGATGCTCTCCAGGAGAACAAGATTGCTCCAGTATCAGTGGGCTGTGGGGAAGAATGCATAACTTGATAAATAAAGCAAACTGTCCAGGAGACTAGCTCAAGAATGGTTTCTGAAGCAAGTTGGGCAGTAGGAGGATATGAAAAACATAGAGATAGGGGAGTGATTGGTAGAACATCTTCCAAAGGCTGAGATCTGAATTTTTAAAAATCTGTAGTGCGCTTTTATGGCAAACAGACGCTTTTCGATTTTGTTAGCAATGGGGAGGAGAGAGGAAATAACGTTGACTAAATGCCTACGTATGTCAGGCACGGTTACATTTCCCATCAGCATTTTCATTTTAATGAAAGCTACTCATGGAATTAGGTATGCTGGCCAGTTTTCAGATGAGGAACCTGAGAGGTGAAGAGACAGGATTGGAACCCAGTTCTGTCTCACCACAAATACCCTAATGTTCTATGCTCTCCTGCCCAGAACTTAAAATGGAAGTACTGCCCTCTCGAAATTCCTTTTTCTACATGCCACTAGAAACCCTCAGTTCTCAGGGGTGGGAGAACATAAACAGGTCACGTGACTTTTACATTCTTTCCTACTCCCTCAAACATATGTCTTCATTAAAGAGACATCAAGCCCTTTTTCTGTCCTGAAGAAAATGGTACCACTAAAAGATATTGGCAGCCTGGTTTCTGAAGTTAAGCTCTGTGCTGCCAAGTTAATCTAATGACAAATGTATAAACCCTCGGCATAAATGTGAAGTTTGGGGAATTACTCTGGTAAGATGATATATTATCTCATTCTCCAACAGTCCTGTGAGGTTTTAACACCATTTTATGGATAAAGAAACTGAGGCTTAGGGAAGTTAGATATCTTACTTAAGCCTACACAGTTGGTAAGAGGCAGGGCCAACATTAAAACTAGGGACCTTGACTGGGAATTTTATCCTCTCTCTACCATGCCGGCTCCTTTAGAAAAGGAGTTGATTCCTGAGCACAGTCAATCTGCTAAATATCAAATGCCACAATCTTTTTGTTGAAGATGGTGGATATTATAGAACATTGAAAACTATGCTAGACGATCATTAGTGTGGTGTATGTGAATGAGCGAACATGGGATAAGCTACTCTAGTTTCCCTCACTGTCTTCCTCAGAACACCTTTCCCATGAGTGCCCTGAAACCAACAAACAAAAAACCAGGGTGGTGGTTCCAAAATTAAATAGGAAAACACTGAGTACCCTAGTCCCCCTCCTGGAGATTGCCTTATGCACATTATACATTTTAGGTTCTAACTAGTACTTAAATAGAGGATTCCACTTAACTTTAACCCAGAGGTTCCCAAGGACCAATGTAATATCTGTTCCCTTTCACCCTCAAGTGGTTGCGTGGATGACTATATGATCAAAATAATCGTCAGTTTTAGTCCAAAGTCCAACTTACTCACAGAAGTTACTTAGATGATTAATAAAAAATGTTAAAAAAATGTGTTCGTTCACTTAAATTCCTACTTTTAAAGTGGATGACCAGTGTCTTCCACGCGACCTCTCACGCTGCATTTGGAAGAGCGCCCGCTGCAGGGCTAAGGCAGGTTAACCTGTCAAGACCTGCAGAGCACACCTTGGAGATCACCTGAACTGGTCTGAGGTGTGTCCAGCAGCTCTGTGGTTCTCTCTGGGAATATGAACATGAACTTGGAGGACTTGTTATATACATCCCTAAAGGCAGAAAGGACCAGATGACCAATGTGCACATCTTCTATTTGGATCCAGGTTTGAGCCTTCTTCAGTTGCATGGGGATTGGGCCTTTCCGTAGGCATGTGACTATTTGCCAGTCCATGACAAGTTGAGTCTCACAAAGTTACCATGTGATCAAACACACTTTAAACAAGTTTGTTCACGATCCAAGGTTAAATCACATTGTAAGAGGAACAATTTGACAACAGAATTTATTTAGAAATTATCCATCTTTCTCTGGGAAAGGGTAAACCATATTGTCTGTTTTTTTCCTTACTGTTATTTGATACTTTCATTTACATAATGCCTATAAATAGAAGCACTAATCTTTGTGGTAAGCAAATTCATTAAATTCCTACTGGTATGAATTCCTATTGGTATGAGTGTTAAATTTAGAGTGGGGCTGTGAATAGACCTATGACAGTGTAAGTTCTTTTTTTAAAAAAATATTTATTTGTTTTCAGAGAGAGGGGAAGAGAGGGAGAGATATATTATAGGCCCCATCCAGGGACCAGGCCTGCAACCCAGGCACGTGCCCTGACCAGGAAGTGAACCAGCAACCTTTCAGTTCATAGGCTGGTGCTCCATGCACTGAACCACATCAGCCAGGGCAACAGTGTAAGTTCCTTAACATGCAGAGAAAAATACACTAGAAGAGAAGCTAAAAAATCTCATCTTTCCCTGTGTTTCAATGATTGCTTTAAATAATTAAAAAAATGGAATAATAGCCTTTCAGACTTGAAAGGCCTTTGGAAGTCCTCTAAACTCCTTCACAGCTGAGGTTGGGAAAGCTTGAAAAGGTTAGGTCACAGGCCCATACAGCTTGTCTGTGGAAGAGCTGGGTTGCAACTCAGCTGACTGCTATTTCCTTAAACTCTTCTCTCCTCATTTAAGACATTTCAATGTCATTTTAAGGAGTTAACTTTCTTGATCATTCACTATAAAGAAAGAGCTTGGCTCATTTGCTTTTCTTTTGTATTAGAATGGAAGGCAAGTCATATGTAGACTAGCCTCTTGGGTCTCCTCCTCTCTTGATAGTCCTTCATCTTGCCCTTTTCTACCACCCTCTGCCCCCAACTTTTTTTCTTCCTCCCCTTCAAACACTTTGGAAATATGTGTGTGCACTTCCCAACCTGGCTTGGATCTGGAGCAAGGTGACTCTTGGTTTAATGGAGTTTTTCCACAGTGCTTGAATTTGCCCAAGGGCTTGGAAGGTTGGACAAAAGAAAATGCCATTCTTTGCTCTTTCAGCAGGTCCATGTTCTGTTAAAATATGGAAGAATTACGAAGTAACAGGAAGGGACAAAAAGGCAGAAACTCCACTTGAAGTACTTGCCTACTCCCTGGAAAATTTCAAGGCTGTTGTTCAATGTCTTAATTCCTCCCTCGTGGATTCACTGGTAGTCCTTAAGTCAACTCCAGACATCTGATCAAGGAAGCATCAGAGGAAAATTAAAAAAAAAAAAAAATGGGTATTTGCATTGAAGTCAGTGTCCTGGCTCATAGGCCTTGGTGGAGAATGTGCTTTTTTCCTTTGGTGCTGGGTGATCAGCGTGGGAGCTCTTTCCTACGCTGTAGGCTCTCCTTGCTGCAGGATTTACTATGCACAAGAGCTCACCCCTTCATATTTCTCATTCCTTAGTAGACATTCTGTGAAAGGCAGGCCTGTTTTTGTCATCCAACCACTTACCCTCAGACCCTCCTAAGTACCCGGGAGGGCCGTGTTTTTAATCAGAGGTTGAAACGGAACCTCCCCCAGGGTGCCCGGTGAGTGTCCCTCTGGGGCAGTGCCCACCCCCCCCCCCTTCTTTCTGGAGGGAAACATCGTGGTGGGGGTGGGGGCTCAGCTTTGATCCCAGGGCACCTTTTGTCTCTGGAGGCACCCTGCCAACCAGGTGTGTGTAGGGAAAGTGCTGTCCACTTTCCAAGTGAGTTTCGGGACCGGGATGATCGCTTCGGAGAGTGGTGGGGCGTGGGAGCCAGCGAACTCACTAACAGGGCAGCTCCTGGGAAGTTCGGGCGGGGTTCGCCGGCTCACAGGCTTTCCTTCTCCAAAATCCATTCTGGGCATAGCCACCCCGCTTCTCACCTAAACTCGTGGAGACGAGGAATTAGGCGGGCGCGGGTTCGGCTCGGCGGATCCGGGAAGCGCGGGCACAGGCGGCGAGGCCCCTCTAGCGCTGATCCGCGGTCCAGAGTTCTGACCCATCCGCCTCCGTCGGGGCTGATCCCGTGGGGCGGGGCCGGTTGTACAAAGGCAGCCGAGGTCCGGGACTCCGGCCCGGGCAGCTCTCTGGGCGGCCCGACCTCCCTTCGCGTCGCAGCCCGCCCGCTGGCTCCACCACCCTCCCGCCCTCAGCAGCCCGGCGACGCGGCGGCCTTCTCCGCCGGCGCGGGGTCCCCTGGTTAACCCCTGCCCGCCAGCCCGACCGCTGATTGGAGGAGGCGGGGCGCTGGGGCAGCGGGGACCCCCCCTACTTTCCTCGTCCCCTCCCCCTCCTTCCCCACTGTCGGCGCTTCCCCCCCATCCCACCCCCCCAGGACCCCCCCCTGCCTCCCAGCCGTGCAAATCTCGCGAGGAAACACGCGGTTTCACTAGTGTGTTTACACCGATCACTACTAATCCGGACCGAACCGATCCGGATTAAGGGGCCGGAGGCGGGTCCTGGGCACGAGCGGTTCCGACCCCCCCTCCCTCCGCACCGCACCCGAGTGGCCCCCAGCTGAGCGGGCCCCCACCTCCCGGCCCGGCCTGAGCCCTCCTGCGCCTCCCTTGGCCTTTGTCCGGCGCCAGGAGGCCGGTCCCGCACCCCCCGCGGCCGCCGGGGCCCGGGCCCGCGTCGGGCGCCTTGCTCTGTACGCGAGCCCGGGGATCTGCGGCCTCCGCGGCCCCCCTCCCCCGCCCGACCTCTCGTGGAGCCCGGCGCCGGCAGCGGCTTCCCGGGCGGGGGGTTGCGGCGCTCAGGAGAGGCCCCGGCTCCGCCCCGGGCCTGCCCAGGGGGAGAGTCAAGCGATCCGCAGCCGGGTCGGGTCGGGGCCCCTCCCTGGAGGAGCGTGGAGCGGCGGCGGCAGCGGCAGCGGCAGCGGCAGCAGCGGCAGGTGAGAGGCTGAGCCCCGGGCAGGGGAGGGCGCCGGGCCTGGGGCACTAACCGTCCGGGGAACCCTCTCGGCTGAAGAGGCTGTGGCCTGGGCCCACCCGGGGCCGGCGTTGGGTCGCAGTTCCTCGGCACTGAGATAGGAGGGGTTCCCCGAGGGCTGCGGGTCGCCGAGGGGCCGGGCGGAAGATGGGGGAGGCCCAGGCGGCCCCGGCCTGGCAGTGGGGCCGACGGCTGGCGGGGAGAGGGGGGCACCCCGGCAGCTGGAGGCCCCGGCAGCCTCCCGGGCGCCCCCGAGAGCTGGCCCGCCCTCCCTCCGTGACAGGTGGGCCTGGAGTTGGGGAAAGTTTGGAGCTGGCGGGAGGCGAGGGGCGCCGGGACCAGGCCCCATCAGTCCTGCTTCCCGGCTCTGGGCTCCAGGGAGGATCCCAGACCAAGGCCCCGCTGGAATGAGACAGACTGGATATTTCCTTAACATGAGTTGACATTAAATGGAATAACCGCTGGGGTGTCATTTTCCTGGCCAGGCCTGGGGATGGAGGTTTAGGAAATATTCTGAGAGACCCTGGGGTTTGACGGAGGCTGCAACCTCTGCCATTCCGGCCTCGATTAGGGCAGGGCGACACGCGAGGCAGGCCACTTAGGGGAAACTCTCATTCTCCTTGTTCTTTATTTTCCTTTTTAAAAAATGTCTTTCTACCTCTCCGAGAATGTCCTAATTCCCTCTGTAACCTGCGCTTGTATGTGTGGGTGAAACTTTAATTTGTCACCCCTTCACTCCCCTTTGCCTCAGGCTCTGAATCCAGGAAGGGAAATGAAACTGGAGGACTTGTAGGGGTTGTTACTGGAAATTGTGGAGTTGCTAGATTGCAGAAGAGAATGTTCAATTAATGTTTTCAGTGAACTTTTAAATCATGACAATCGTTCCAACAACTATTTGATAATATGTTCAAAAAGGTTCTATGTAATGTTATATGCTCCTTTCCACAGACAGGTTTCCAGTCGGTTCTGCAAGAGTTGCTCTCTTGCAAAAGATGGACATATTTGCTCAAACTAGCTTGTGCATTAATTGGTCATGGAAGGAGTTTAAAAATGGTGTCCTCTTGCCCCTCCCTGCTTGGAAGGAGTGCTAAAAGCAGATGTCTAGAGAAACCTCCTGATCCAGGGAGTGGTCAGAAAAAGATTTTGAAAAGGGATGGTTATAGAGCTATACTAATTTCCAGAGTGAATGCATGTTGATGGTTTTACCATGGGTTCTCTATTACATTTAAAATAATTCCTTTTTTCACGAGCTACTGCGAGCTCTTCAGAAAAAGGAGCTATGTAATGGCGTTGCTGGAACTTATTTGTATTTTCTGATTCATGTTACATTATTATGAAATTATTACTCTTCATATTTTTAGTTTAAAAATTAGGTCCTGTGTGTTTTGGAAAGCAATATCTGAAAGTATTAAGCTAAATTCAGAGGTGGATAGAAGGAAATTTTTTTTTTTTTGCAAGCTAGTTTTTGCTCAACTTTTAGAGATTATATGATGGGTTTGAGGTGTTTTTACTGTTAAAATAAAATCTGAATGAGAGAAATGGCCCTCAAAAGAGAACTTCTGAGCCACCTTATAACTTTAATTACTATTTGATATAGCACATTGTAGTTTATAACTTGTATGCTGTTTATTTGAGGTTTACCTGCATGTGACCATTCAGTGAACTAATTACTGTTTTTTTATATTTAAAAATTGACTCCTTGCATTTTAGCTTTTATGGTCTCACAACCTACCTTTTTCTTTTTCAGTAGAAATGATGGAAGAATTGCATAGCTTGGACCCACGACGGCAGGAATTGTTAGAGGCCAGGTTTACTGGAGTTGGTGTTAGTAAGGTGAGTAAAATGGTAATGAACCCTGTTCATAGTCTAATTTAAAGACATTTAAAAATCAATTAAGGGCAATTTGGTTGGACCATACTGATAGGTTGTGGGGAGAAGATTCGACTTGTGGTTCCAGTGACCTTTTAAATCCTACCATTCATTCCAGTAGTTTAGCAATGCATTTGAATGTATTTTCTATGGGAGTATATGCTGCTTTTTCAACCCTGTGATATGGGAAAGGTTTCCCATGGGTCTTAACTGCAAGGATACTAACTGAATGTGTATTCTATGCCATATTTTGTCAAAACTCTTTAGTCACTTGGAAGAAAACCTGTTAATTAAAAGGTATTGGCATAGCTTCCTTACACTGGACTTTTTGGATAGCTATATGGTAGTGTTTTGAAAAATCTGTCTCTGTTGTCTGTCATTTCTCCAAATCTGCAGTTCAGCAGATTCCTCCTGTTTGTACCCCCAGACTGCTTTCTGTCTTCTATTTTTCCTTCTTGTTCACTCTTTTTATTTTTGTTTTGGGAGCATAAAATAAGATCAGGCCCCCATTAGGGGGCAGGTGTTAAGTTAAACAATGTTATGGCTTCCTGTGTGTCCTATGTACTTGGTACTTCACTAGTCTGCTCTCATAGGATGGTTTTAGTATAGTATGCAAAATATATTTATGATGCTTTATTTAAAAACTTCACTAATCCAAGATTGTTGCATTACTTGGGCTTGAGACTTGTGATTTTTTGATCATTGACTTCATGTGATACATTTCTTTGTGCTTTTCAAGAAATCTTATTTCTCATGGTGATCTGTTAGTCTTATGCTTTGGTTTATAGCTTCTTAAAGAAGTTATTTGTCAAGGTTTAGTTGAAAAAACCCTCCTGCTTTGATGAGTTTCATAGTTTTGGTGAGCCGGAATAGCTTGAAATTTTTTTTGTTCAACAAATATTGAGAACCTACTGCATGCTAGGCATTGTGCAAGGTGTTAGGGACGACACCTCACCATAGTGCCTCCAAGTTCCCATCGTGGCGAGAGTGAAAGACAGAGACAGAGATGATACTGGGATGAGAGCTGTGTTTGAGCTGTGACTTGGTGCTATGGGAACACATATTTTTGTAGTTCTTGGTTTTTTGAGTCACTTTAGCAGGCCAATGCCTTATCCATTAGGTGACTGGGGCTTCTTTTAGGCCACTTTAACAACTGACTTTTATGGTACTTTGTAGGGCTATACTCCTGACTGTTGTTAAACATTGAAGTTACATGTATAAATGCAAATACTCTGATTTAGGTGAAGTAGTTTCATCTGGAAGGGAACACTCTATTTAAGTATTAAGTTGATCTCTGATTCAATTGATTACCTAATAATGACTTTTGATATGTCTTTTAACTTCAAAATTCAGCAGAAGACTTATATCCAAATTTGTTCAAATGTCACCTACTGAGTATGACTAAGTTGTATATGTAGTTTAACCTCATTGAGTTTTGTTGTAAGGATGCTTTTCTTTCCTTCGTTTTTTTTGGGTTCATGATAGCTATATCCAAGTATACTTTACTATTTATTTATTTTTTAATTTACTGATTTTTTGCTGAGAGGAGACAGAGAGAGAGAAACATCAATTTGTTGTTCCACTTATTTATGCATTCATTGATTGATGTTTGTATATGACCTGACTGGGGATTGAACCCAGAACAATGCTGTAACCAGCTGAGTTACTTGGCCAGCGCCAAGTATACTTTTGATGGGGTAAAGCACAAGTGATGGGAATGAGTGATACTGAATTTTACTGCCCAGGCCCAACTTAACATGATGTAACTAAGGTGTCAGAAAACTTAATCTGATGATCTGTTTAGTAGGAAGTTCTATGTTTAATATATAAAGAAAGAAGTTCACAGTGAGTTGAGCACAGGCCTGTGAACCAAAGGGTTGCGGATTCGATTCCCAGTCAAAGTACATGCCTGGGTTGCGGGCCAGGTCCCCAATAGGGGGCACTCAAGGGTAAACCACACTGATGTTTCTCTCCCTCTCTTTCTCGTTTCCATTGATGTTTCTCTCCCTCTCTTTCTCGTTCCCTTCCCCCTCTCTAAAAATAAATAAAATCTTAAAAGAAAGAAGTACATTTATATCCCAACTATTTTTATAGCATTAATTGTATGTTATTTTGATGTTTCCAGTCATGCTAGGTATATTGATTACAATAAACATGTTATTCAAAGACTATTAGGGGAGTGTTTTTTTTCCCCATAGCAACAAAACTTGAAGAGAAAAAAAAAACCAAGTCAATAATTTTGTACAATAGTTTGCAGACTTGGGAAGAGGAAAAGACAATCACCATTTTGTACAATTTCTTTTGCCTGCAAGACACTGTGTCTCTTAAGACCACTGATTTGAAATAGGAGTAGGGCGGAGACCATGGTTCTGGGAGAAAAGGTGCTTTTAGAAAATCTCCTTTTCCTAGCTTTGAGTTCATCATTATGGGTTATGATTTCCCAGTGAGGATGTCAGTGTGTTGATGACAGCTTTCAGTTTTGCAAAGATCAAGAGAGATTTCGGCTCTTGCTCCAAGTGGGAGAACAGAGTGACTTTCCTGTGATAGTGCCATCTAGTGGGACTGGTGCAGCCTCATGGGCTGTCGTGAGTTTCTCCTAACTATTCATAACATTTTCAGTACTTTTTGATGTCCATAGAAGGAAGAAATTCAGTGCCACTGTGGATTCTTCCCTAGTGGACAGGAGTGTTTTAAGTAGCTGCAGTCTTTGAACTTCCTGGTTACTATAGATCTTCTGTCATGTTGCTTCAAGCTTTTTATTCCTATAAATTAGATACATATCACAAAACCTACATTAAAATGAAATGGCCAAGCCACCACATTTATTCAATAGTACTTATATTTAAGTTGCTCTTTACTTATATTCAGGTTTTTTATTAGTAAATTAAAAATTTTGTTGCATATTGCAGTATATGCATTGTTTCTCTTTTCCTTAGCATATTTAATTTGTAAGAACTGGTAAACCAAAAGCATTTGTTTTGTGCTTTGGGATACACTATGTAGTTTTTGTTTAAGAGATTGATATTTTCCATAAAGGAAAGTAGTTTAATGTGCACCAAGTAGCTATAGCTGACTTTCTTCTAGTCTAGCTACTGCTTTCCAGAGGGCCTGCAGTCATCCTCTTAGCATTTCTGAGGTGATAAGGTAAAATTAGGTTTTGTTTTGTTTTTTAAAGATTTTATTTATTTATTTTTTTAGAGAGGGAGAGAAACATCAAGGTGTGGTTACCTCTTGCAGGCCCCCCACCCTGGGACCTGGCCTGCAACCCAGGCATGTGCCCTAGACCGGGAGGGAATCGAACTGGTGACCCTCGGATTCGGAAGCCAGCACTCAACCACTGAACCACACTAACCACTGAACCACACTAACCAGGGCTAAAATTGGGTTTTGAACCTACTTTTTATTCCTTGTTGACCTGATATATGATGCGCCATACTACTACTTTTTAAAGATCTCTTCCTTTAAGCACTGGATAATCCATTTTCAGTAATGTAAGACTTATTATACCCTATATTCATATGGTTTCAATGAGGAGCATTGCAATTTATATTCCCTTCTCTACTTTTTAAAAAATTAAAAAAATATTTAATCCTTACCCGAGGATATGTTTTTATTGTTTTTAGAGAGAGAGGGAGAGAGAAGCACTGATGTGTGAGAGAAACATCAATAGGCTGCCTCCCGTATGCACCCTGACTGGGGATCAAACCGGTGACCTATGTATGTGCCCTGACCGGGAATTGCACCCACAACCTTTCTGGTGTATGGGACAGGCTTCAACCACCTAAGCCACCTGGCTGGGCCTCTGCTCCCTTTTGACAATTTAAGTACAGGTAGTCTCTGACTCTGGAGAATGTGTTAAGTAGGTGGAATTTCACCCTTGCATACACTGTTTTCTATACCTAGTTGAATTTTAATGCTAACATAGTAGCAAATACTTACATAGTACATACTATGTGCCAGGTACTGTTCCATGTACAATAAAAGCAATAAGAAGTGAATTTAGATTTAGATTAGTAAATCCTCATTCTCTTTTTATGGGACATACTGACTGATGATGCCCACTGCATTGCCCCCACCTATGAAGGATTATTTTATAGACTTACCAAGGATTATGACAATTTACATTTGTATTATATTAGTTATAAAATTTAATACAAAATTGCATAAACCAATGAGCCATGATTAAAAAATGAAAGAATTGTTGATTTTAAGCCTTGGCTGGGCAGCTCAATTGGTTAGAGCATCATCCTGATATGCCAAAGTTGCAGGATCTAAGCCTAGTTATGGCACATTACAAGAATCAACCAATGAATGCATAAATAATGTGGAGAGACAAATCAATGTATTTCTTTTTCTTTCTCTAAAATCAATAAAAAATAAAACTTTAAAGAAATTGTTGACTTTTAAGTAAACTAAGTTAACTACCTTGGAAAGATTAAACACAAGGTGAAATATATAAAAATGAATAATTTTTTTCCAGAGTAAAAATTTAGATCCTTTGCAAGTATCTTCTAAAGAAATCAAAATTGGCCCTGGCTGGTGTGGCTCTGTGGATTGAGTGCCAGCCTGCACAATAGGGTCGCCGGTTCAATTCCTAGTCTAGGGTACATGCCTGCGTTGCGGGCCAGGTCTCCAGTGGGGAGGGGGGCAGGAGAGGCAACACACATGGATGGTTTTCTCCCTCTCTTTCTCTCTTCCTTCTTTTGTCTAAAAATAAATAAATAAAATCTTAAAAAAAAAATCGAAACTGGAAATTGTAGATAATACGTTATGGGTGTGGTTTGTGTAAGACACTGTAGAACTGTAGTCAGTAGATCTACAACTCACAAGGCCTGCATCAAAAGACTAGCAACAGCCCTGGCTGGTGTGGCTGATGTGGCTCAGTGGATTGAGCGCTGGCCCGCAAATTAAAGGGTCTCCAGTTCAGTTCCCAGTCTACGATTCCCAGTCTACGGCACTTACGGGCCAGGTGCCCAGTGGGGTGCACGAGAGGCAACCACACACTGATGTTTCTCTCCCTCTCTTTCTCCCTCCCTTCTCCTCTCTCAAAATAAATAAATAAAATCTTAAAAAAAAGACTAGCGACAGAATATACATTTATTTGTGTTAAAGAAAAAGTTTAAGGTGTCTTTTTTATGGTTCTCAACTTTTATAGGTAACCTACTTTTTTGACTGATGTGACTGGTTTCAGTTGTATTGAATTAAAAGGATTATGCAGTATGTGGATGGTGTTGAAATGAACAAAATGAGAAACCGTGCAAAGTGGAATTGTTCATTTTGACACAATAAGAACTTTCACTTTATAGAGCCTGAAACTAGACCATCAAGTTTCTAAGTAGTACCACATAGAAAATCTTTGTTGTTTCCTTAAAGGAAAATGATTTTTTTTCTCATCTTTTATAAATTTGTAAGTCTAATACATGATCACTTTAAATGATCAAATTTCTTACTTGACTTCTGAAAAGATGTTTAATTAACTGATACCTTCCCTGTCACTTATTTAATTGTACCAATTAGAAGGTGTCAGTTATGGATATCTAGTGTTAGCTCTTTCACGTGCCAATATCAGTAATTTAAAAATATGTGTGGCCCTGGCTGGTGTAGCTCAGTGAATTGAGCGCAAGCTGTGAACCAAGGGGTTGCCGGTTCGATTCCCAATCAGGGCACATGCCTGGGTTGCAGGCCAGGTCCCCAGTAGGGGCCATGTGAGAGGCAATCACACATTGATGTTTCTCTTTCTCTCTTTCTCCTTCCCTTCCCTTCTGTCTAAAAATAAATAAATAAATTCTTAAAAAAATTAGTTAAAAAAATATGTGTGTATAGGTGCTTTGCATTTAATATATAATTAGACAATGCTCAATAAGCATAAATGTTGAAAAATAGTCTGTATTTCTGCTGGTGAATTTTAGGAACTGTTGATGAACTTATGTTTTGCCTTTATGGTGTTTTCTCCCTTTCATTTATTTACTTTAGTATTTATTTAATTCTCCCCTCATTTTCATGTAGTCAAGTATCAACTCATGTTTCTTCTTTCTCTGGAATTAGGTAGTTGTCTGCCCCCATTGCTGCTGCCTTAATGCAGACCTTCTTCATTCATGACTGTAACGGCTAGTCTCTCCTACCCCGTTTGTCTTTCTCTATACTGCCATCAGTCATATTTCTAAAAAACACCAGTATTGTTTTACTCCCTTGCTTGTTAAAAGCTCCCTCCCTTTGCCTACCGGATAAAATTAAAACACTCTATCCTAAATTTTTGTGTGTGGGTGTTCCAGTAAAATTTATTTACAAAAACAAATGGCAGTTAGATTTGACTCACAAGGTGTAGTTTGTTGACCTCCTAATTCAAAGCAAACATACACAGTGGTGAAATATTTATAGCTTTTCTTAAAGATCAGTGAGGAAACAAGGGTTATTTATCACCATGTTTATTCAACATCATCATCGAACTGAGAGAACTATTTAATGCTCAAAGACAAGAAAAAGAAGACATAAGGATTTGAAAGTAAGAAAAAAATGAGTATTCAAAAACCTGAGGACACCCATAAAAAATACAAAAGAATGTACAAACCAAAGGAATTATTGGTGTCCCTAGTAAGATCACCAGATCACCAGATACAAGATCAATATGCTTTTGTATACAAAAGCATACTGATACTGAAAATTGATACAAATGTCAATTGTGTTTCTACATGAGTAGCAAACAAGTAGAAAATAAAATCTTCAAAATGGCCTCAATTACCATAGCATTTAAAAAGCATCACATACATAAAGAAAAATCATCAAAAGATGGGGAAGAACTCTACTGAAGCTGTTATTCACATAAATTTTTAAAAAACAGAGAAATAGCCCTGGCTGGTGTGGCTCAGTGGATTGAGCTCTGGCCTGCGAACCAAAGGGTTGCCGGTTCGATTCCCAGTCAGGGCATATGCCTGGGTTGAGGGCCAGACCTCCAGTAGGGGGCATGCGAGAGGCAACCACACAGTACTGTTTCTCTCCCTCTCTTTCTTTTTAAAGATTTTTTATTTATTTATTTTTAGAGAGGAGGTAAGGGAGGGAGAAAGAGAGGGAGAGAAGCATCAATGTGTGGTTACATCTCACATGGCCCCCACTGGGGACCTGGCCCTGCAACCCAGGCATGTGCCCTGACTGGGAATCGAAACAGCGACCCTTTGGTTTGCAGCCCACGCTCAATCCACTGAACTACACCAGCCAGGGCAAAATAAAATCTTTTTAAGAAAATGAAGAAATATACCAAGTTCATGATTTAGCATTCTCATTATTACAAAGATGCCCAGTCTCCTCCAAATTATTCTAATTTCAATACAGTAAAAATCAAAATCCCGATAGGTCTTTTTTAAAACTTTTTTATTGACTTTATTGGGGTGACATTGATTAATAAAATTACAGGTTTCAGGTACACAATTCTATAATACGTCATCTGTATATTGCATTGTGTGTTGACCACCCAATCCTTATCCTAAATTTTCAACTTTATGGCATTTGCCTGCTCCTCTATTTCTGTGCTCTCCTGTCTTAAACCATGACTGATCTGCTAACATGTAACGTTGGTGAACAGATTCATGCTCTCTTCTCTACTTTTTCTTTTTTATTTGCCTGATGAACTTTCAGTTTATTCTTCAAAGCATAATCCAGCTATTTACTATAGCTTTTCCAGGTACATCCATCAGTCTAGTTGCATTATCTTATTAGCACTTGATAACCTACTTTTGTTATAACACGTTATTTGTTTTCCCTATTTGTCTCCTTGAGAATATGGATGATATTTTAATCTCTGATTATTCAAAGCTCAGTACATTGTAAACATTGAGTAAACCTTTGTTGAATTGGAAAAGACTGTTCAGGGCAAAGATGAAAGTAGTGTTCATTGTCAACCAATGGTGCATGGTCCACTATAGCTTTTGGTTTTGGTCCAGTCTCAAAACTCTTTATATTTTATTTTATTTTTCTACTCGGACTCTTATTTTTTAAAAAGATTTTATGTATATATCTTGAGAGAGAGGGTAAGGGAGAGAAAAAGAGACGGAGAGAAACATTGATGCGTGAGAGATACATTGATTGGTTGGTTGCCTCTTATACACTCCCCCCTTTGCCCCCAAACTGGGATCCTGGCCAGCAACCCCGGCATATGCCCTAACTGGCAATCGAACCAGTGACTTTTTGGTTCGCCGGCTGGTACTCAATCCACTGAGCCACACCAGCCAGGGCTTGAACTCTTGTCTTTTAATTGGAAGCTTTAATTCATTTACATTTCATGCAATAACATATATTTGGGCTTAAATTCTTCTTGTTTCTTTAAAAATCTTTTGTGTGTTTCTTTACCTTTTGAAAATTCTTTCATTTATTCTCTACTCTGAGAGAAAGAAATAAGCCTTTTTATACCTTTTTTGGGTCAGTTTTATTATTTTAACATTTTGTTTTCCCCTGTTTTAGTTTGAAGTTATGTACTCTTTTATTTGCTACCACAGAAATTATGTGTATCCTTAATTTATCAAAGATTCATTCCTTTGTGCTCTGGCTGGTGTAGCTCAGGGGATTGAGTGCGGGCTCCAAACCAAAGGGTCTCTGGTTCGATTCCCATTCAGGGCACGTGCCTGGGTTGCAGGCCAGGTACCCAGAGGGGCCATGTGAGATGCAACCACACATTGATGTTTCTCCCCATCTCTTTCTCCCTCCCTTCCCTTCTGTCTAAAAATAAATAAATAAAATCTTAAAAAAAAATGATTCATTCTTTTGCCCTCCTTTTTGTCACTACAAGGGTCTTTAAGATTTAACTATTATTCCTCTCCCAATGCATATGCTATTATTCTATATTTAATTATGTGTATGTATTTTAAAGATTTTATTTATTTTTAGAGAGAGGGTAATGGAGGGAGAAAGAGAGGGAGAGATACATCGATTGGTTGCCTCTTGCACACCCCCAACTGGGATCCTGGCCTGCAACCCAGGCATGTGCCCTGACTGGCAATAAAACCTGCTACCTTTCAGTTCACAGGCCGACACTTAGTCCACTGAGCCACACCAGCCAGGGCAGTGTGTATATATTTTAATTAATAGATTTTATTTTTATTTATTTTCTGATTTTAGAGAGAGAGGAGGGGAGGGGGAGAAAGAGGGGGCAGAGAGAGAAACAAACACCCATTTGTTCTTCCACTTATTTATGCATTCATAGGTTGAGTCTTGTGTGTACCCTGACCTGGGATCTAACCTGCAACCTTGGCATATGCGGATGATAGTCTAACCAATTGAGCTACTCAGCCAGGATTAGACTTTTATTTTTCAGAGCCGTTTTAGGGTTATGGAAAATTAAACAGATAGTACAGAGTTCCCATATTGAATTATTTAAATAAAGCACAGGTAGATCCTCCCTCAGCTCCTTTCCTCACGTCCTGCAGTTTCCCCTATTATTAACATCTTGCATTAGTGTGGTAGTTTTATTACAATTGATAACCAGCATTGATACATTATTATTAGCCAAAGTCCATCATTTAACATTAGGGTTTTTACTCTTTGTGTTGTACAGTTCTGTGGATTTTGATAAATGCAAAAATGTCATGTATCCACTACTTGTGTATGTATGTGTGTGTATATGTTTATTTAAGAGTCCACAGATTTATTACTCAGTCTGCCTTATCAGTGTTCATTTAGCTTAACCTACATATTTACCTCTTTGTTCCTCATTCCTTTTTGCATCTCTGACCTTCTATCTGGAATACCTTTTTTCTTTCAAGTCTGAAATACATCCTCTGGAATTCCTTATGTGTGGGCCTATCAGTGATTGTCTTTCCTTTTTATCTGCTTCAAAATATTTATTTTTGGCTTTATTCTTGAATGATATTTTTGCTAGGTTTAAAATTCTAGACTGGCTGTTTTCTTTCAGCGCGTTGTTCACTGTTGTCCACTGGCTTCTTTTACACCCTTTTTATTTTTAGTCTCATTGCCATTCTGTTGAAGATAACCTATCTTTTGTTTGCCCATTCCATGAGGTGGCAGGCTGAGGGGGGATCTACGTGCGCTTTATTTACATCTGAACACTTTTTGGGAACTTTTGGGTACACTTGAAAAACAAACAAAATAGCTTTATTTTTTTAGAGCAGTTTTAGGCTCACAGCAAAACTGAGTAGAAGGTACGGAGATTTTCCATATGCTTCTTGCGCCCCCACACACATAGCTTCCCCATCATCAAGATTCTCTCACCTTGCTGTGGCTGGTGTAGTTCAGTGGATTGAGCACTGGCCTGTGAACTGAAAGGTTGTTGGTTCGATTCCCCATCAGGGCACATGTCTGGGTTGCAGGCCAGGTCCCAAATAGGGGGGCATGTGAGAGGCAACCATACATTGCTGTTTGTCTCCCTCTCTTTCTCCATCCCTTCTCTTTTAAAAAATAAATACATAAAGTCTTTAAAAAATAAAGATTCCTTCACCTGAGTGGTACAGTTGTTAGAGTGATGGCCCACCTGCACTGACACATCATTATCACCCACATGCCATAGTCCACATTAGGGGTTTCCTTTTGGTGTTGTGCATTCTCTTTGGGTTTGGTTAAGTCTACAATGATACATATTTACTGTAGTATCATACAGACTAGTTATTATGCCCTAAAAACTCTCTGTGTTCCAACTGTTCATCCCTCCCTCCCCTAACCCTTGGCAAAAACTGATCTTTTTATTGTTTCCATAGTTTGTCTTTTCTGGAATGTCATGTCATTGGAATTATACAGTATGTAGCATTTTCAGATTGGTTTCTTTCACTTAATACGAATTTAAGTTTTCTTCATGTCTTCTCATGGCTCGTTACCTTTTTTTTTAATATAGCACAATAATATTCTAATATCTAAGTGTACCGTGGGTTATTTGTCCATATGTCTCCTCATATATTATTGTCTCTATCTTATTCTGTCTCTTTTCCACTCCATTTAAACATGTGCTAGACCTTCTTACTGTATTTTCTCTTCCTCTTATCCTGCTTTCTGTAGTGCTGGTCTTTATTTCCCAGGACTGAATACTGGAGTGTTTCTTCTGGTCTACCTTCCACTTATGTATTTTCTCCTTGAATTTCTAATCTGCATAAACCTATATATTGAGTTTTCACGAGGGCTGGTTTATTTCTGGGTCACTCATTCATCCTGTGCTTCTTGTTTAAAGTATGGGGTGCGTTTCCCAGACTCCCCTTATTGGGCAGGTCCTGGGCTTTGACTTTGTTCTCTCCCTATGCTCCCAGGCCTCCTAAAGTACAGCTCAGTTTCAAAGCCTTTTCTTTAGAATTAAATCAGCGAAGCCCTCAAATAGAATGTTTTTTCTAAAGTGCTGAATTCTTCTCATGGATCTTGGTGAAGTCCTTATTTCACTTTTTTACAGTTAGTAGTATGAAACTATTTAACACTTACAGAGTATGCATGAATTCTTGTGCTACAGTGAGTAAAGAATTCCTGTCTAGTTTTCCCCTGTGTGATTTTTAATTTCTCATCTGTTTTTCTTCCCATCCTACATGTGGTTGGTGTTGTCGTTTTTATCACTCCTGACCATTGGAGTCATTTATTTTGTACTCTATTTACTTTTAGTTAAACAAAGATTAAATTAGAATTTTTTTTTACTTTTAAGAAAGGCGAGGAGAAGGAAAACAAGTAAAGTATAAATGATTTCTTATTTGAAACCTGAGTTTAGGGACGATTTGGCTTGGTCAGTCTTGTTCTTTTTTTTTTTTAATTTTTTTTTTTTTTTTAGATTTTATTCATTTATTTTCAGAGAGAGGAGAAGGGAGGGAGAAAGAGCAGTGTATGGTTGCCTCTCACATGGCCCTCATGGGGACCTGGCCTGCAACCCAGGCATGTGCCCCAACCGGGAATCGAACCGGGATCCTCTGGTTCCCAGCCTGTGCTCAATCCAACAAGCCACACCGGCCGGGCATGGCTTGGTCAGTCTTGTTCTTCCTCTCTACCATGTCTGTGTCTCAAATTGTTAGGTCCCTCTTTGTGGTAGGTGTGATTTGGTTCTCACTACTACTAGCTCTGATGAGATGTATTTGTTTAGCATCTGCTTCCTAGTATGTTAGCTGTGTTTATTCTGTTTTGCATGTATGTTTTTCTTACTTTTGTGTTAGCCATGTTTAAAGGCTTTTTATGCTATTCTCTTTGACCTTTTACAGTGCATTTGCCCTATTTTTCTAATCCAGAAGGAGTCTTGACTTTTCCTAGTCCCAAATATTCCTTCCTTAGACTTTAGGCACATACAGAACAAAGTAACACTCCTGTTACTTTGGCTGGCAGAAGGGTTCTCCTTCCCATCATTCTGTTCTCTCTGGTTCATTTGGGGGTAGGCTTTTGCCTTACTGTAGTGCCACAGAGCCTCTAGTGTAGGGTTATTTGTTCTAGTAAGGGCCTGCACCCTGCTCAGCCTTTTGCCTTATTGAGCCTTTTATGAGAAATCTGGTTTCATAATTTGGATTGTTTTTGCTTTCTACCAAGGAACACTCCTTTGCAGATTTGAGCAGTTTGAAAGCTCTGGAGTATCAGGGAAAGCTCTTCTTCTCTGTTTGGCATATTAGTTTTGCCTGTTCTTTGCAGTTCTCATGAGTAAGTCCAGCTCTTTGCTCCCCCTGTCCCCCACTTGTAGTACATTAGTTATCTAAAATCTTTTCTTTACTGTTTAGGAGTAGAACATAGTAATGTTGCATTAGTCATCAGATATAAGAGAGATCGTTCCCCTCACAGGTATACCTTGTGCTGGGGAATGTTTACAGTTAAATGCTCACAGGAAGAGAGAATTTTGGTTGTTTTGATAGCTTTAGAAGCTTAATTGATAATTTCCTGTGCAATTCGAGATACACAGTTAAGAATGGAATTTTGATTATAGTCATATATTAACTTTTTTTAAAATTCCATATACTGCAAAGTATAACATACTGAGATAGAAGAAGTTAACTAGCTATATGACATGTAAGTCAGTTCAACTCTGGCACTTCCAATTTAAAAAAAAGTTTCTGATGAACTACACTGAAAGGAGGAGCCATCTTTGAAATAGGGGAAAATAAAACTCAAATTCCATTTAGGTATTAATACTATTAAAGATTGGGTAGTGGTGTTAAATAGAAAACTCTCAGGAATAAAGGCTAGAAAAAATCGTGCCAAAATTCTTTCCTTCCTAAGCTCTCCAGTATATATAGGCTTTTGGGAATTTTGATTGCAAATACCATAGGAACAAGAAAAGTATCTTGTTCTGTCCCCTAAGTATACTCTGAAGACAGCCAGAAGGAAGATAGAGGGGGAACATTTTTCTAAAAATATTCTCAAATAGCCCTGGCTGGTGTAGCTCAGTGGATTGAGCGCGGGCTGGGAACCAAAGGGTCCCAGTTCGATTCCCAGTCAGGGCACATGCCTGGGTTGCAGGCCAGGTCCCCAGTGAGGGCCATGTGAGAGGCAACAATACATTGCTGTTTCTCTCCCTCTCTTTCTCCCTCCCTTCCCCTCTCTCTAAAAATAAATAAATAAAATCTTTAAAAAAGAAAAAATAAAAATATTCTCAAACAAAGGGTAATGTCTGTTTCCTAATTCTAACTAGATGAGGGAGATAAAGAGGTTGTCATTAAACTTCACTTTTTTATTGTGATAAAAAAAATCTTTTGAATTCTTTTGAATTTTCATGTCATTTTATACATGACATTTACCATTGTAACCATTTTTTTAAGTCTCACCTGAGGACCTGCTTACTGATTTTAGAGAGAGAGGAAGGGAGAGAGGGAGAGAAACATCAATCAGTTGCCTCTTGTGTGTGCCCCAGCTGCCCCAGCTGCCCCAACTGGGGACGAACCTGAAACCTAGGCACATACCCTGACTTGGAATCAAACCCCTCAACCTTTCAGTTTACGGGATGATGCTTCAGCCAACTGAGCCACACCAGCCAGGGCAATTCTAACAGTCTTTGAGTGTATAGTGACATTAAGTGCATTTACTGTGGTACACAGCTGAGAAGTGGATATGGAGATGTGAAGGTGTTATAAGCCTAAAAGAAGGGAGTATACTAGTTAATTTGCTCAGGGGTCAGATTGTGTGTAGGAGGATGAGACTTTCTCTATGTTGTTCAGAAAAATCACTGTAGACAAACAACCTAAGAAAATTCTGATAAAATGTTATGAATAAGTCATAGAATAATAGTATTTAATAGCTTGGTTTTGAAGCTTAGCAAAACTTCTTAGGGTCTAGCTAGGGCAGAGGTTCTTTTTTAAAAGAATTAATTTTTAATATATTTTATTTATTTATTTTTAGAGAGAGGGGAGGGGAAGGAGAGAGAGAGAGAAACAGCAATGTGTGGTTGTGTCTTTGTGTCCCCTACTGGGGACCCGGCCCACAACCCAGGCACGTGCCCTGACTGGGAATCTAACCAGCAACCCTTTGTTTCCCAGGCCGATGCTCAGTCCACTGAGTTACACCAGCCAGGGCTGAAAGAATTAATTTTGATTAGGTGATATAGCCAGCCACATAGTAGAAAATTCAAAAGATTTCAGAGATAACACAATGAAACATCTCTTATGCTTTTCCTATATCCATTTGCTTTTCCTCCTTGGACACACTATTATTAGCAGTTTCTTATATTTTTAAAATATATATATATATCATAAATATTTGATATTCATGTGATGTGTTTATGTGTGCAAATACATGTATATTCACTGCCTCCATTTTTAAAATACAAAGACAAGCATATACACTTGTATATTTTGTTTTTTGTGCATAAAATAATTTAGAAATTGTTTTATGTTACTACCTATAAAGCTTCCTTGTCTTTTCAAGTCTGCTTAATGTTCCACGGCGCTGAACTAAAATTTAACCTGTTTGTTTTTTGTTGATGGACACTTAGTGACACAGCAGTGTTTTATTGACATAAGCAGTCTCACAGTGAATAGCCTTGTACATACTGTCATTTCACACATTTACATATATGTACAGGATTACTCCCTAGAAGTGGAATTGCTGTGTCAAAGGAAATGAGCATTTGTGATTTTGGTAGTTGTAGCCACATTTCTCTCCACAGAGGGGAGGATATTTCTCTTTCAATGAATATTTGTTTATCCATAGTCAAGTATGGCAAGGGAATCAGTCCATAGACAGATGTCATGGTTCTTGAACCTCGTAAAATGATAGGTAAACGTCTGTATAAATTTGTGGATGTGTCTTTTTCAGGAGCGGGGGTAGGGTCCATATTTCTCATTACGTTCTTCAAAGTTCTGTGGCTCAAAATAGGGTTTAAAACCACAGTCTGGCCTCAAATTAGAACACAGTTCTTTGTATGGTGTTTCTCTTCTGTAGGAAGTATTTGAGCAGAAGCATGTAAGTACATAATTGTTGGAGATGCCGTATGGAGTGTTACTGTGTGGGAGACTGGACTAAATCTAATTCCCAACCTTTTATTATTCTTCCATTCACTTCTAGGGTAGGTATGTTTCAAAAGGCCTTTTTTCCTACTAAACTGAATTTACTAAGTAACACGTTATTTTTCCAGTTTTGTTAATTAGAGCTTTCGAGTGATGTGAGGTAAAATTTACTACGTGGAGTTGAAATCCTTTTATTACATAGAGTTGATAATAGTTAAAGTCAAGTCAGTTTGACATTTTAAATAGGCTGCGTAGGTGAAAAATAGTTCAGAGACCCCCACTCTGACCTTTAGGATTTATGGGGAATTTAAAGAGTGAATCTCTGTACCAGATAATCTCCAAAGCCCTTTTGAGTTCTCTGTGTTGCGTGTCAGTATAATGTCTGTTGACGGGAGTATTTTCCGAGATTTAGATGAGGACCCACATTAAGTTCTGCTCCAAGCACTGTTACAGATAAACTCTTACCATAACTGATTCCATAGGGCTTTCGTATTTTGGGTTAATGGGATTAATTTGTAATATTATGTATTTTATTTAAAGTCACAATTCTGGAGCTCCTGGAGAAAAAATAGGAGCTTTGTATAATGAATTAGAAAGTCAAAAGGTTTAATTTATTTAGAGATAGTTAATGGTGTTATATTGTCTTCTCTTTTTAAAATACCGTATTAGCCCGGCTGGTATAGCTCAGTGGCTTGAGCGTGGGCTGGGAACCAGAGGGTCCCAGTTCGATTCCCAGTCGGGGCACATGCCTGGGTTGCGGGCCAGGTCCCCAGTGAAGGCCACGTGAGAGGCAACCACACATTGATTGATGTTTCTCTCCCTCTCTATCTCCCTCCCTTCCCTTCTGTCTAAAAATAAGTAAATAAAATCTTTAAAAAAAAAATACCGTATTATTTGGTGGCTTGTTTTGAAAGTGGATTTTTCTAGAGATTATTTCGAATATTTTATGTAGGGAAACGTTGAGGTGAAACTGTATATCATGCCAGATGCTGGAACAAAAGTTAGAAGGTCATAGCGCTCAGTAGGAAATTTTTTAAAAAATTAGGTTGTAACTTATTCTGGAACAGAACGAGAGGAACCATTTGTTGTACAGTTATTTGTTGTAGATAACTTATTTTAACTAGTTAGCCAAAGTGTTATTTATTTCTGAAATAGAAGCTTAGAACGGAATTCCTACGGGCTATTCTTAGGACTTTTTATAGTGACATTGGCTATAATGGCATTCTGTTTTTACTGACAAACCTTTGATTACAATGAAGTTCTAAGATCTGCTCTGTTATTGATTTCAGATAATTGGATTATTAGGAAGTAGGCTATGATAAATTAAATATGCATACCACTAGAAAAATAACAAAACAAAGAGATAATAGCTAATACTTTCTTAACAGAGAGAAAATGGAATACTTAAAAAATATACCTCAGTCCTAAAGAAGGAAGGAAAGAAGGAAACAAAAAGATGTGACAAATAGAAAAATAATTAACAATATGGTAGACTTAAAACCAAATATATTGATAATTAAATAAATTGTAAATGGTCTACCATTCCAATTAAAAATAGATTGTCAGGTTAGATCACTGTTATATGATCCAACTATATGTTTTCTACAACAACCCACTTTATTTTTCAATCAGTATCTTTATATTTAAGAGGATGTAAAAAGGTAATATATAAACACAAGGTACAAAAAGCCTGGAGTGACTATATTTGTATTAGACAAAGGAGACTTCAGAGCAAGGAAAATATTACAAAGGGTAACAAAGCACATTTCATAATGAAAAAAGGATCAATTTATTGGGAAGAATCAGTAGTCCTAAATGAGTATGCATCCAATAACATAGTGAAGCAAAAACTGATAGTTGAAAGAAGCAATAGACAAATTCACAATTTTGGTTGGAAATTGCATCATTCTCTCTCAATAATTGAGAGAACAAGTATGCAAAAAAATCAGTAAGGGTATAGAAGATTTGGACAATACTATCAATGGACTGTACCTAATTGACAATTATAGAACACTATGCCCACATTCTTTCCAAGTGCAGTGGAACATTTACCAGAATGGAGTATATGCTGGACTATAAAACACGTTTCAACGAATTTAAAAGGATTGAAATCATATAGTGAATACTACTCTGACTACAATGGAATTAAATGAGAAATCAAAAAGAAAAAGATATCTGGAAGATTGCCACATATTTGAAAGTTAAATAATGTACTTCTTGATTATCTTTAAGTCCAAGAAGAATTCACAAGGGAAGTTAGAAAATATTTTGAACTGAATGAAGATGAAAACATGATATATTAAAATCTGTGCAGTGCAGGTAAGCACTGCTTTAGAAGGAAACTTTTAGCTTCAGAAGAGAGGTCTAAGGTTAGTGACGAAGCTTCTGCCTTAAGGAGCTAAAATAAAAGCAAACTTAAGTAGGAGAGAAAGAACTGAAATAAATGAAGTAGAAAACATCTGAATAACTCTGTATTTATTGTAGACACTAGATTTGTAATTAAAAGCCTTTCCACAAAGTAAACTCCAGATCCACATGGCTTTATTTATATCAAACATTTAAGGAAATGGATAATAAGTTTTTCACACATTTCAGAAAACACTTGATGAGGCCAGCATCATCTTATACCAAGCCAGACAAAGACATTAGGAAAAAAGGAAACTGTAGCTCAATATTTCTCATGAAAAGACATGCAAAAGTCATTAATAAAATATAAGCATAGTGAATCTAGCAGTGTGTGTGTGTTACATTATGACCAATTAGGTTTAATCCCAATTGCAAGGTTGATTTAACATCAAAAGTCAATGTAATTTACCGTATTAATAGAATAAAGGAGAAAAGCTAAATGATCTAGTAATAGATGCATAAAAAACATTTGAACAGAGTTCCACACTAATTTGTGATAAAAGCTCTCAGTTAACTAGGAATAGGAGGGAACTTCCTCAGTTTGTTAAAAGGCATCTGAAAAACCTACAGTAAATCTAATAGTTAATGATAACAGATTGAATGCTTTCAACCTAATGTCCATAGCAAGTCAAGGGCAGCCATTCTCATGACTTCTCTTCAACCTGTTCTGAACGTCATAGCCAGTGAATTAAGACAGATAAAAGGAATAAGCTTACAGATTGGAAAGGAAAAGTAAAACTATGTTTTTATTTTTTATTTTTAGATGTATCTTATAGATAACATGGTTGTGAATGTATAAAGTTCAGAGTAAATAATAAAAAGCTACTAGGATTTAAGTTTAGAGTACAAGATCAATATTTGAAAATCAGTTGTAGTCTATATATTAACAATGCACTGTTGGTAATTGAAATTTAAAAAGCAATGCTATTTATAATAGCACCAAATAGTATAAATTTTAAAAATATTCCCAGGAACAGAAGAGTGAGAATATTTCTTAGAGTTTTTTTGTAATAGAAGTTACCTTGTATTTGCATTTTGTGAATGAGGATATTGAGGTACAAAGGATTAAAGAAGATTGATTTTTTTATGAGCACACCTTTATTAAATACCTATTATGTAATAGGTAAGTGTGCTAGGGATATAGTAATGGGGAAAAGAAATGATTCTCTGCCCTCATGAGTTTATAATCTCGTGGAGATTGAATGGAGAAATAGTTTCAGGGTGATGAATTTCTAGCTTTGGTTTAGCATTTTTTATTTTAGATGAATGGTTCAAAGCCTTTTCCTTTTAGTTAGATCTTAAATATTGTGACTTGTTGAATAATCAGGCCTCTATGTGGAACAAGCTATTTTATTCTAATACATGTTTGACAGTTTGCTTGGTTGGTTAAAATTTCATATAAAGGATGTTTCATGCATATCTTCCCATATTCCTACATAGGGGAAAAAAGGTAACTAATCTTCATTGAGCACCAGCTATATTTCAGGCATTGTTTTACCCCCACCCCAGTATATAGTATCATTTTATTTAATCCTTGCAGTATCCCTAAGGTGGGTGGTTTTTCCTCTTTTATCACAGATGAGAAGACCAGAGCTCATAGAGCTTAAGTGAATTGCCTGTTTCATACAGTGGTTCAGTGATTCATTCCCACACCTATCTGACTTTAAACTGTCGGTAGGTACCAGCTGTTCTCAGTCATTTTTCTATTGGTCACATCCGTGGGCCATCCCATTGTTTCTCATTCAGGAAATGCAAGTAAGTGAGATTAATTTTTATAATGCTAATTTTTTATCTGTTTGTTTATTTTAAAAGCAAGTCTCTCAGAAGAAAAAACAAACTGTTGGTGATATGATTAATGATACTCCTCATAGCTGATACATCAAGATACCACTTTTAAAGTGACTTTAATATACTTGAATCCAAGTCATTGTCAACCTGTTTAAATTGCCATATTAGTTTAACTCTGACCCATGAGCTATGTGCATAAGTAACAGTTACCTAGCTGAGTCTTTGTATAGGTTATACCAAATGTGCTACCATCCTGGATGATTGTATAGTAATATGATTTTTGGATTGGAAGGTGGACACATGAGATTGCCATGCTTTGGTGGAAAATCTTCCAACTGTCTTTTCCCTAACCAGATAGGTGGAAACTGGAAACAGCTAAGTTGTGTGTGTAGAATGTAGAGTCACTGATAATATAGACTTAAATTACTATCTTACATATACTCTAGCCCTTGAAGAGGCATAAAGGGCATTAATGATGTCTTCCTGGCTTTTTATAGATGAATAAACTGAGGCTCAGAGAGAGCAGTTGACTTGCTGTAGATTGTACTAAAATCAGTGAGTCACAGAACTGCTATTTAGACTCCTGCCTCCTATCATTATACCAATATATTGGTCTCCGCAGTAGGAATCTTGTTAACTGTTTCCTGTAGAAGGTGGTAGTGGGTTTGTTTCTCACAGATTAATTAATGAATCTTTCAGAAACTGTGAAAGCCAAGATCTTAAACTTATTGCCATCAAACTTTCTTCAGGGTTATGTACCTTTTGAGTATTTTAAATCTGGATTATGTCAGTCGTACATTTTTGTTTTTAGTTTTATGACCATTTCTTCTATGTTGTCTTTACTGTGAATGTACCCTAGGATTTTGTATAAAGTATCTCTTTTGATCTGTAAATACTGAACTTTAGTTTTTAATCTATAAAAGGATAGTTTTTTAGCATAAGGATAGAGGTTAAAGGCTAAATTTTAAGCTTTGTAGTGAAACCTGTAGTAGTACATCCATATGATTGTTGCTTCTGTGTTTATTGAAATGATACTTCTTTTTCCTTAGGATTTTTTTTTAATGATTGGTTTTCAGTTTATAAGGAATGCATGCATACTTTTATAATACTGAGAACTGTAATAGTTCTCAGAAGTTTGGCATTTAGATTTTTAAAATACTGTACTTACTCAATTGCATACATACTTACCATTGTAAAACATACAATACTGATTTCAAATAGATGTTGCTATGTGTAGACCTAGTGTGGATTCACTGTTCTGTAAATAATCATGCTGTGAATACAGTTGTAGAACAGTGTTTTGTCACTCATTTTAAGAAATCATGAATGAGATAAAGGATTTGAAAATTAGGGGGGGAAACTGGTAACCTAAATCCTTTCCATGGGTGATCAGGAAGTGCGGGAGGGAAGGATTATATGTGTTCTTCTGTATTTACCATGATAGTGGTACTGTCCCACGGTTGTAAGTACTTTCTGTGTTTAGCAAAATTGCCCTGGATCTTTTAACAGCTTTATTGAGATATATTTCACATACCGTGCAGTGTTTAGTGGCTTAGTATATTTACAGAATTGTGTAATCATTACAGTAAATTTTAGAACATTTTCATCACCTCAGGAAGAAACAAACCCTTACTCCATAGCTGTCACCTTCAACGCCCCCATCCCTCTCAGCTCTAGGCTACCACTGATCTTTTAATTTATAGATTTGCCAATCTTAACATTTCATATAAATGGAATCATATAATATGTGGTCCTTTGTAACTGGCTTTTTTTCACTTAGCATTATGTTTTCAAGGTTCATTCATGTTATAGCATGTGTCTGAACTTAATTTCTTAAAAAGATAGATTTATTCATTCATTCATTTATTTGTAGACAGAGAGGAAGGTAGGGAGAGAGGTAGAGAAACATCGATGTGAAAGAGAAACATGGATTGGTTGCCTCTCGTCCGTGCCCTGAATGGGGGCCAAACCTGCAACCCAGGTGTGAGCCCTGACCAGGAATTGAACTGGTGGCCCTTTGCTTTGTAGGAGGACACCCAACCAACTGAGCTGCGTGGGTCAGGGCCAAACTTCATTTTTTTAAAATTACCAAATAATGTTTCATTGTATGGATATGCCATATTTTGTTGATTCTTTAGTTGGTGGACATTTGGGTTGTTTCTTTTTTTTTGTGGCTATTATGAATAATGGTTCTGTGAACATTCATGTACATGTCTTTGTGTGTGCATATGTTTTCATTTCTCTTGGTTATATTCGTAGGAGTGGAATTGCTGGGTCTTACGGTTAAGAGATACTCCATTAAAGCCTGGACCTAATGTAAAACTAAGGATCTCTCTACCTTTTCAGTTATTAAGTATAACCATTTAAGGAACTGCCAGTGTTTTCCATAGCAGCTGCTCCATTTTTATATCCCCACCAGCAGTGCACGAGGGTTAAACTTTCTCCCTGTCCTTGCTTGTCTTTTTGATACATATACACCAGATCTTGAGTAAATTAGAGACTTCTGTAGGCAGGTTTCTGGGAGAGAAGAGAGTTGAAGAATTTCATATTCTGTTGGGCTTGCTTGTTGTTTGGAAAAGGATGTTATTAAATCACATAGTTAGGATTTGGCATGACTGAAATGTTACTAAAAATCATTTGTATTAGTTAAGGATTTTTTTTTCTTTAAATCCTCACCTGAGGATATGTTTATTGATTTTTAGAGAGAGAGGAAGGGGAGAGAGAAACATCTCTGTGAGAGAGAAGCATTACTTGGCTGCCTTCCTGCATGTGCCCCAGCCAGGGATTGAACCCCCAGCCTCTTGGTGCACAGCACAGTGATCCAACCAACTGAACCACCTGGCCAGGGGAGTTAAGGATATTCTTGACAGTATACTGTAGTATTTTTGTTTGCTTACTAAAACACAAAATCATTTAAATTTTAAAATTACCCCACTTTTTTTCCCCTTTTGAGGTGGGTAGTGGCACTTTTAATTTTGATGTATAAGTGACATACAATGTAAAGTTAGTTTCAAGAATACAATAAAATTGTACCACTTTGGTCAAGATTAAGTGGAAGTCAAAATGGACCTCAGGCCCTTGCTGGGTAGATTGGTTAGAGCCGAGGTTGTGGGTTTAATCTTCCATCAGGGCACATTCAAGAATCAACCAATGAATGCATCAGTAAGTGGGACAACAAATGGGTTATTTCTTTCCCCCTCTTTCACCTCTTTGAAGTCAGTAAATTAAAAAAACAATGGACTTCATCACTATCTCTTTGCCACCCAAGTATGTTTGCTACTGTTGTTATTAGAAGTAAGCCAGTTGATTCAGTTGAACATTTCTTCTGGTTTTCTAGTTAATATCAAAGTTGGTTATCAGTTACCTTGGCTTATAGTTATAAAAATTGTACTGGGCTAGGTTGTAATAGTGCTGACAGTTTTAAAATAAGTCCAGTTTCTTTTCTTTAGATAATTTTTTCTTGAGGGGAGTGTTACTAAAGATGATTTTATAAGTTAAAGGGGTACAGTGCTGTCTGCCAAATTGGGGTAATTTAGGAAGTAATGCGGGGATTCTGCTAGGTGCTGAGTATGTGTCCTACTTATGCATTCTGAAATTAGGGAAGCAGCCACAGGATGGGTTCAGGTGCCCACTGAACCCACTGTTAGACAGACCTGAGCTAAAAACGCTGTTGATCACCTGACCTCCATGAACCTCAATTCTGACTGGAAGGACCACAGTGATGTTTTGGGTCTTCTGGAATTAGTGTCAGTTCAGAGCCAGTATCTGGTAATCCTTGAAAAGTCACTATCCCATTTTCCTCCATGTACGGTCACCCTGGTAAAAGGCTGGGAGAAAGAGTAAATTTTTGGCAGTGTAGGGGGGTCTTTCCTCAACGATACCAGTCATTCAGAGGGTTCCGGGTCTCAAATCTTGGGATTCATTAAGGGGGTGTGACTCTTTCTTTTTTAAAAAGATTTTATTTATTTATTTTTTAGAGAGAAAGGAGATGAGAGGGAGAGAAACATCCATCTGGTTATCTTTTGCACACCCTCAAATGGGGACCTGATCCTCAACCCAGGCATGTGCCCTGACCAACTGAGCTTTTGGTTTGCCGGACAACACCCAGCCCACTGAGCCACACCAGTCAGGGCCGGACTCTGTCTTTTTAAGGATGCAGATTTAGTTTCTTGTTCACTTGACCTAGACCTGTGTACAGATCAATTAAGAATTTCAAGCAATAAAACCATTGTTTAACTAGAAAAAAAAAAAGAGCTTAGTAAATGTTCCCATGTATTTCACTGCTTAGGAACACTATGATCAGCTAGCCAGCGTGGTAGGTCTCTGGGAGTCAGACTGTTCTAATTGCTGATTTGACTCTGCTGTGGTGTGAAAAAGTGCTTGTTACTAATGGCTAAAAAAATTAGAGAGACCCTTAGTTTTAATTTTCCATGAAGGTCTAGCCTTTAGTGGAGTATCTTTACCACTGCAGGTGGTTCGGCTCTGTTGTCAGCTGTGCTCCTTTGTACCTAAATTCAACCTCTGCCCACTGTTCTCCGTCCCTCGTAAGATGCCTGTTTAGTCCAAAAGAGGAAATGAAGACTTTAGAAACCCAATAAATCTCGACATTTAAACTTTTACAAGAGTGAAAGCTTAACCTTTGGCTTCTACTTCTACAAATTTTTCTTAGTTTATATGAGTTTTATTCATGTGCTAAAGGCTGGTCGTCATTATTTGTATCTTAACTTCGGTTTTTATGGGTTTATAACTTACCCACAAAGTCTTCTTAAGAAACTTGACTGTTCTATTTTTTAAACTGTCCATTTTGTTTTTTACTTTAAGAAATCAGTAGTAGTAGGAGACAGGGTAAACAGTTTAAATGTTGGTGTAGAAAATGGGGCTTTCTTAGGAGTCTAAATTATTATCATAGTTTGTTTTAAAAATTATTACCGGCTTCTTGAGAGTGAGATGATTTTTTTAATGGACAGATTTCTCTTTCCAGTGACTTAGATGTTAGTAAGGATTCTCCTAAATAGCTATTGTATGTCAAATATCAAGTAACAGACTATTTTTTTACTTAGAAAATAAGATAAATGAAAATACCATGTAATTAAAGTACCATATAAGAGAATGAATTTATCATTCAATTTAAGGTTAAAGGGAAAAAATTTTAAAAGAAACAAGAAAGAGGAAAAATAATAAAATTGCAAGACGAAATAAATATACAGCAAAACAGCAGAATAGGAATTAATTCATAGTTGGAAAATTAAGAAACAAAGGGAAGGGGGTAAAGGGTATAAGAAAAAATACTAGGGGCTTACAAAGAGAAAAAAACTTACAAAGAGATGCTGTTAGTTATATGGTATTATGAAAGTTTCAGTGAAGTAGATAATTTCACTCAAAATTAGTAGGAATTAATGTTGACTAAAATATATAAAAATCAGAATAGACTCATGTAACCAAGGAAAAATGTAGGCGATTATAAAACTATTTTCTCCTCCTCCTTTTGCTCTTATTCCTTGAAGTGGAGCAAAAATCCACTCCCAAGTTACTGGTGGTCTCTCCTAACCTTTTAAGGAATAGATAATTCCCATGTTAAATAATAACATAGCAAGTAAATAATACGTAAAAAACAAAAACTTAAAAAAAGCTTTTCATTTCAAAATAATTACAGATTCAAAGGAAATTGTAGAAAAAATGTACAGGGTGGTCTCATGTACCCCTCCACCCTGATGTGAGCATATCATGTAATTATAGTACAGTGTTATTGGGTTGGCCAAAAAGTCCATATGGGTTTTTCTGTAAAATAAAAGACACATTTTTCATCTTGAAAAAGCTTATCGATTTGGGTATTTTGAGTATGTCAGCTATCTCCTGCATGGTGTAATGTTGATTGTTCTCAGTTAATGTCTTGATTTGATTGTTAATCAACTTCAACTGGTCTACCCAACTGTGAAGCATCGTCCAGCAAGAAGTCACCAGCATGAAACTTTGCAAACCACTTTCGACACATTCAGTCACAGCACCTTCTCCATCACTGCACACATCTTTTTTTTTTTTGAAGATTTTATTTTTTTATTTATTTTTTAGAGAGAGGGGAAGGGAGGGAGAAAAAGAGGGAGAGAAACAGCAATGTATGGTTGCCTCTCACATGGCCCTCACGGGGACCTGGCCTGCAACCTAGGCATGTGCCCTGACTGGGAATCGAACCGGGACCCTTTGGTTCCCAGCCCGCACTCAATCCACTGAGCTACACCAGCCAGGGCTGCACACATCTTTTTTTGCATTTTAGTTGCATTTTTACCTTTCTTGAAATAGTGAAGCATAATATGCCAAAAATGTTGCTTATTTTCTTCTGTTTTCAATATGAAAATGGGCTCCACAAAAATCCACCAATTCTGATAAGTATTTTTTAAATGCATGCTGATATGACAGCTGTCCCAATACAGTCCAACAAAATTGTTTCTAATGAAGTTAGACAATGAAGCGCTATTAGCGCCAGCTTACAGAAAATGCCGAACCAACTTTTTGGCCAACCCAATAAAATGAGGAAACTGACACTGGTAAAATCCACAGAACTCATTCAGATTGCGTGCTATATATGCATCATTTGTGTGTGTGTGTGTGTGTGTGTGTGTGTGTGTGTACTTCCATGCAATTTTATCACCTTTGTAGCTTCTTGTAACCACTATCACAGTCAAGAGGTAGAATAGCTCCATCACAAGGTTTTCTTCTGCTACTTCTTTGTAGCCCTCTCCCTTGAAGCCCTAACTCCTGACAACCATAATTTGTTTTCTGTTTCTATAAATTCATTCTTTCAAGAACATAAACTGAGTCGACAGCAAGAGCTCGCACTCAGCGCCAGTGAGAGCGGAAGGAGGGGAACAGCTTCGAAAAATACTTTGTATGTCTAACAGTCCTCCTTTAAAAAGATTTTTTATTGAATTAAAAAAAAGAACATATACTTAAAACGAATGAATATATATAACAACCTTTTGAGATTGGCTTTTTTTACTTGGTGTTATTTCCTTGAAGCCCGTCCAAGTTGTTACTGTATATATAAATAGCTCAGTCTTTTTTATTTTTGAGTAGTATTCCATGATATGGATATACAGTACCACAGTTGAACCATTCACATTGAAGGACATTTGTTTCCAGTTTTTGGCTATTATGAATAAAGCTGCTATGAACATTTGTTTACATGTTTTATGTGCACATTATTTCTCTGGAACATGTGTTCATTAGTATAATTGTTATGTTGAGTGCATTTTTAGTTTTAATAGAATCTGTCAAACAGTCTTGCAAATGGTCTGTGCCTTTTATAGTCTCATGGTAAAGTATGAGTGATTCAGTCTTCCTGCATACTTCCCAGCATTTAGTATTGTCACTGTTACTTATTTTAGAATCTGATAGTTATGTAATGAAATCCTATTGTACTTTGAATTTGTGTTTCCCTCATGGCTGGCTAATGGCATTGAATATCTTTTCTTATGCTTATTAATCATCTTTATATGTTCTTCAATGAAGTATTTGTTCATGTCTTTTGCCATTTTCTAATTTGATTAAAAATGTTGATTGAGTTCTTTTTATAGTCTAATATTGATTGAGTCCTTTGTCAGATATATGATTTGCAGATACTGCTTCCAGTCTATGATTTATCTTTTCATATTATTTACAGGGTATTTTGCTGAGTAAGGTTTTAATTTTTTTTTTTTTTTTCTTTTGAGAAACAGCAATGTGTGGTTGCCTCTTCTGCACCCCTCACTGGGGACCTGGCCTGCAACCCCGGCTTGTGCTCTGACTGGGAATTGAACCAACAACCCCCTGGTTTACAGGCCAGTGCTCAATCCACTGAGTCACACCAGCCAGGGCAAAGTTTTTAATCTTGATGAGGTTTTTATTTATTAATTTTTTTAATGGATCGAGCTTTTGGTGTCAGACCTCTTCACCCAGCCCTGGTTGTGAAAATTTTCGATTCTGTTTGAGTTAATTTTTTAAGTAAGGTATGAGGTTTAAGTCAAGGTCATATTTTTGACTATGGATGTCTAAATTGCTCTAGCACCGTTTGTTGAAAAGGCTATGAAATTGCTTTTGCAGTTCTGTCAAAAATCAGTGAGCCTATTTGTGAGCCTATTTCTATCAGTTGTGAGAATTAAATATGCTAATATAGAATGCCCAGCCTATGGAAGTGCTACATAATAAGTGTTGCCCGTTATTGTTATTATTGCAAATAAAGGAATAAATAACTTTTTATAAAGCATTTTCATAAACTTTAATTTAAAAAACAATAATAGTTATTTTTAAAATTTTAATTGTGGTAAAATACGTGTAACAAAACTTACCATTGTAACCATTTTTTAAAAGTTCTCACCCGAGGATATGTTTATTGATTAGATAATGATATAGAGAGAGGAAGGGGCGGGAAGAGAGAAAACATCAACTGGTTGCCTCCCAATAAGCACCCCAACTGGGAATTGAACCTGCAATCTTTTGGTGTATGGGACAGCACTCCAACCAACCGAACCACCCAACCAGCGCCATTATAATTGTTTTTAAGAGTACAGTTCACTAGTGTTAATAAGTATATTCACATTGTTCTGTACCCAGTCTCCAGAACTTTTTTCATCTTCCAAAACTGAACCGCTGTACTCATTAAACAGCAACTCCCCATTCCTCCCTCCCTCCAGTCCCTGGCAACCACTATCCTACTATCTGTTTCTGTGAATTTGACTATCCTAGGTACCTTAAAGTAAGTGGTCATACAGTATTTGCCTTTTTATCACTCATTTCACTTAGTACAGTGTCCTCAAGGCTCATCTATTTTGTAGCATGTGTTAGAATTACCTTCCTTTTTAAGGCTGAGTGATATTTAGTTCTGTACCACATTTTGTTTATCCATACATATACATCAGTGGACACTTGGGTTGCTTCCATTCTTTGGCTTTTATGATAATGATCCTATGAACATAGGTTTGCAAATATCTCTTTGAGACCATGTTTTTAATTCTTTGGATATAGTATACCCAGAAATGGAGTTACTATATCATATGGTCATTCTATTTTTAATTTTTTGAGGAACCGTCGTACTGTTTTCCATGTAGCTGCTCCATTTTATATTACAACCAACAGTACATATGAGTTCCAGTTTTCTCCACATCCTTGTCAGCATTTATTATTTTGTGTTTTATTTTCTAGTAGCCATCCTAATGAGTGTGAGGTGAAGCGGTGTCTCATTGTGATCTTGATTTGCATATCTTTAATTAGTGGTGTAACATCTTTTCATGTGCTTTTTGGCCATTTGTATATCTTTGGGGAAATGTCTATTCAAGTCTTTTGCTTGTTTTTAAATTGGTATGCCTGTTTTGTTTTTTTGATTGTAGGAATTCTCTCTGTATTTTAGATACTAACCTCTTAACCTAAGGTATATGATTTGCAGATATTTCCACCCATTCCATGGGTTGCCCTTTCACTCTACTGATCGTGTCTTTTGGTGCCCAGAGGTTTCCATTTTGATGATGCCCAGTTTATTTTTGGTTTGTGGAGTATGTTTTTTGTGTGTCATCCATTTCAAGTTAATTGTTATGTATGGTGTAAGTTAAGGGCCCAACTTCATTCTTTTGCATGTAGATATCCATTTTCCCCCCAAAGCATTTCCTCATTGAATGATCATGGCACCCTTGTGAAAAATCATTTTATTTGAAATCTTTATATGGCAACACAAACTTATACAGAGCTGTATGTCAGTTACAGCTCACTAAAACTGCTGAGGGATGGGGAGGAGCAATAAAAAAATAGAAAAGAAAATCACTTGACTATATGTGTGGCTGTTTATTTCTGGGCTCTTTATTCTGTTCCATTTGTCTGTATGTCTGTTTTTAATGTCAGTGCCATACTTTTTTGATCACTGTAGCTCTGTTAGTAAGTTTCGAAATCAGAGTGGGAGACCTCTGACTTTGTTCTTTTACAAGATTGTTTTGTCTACTTGAAGTCCTTTTTTTTTTTTTAAAGATGTTTATTTTTAGACAGAAGGGAAGAGAAGGAGAAAGAGAGGGAGAGAACATCACTGTGTGGTTGCCTCTCACATGCCCCATACTGGGGACCTGGCCCGCAACCCAGATATGTGCCCTGACTGGGAATTGAACCAACGACCCTTTGGTTTGCAGGCCTGTGTTCAATCCAGCATTTTTATTGGTAAAGCACTAGAGGAGTTACCTTGAAAAAGAAAAAATACAATTCTTTATAATGATTATTTGTGTTTTATTCAATGCAATAAAATGTGAAACAAGATATAAATTGTGGAAAGGAAGATATAAACTTATTTACAAGTGCTCTGACTTTACATCTGGACAACTTAAATCAAAAGGAAGAAATAGGTAATTAGAAAGAATAACAATTTGGTAAAGTGACTGGCTAACATGAAAGTTATATAATTTCTGAATGTCATCAGTTCAAGAAAATAAGAAAAATTGAATCTCAGTTACTATAGATAGCTTTGAATATATGAAGATGTCACAATGGTGAATGGAAGTTAAACCTTGATGGCCCAGAAGCTTTTTTGCCTTGGGGTTTAATTTACCCCTAGGGATAGTAGTTGAGGCCAAAGGCCAGAACTGGAACTGCGTAGAGCTGGGAATTAGGAAGGGTTAAGCTTGTCTGTGAACTGGGACTAGTAAAACTGCCCACCAGTCCAGGACATAGGGAGGAAGTGAGCCATTTAATTTGGGATTATGGTTGTTAAAAGCCACCTGCAAGAAGTGGAAACTCCAACTTTGTGTGGAAATCCTGGGTAGGAAAACTAATGTGTTAATGTGTTTGAAGCTGATGAGTGTTACGGCGTACTGGCAGAGGCAACCATTTAATACTCACTGCTCCTTAACACCTGAAATGTGGAGGAATCTCCCAAAACTGAATATGAGCTCATACAAAACTTACAAAGCACCTTAGTAAAAAGATGTAACAAATAGGTAAATTTACAATTGAGGAACTGACAATATAGGCCAGTTTGTAAAAAGGACTTGGTTATCTAATGCAGCAATTTCCAACCCTTTCATCTCATGGCACACATAAACTAATTACTAAAATTTTGTGGCACAGTAAAAGATACTATTTTTTGCTGATTTGACAAAAAGAGAGGTATAATTTTTATTCATTCATGCTGGATGGCTATTGCTACGTTGGCTGTCGTCTTTTGCTCATTTAGTTTTAGAGAGAAGAGAAGGGGGGGAGAAAAAGAGAGAGATAAATCAGTTGCCTCTTGCACACTCCCAACTAGGGGCTTGGCCTGCAACCCAGGCATGTGCCCTGTACCAGGAATCGAACCCACAACCTTTCGGTTTGCAGGACGACACCCAATCCACTGAGCCACACCAGTCAGGGCTGTTATCATTTTTTTATTTGACAATCTAAGGAAAAAGAGGTCAGTGCCTCTGACAAAATAGTCAGGTATTCTATGTTTTAAAGATTCTTGTGACATACTGGTTGAAAATCACTGATTTAGTATTTAGTACATACTCATTGTCTGCCTTTGTTCCAATAATGTCCTTTATAGCTATTTGGTTTTGCTTTGTTTTGATATCCAGGGTCATATCAAGGATCATACATTGAATTTAGTCATGCCTTTTTATCCTCCTTTAATTTAGTTATTTTTTTCCTGCCTTTTTTTTCTTTTTAAATGATAGTGACATTTTTGAAAGATAGCATTCAGTTTGCCTAAAAATCCTTTGGTTATCATCCTTACTAGACAGGAAGCTGTTTTAGAATAGGGAGTGTTTGTCATTTATCCTTGCTATTTAAATTTTATTTCACTATTTTATAATAATTTGGAATGCTGTGCTTCAGAAAAGGACAGGTCTTTTGGCTAGACACATACCCAAACAACCACAAGGATTTTTGTGCTGCTTTGATTGAGATTTCAAACACTGCAATGTACACCACTGTTCTGTACAGGTTATAATTTATTTTATTTTTAGTAATTGCTAATAAGAATAGTTTCTTCAGTTCTCTCTTACCTGTATTTATCATGTTTCCTTTTTTTTTTTTTTTAAGATTTTATTTAGTTACTTTTAGAAAGAGAGGGAGAGAAACATCAATGTGTAGTTGCCTCTCACACACCCCCTACTGGGGAGCTGGCCTGCAACCCAGGCATGTGCCTTGACTGGGAATCGAACTGGTGACCTTTCGGTTCACAGGCTGGCACTCAATCCACTGAACCACACCAGCCAGGGCTTGTCATTTACTTTTTGAAAGAAAGGGATATTTGGTGGGTAAAGAGGACAGTTAAAATATAGTATATGGTTTTATTGCTATTCAAAGGGGAAAATGCTTCATAATGGCTACAATAAAGATAATTTACAAAAAATATTTTTAAAATTTAGGTGTAGAAATACTCAGTTTAAGTTGCTATAGAATTCTATGTAAATAAAGCCTCTTTTTTCATTTTAAACATCATGCCCTGGCTGGTGTGGCTCAGTGGATTGAGTGCCAGCCTGCAAAACAAAGGGCCGCCAGTTTGATTCCCAGTTGGGGCACATTCCTGGGTTGCAGGCCAGGTCCCTGGTAGGGGGCACGTGAGAGGCAGCCACACATGGATGTTTCTCTCCCTTTCTTCCCCTCTCTCTAGACATAAATAAAATCTTTAAAAAAATAAATAACATGGAACTCTTTTTTTAGAATTAAAAAGGCTTTTCATTTCGTGTTTATTATCAGTACATCAATATAGAACATTTTATAATGATTAGTAACATGTGGATACCAAGTTTTTGCAAACACCAAATGCTAGTATGGTCTGGTAAATTTCAATTTTCCCAAAACAAAGTAACAAACACAATTTCAGGAGATAATGATACCATCAGCATAAGTCACCCAAATTACAAAAATGACAGTACTTAAAATCATGCACATATAAAAAGACTCCTCAAAAACTTTATGATAACATTAAATGACAGAATTTACTCTGGAAATGTAGGAAGTTGGTTTTCAAGTTTTGACTTTAAGATTTTTTTTCCCAATGTTAAAAAATGTGGTGAAGAAGGTGTTGAGAGGTAGAGGGAAAGGAGCCTCCAGTTGATGGATTCAACATGTCTGAAAATACTTTAAGAGCAAAGATATGTTAGAAATAAAAGTCTTTTGGCAAGATGAACACATGAGCAGTTCTTGCATCAGTTGCATTCACAAGAGAGATGGCTTCTTAAAGAATGCTTATGTCTACAGTCTTCTGTAGAATTGAGTTGGCTACCTCCAGTGATTCATCTTTTACTAGAATAATATCATCAGAGTCCATGTACTTTTTAAAATGCTTATCTGCTCTATCATTTAGATCATTCAGTATTCAGAACGTCTTCAACACTGGCTACTTCATCTGCCATTCCCCCCGCCAAAGATTTTAATTTATTTTTAGAGAGGGAGAGACATCAATGTCTGGTTGCCTCTTGGGCACCCCCTACTGGGGACCTGGCCAACAACCCAGGTATATGCCCTAGACTGAAAATCGAACCAGCGACCCTTTGGCTTGCAGGCTGGTACTCAGTCCACTGAGCCACACCAGCTAGGGGCTCTCATCTGCCATTATTTTCTTTTTCTTTTAATACATTTTATTGATTATGCTATTACAGTTGTCCCATTTCCCCCCTCTATTCCCCTCCGCCCTGCACACCACCTCCCACGCACATTCCCTCCCCCTTTAGTTCATGTCCATGGGTCATACATATAAGTTCTTTGGCTTCTACATTTCCTATACTATTCTTAACCTTCCCCTGTCTGTTTTCTACCTACTATTTATGCTACTTATTCTTGGTACCTTCCCCCCCCCAACTCTCCTCCTGATAACCCTCCATGTGATCTCCATTTCTGTGATTCTGCTCTGCTTTGTTTGTTTTTGTTTTTGTTTTAGGTGTGGTTGTTAATAACTGTGAGTTTGTTGTCATTTTACTGTTCACAGTTTTAATCTTTTTTTTAGATAAATCCCTTTAACATTTCATATAATAAAGGCTGGGTGATGATGAACTCCTTTAACTTCACCTTATCTGAGAAGCACTTTATCTGCCCTTCTATTCTAAATGAAAGCTTTGCTGGATAGAGTCATCTTGGATGTAGATCCTTGCCTTTCATGACTTGGAATACTTCTTTCCAGCCCCTTCTTGCCTGCAAGGTCTCTTTTGAGAAATCAGCTGACTGTCTTATGGGAACTCCTTTGTAAGTGACTGTCTCCTTTTCTCTTGCTGCTTTTAAGATTCTCTCCTTATTTTTAATCTTGGGTAATGTAATTATGATCTGCCTTGGTGTGTTCCTTCTTGGGTCCATCTTCTTTGGGACTCTCTGAACTTCCTGGACTTCCTGGAAGTCTATTTCCTTTGCCAGATTAGGGAAGTTCTCCTTCATTGTTTGTTCAGATAAGTTTTCAATTTCTTGCTCTTCCTCTTCTCCTTCTGGTAACCCTATAATTTGGATGTTGGAACGTTTAAAGATGTCCTGGAGGTTCCTAAGCCTCTCCTCACTTTTTTGAATTCTTGTTTTCTTCATTCTTTCTGGTTGAATGTTTCTTTCTTTCTTCTCATCCACACCATTGATTTGAGTCCCAGTTTCCTTCCCGTCACTGTTGGTTCCCTGTATATTTTCCTTTATTTCACTTAGCATAGCCTTCATTTTTTCATCTAATTTGCAACCATATTCAACCAGTTCGGTGGACACCCTGATTACCAGCGTTTTGAACTGTGCATCTGATAGGTAGGCTATCTCTTCATGGCTTAGTTGTATTTTTTCTGGAGCTTTGATCTGTTCTTTCATTTGGGACATTTTTTTGGTCTGGGAGGCCTGCTATGTATAAGGGGCGGAGCCTTAGGTATTGGGGGGGGCATCCCACTTTGCTGCGTTGTGATGCTGTATGTGGGGGAGGGGTCTCAGAGGGAACAGTGGCGCTTGCTCTGCTCTCTGCTGGTTTTCAGTCACTTCCCCCGCTACCCACAAGCAAATTGGGCCCTTCTGTGCTGACTCCCAGGTGGGTGGGTTTGTGTACGTTCTAGGACCCTGTGGGTCTCTCCAGTGGACTTTCCTGTGAGGCTGGGAGTTTCTCTCATTGCCGCAACCCCCACAGGTGTTTTCAGTCAGATTTGAGGCTTTATTTCCCTGCACTGGGACCCTGGGTCGTGCGGTCTGTCTTGCTCCCCAGTTGTTCCTCCTGGCTTATCTGCGCACAAATGTGGGACCGCCCCGTCCGCCAGCCACCACCTTGCTGGGTCCTCTACCTGCCGCCTCGCTGGGTCCACCAACTGCTGCCTTGCCAGCCAGCTGCAGCCTTGCCCACCCTGCTCCACAAACCTCTGCTTTGCCGTGAGTCCTCTCCACCCAGCTGCCTGTCTCTGCCCCTCCTACCGGTCTGGATGCATGTTTCTTCTCGAACTCCTTGGTTGTTGGACTTCCATACAGTTCAATTTTCTGTCAGTTCTGGTTGTTTTTTGTTTTTAAATTGTTGTCCTTATTTTGGTTGTGTAAGGAGGCACAGTGTGTCTACCTACGCCTCTATCTTGGCCGGAAGTCCTCATCTGCCTTTCTTAAGTCTCCTTGCAAGTCTGCTGGCAGAATTATGTTGCTATTTACCACCCCAAGCCAAGTCTCCTTCCATCACCATTTATCCCCTCTATACCCTCCTCCACCTCTTCCTTCTTCATCCCCACACTGTGGTCCATTTCCATGAGTTTTTCCTTTTCTTTTTTTCCAATCCCTCCACTCCCCTACAGCCTCCCAACCCCACCCTGCAGCTGTCATCCTGTTCTCTGGCTGTAGGTCTATCTGTTTTGCGTTTTGTTTATCAGATTTCACTTAGGAGTGAAATCATGATACTTGTCTTTTTTTGACTGGCTTATTTCTGTTAGCATAATGCTCTCCAGGTCCATCCATGCTGTGGCAAACTGCCTTCTAGACTCCATTGTTTTTGCTCAGAAGTCACCCGTTTTGGGATTTTTTTGAAAGTGATGCATTATATTTCTGCTTTCAAGTTTTCTCCTTGTCTTTGCCTTGGAGCATTTTTCCTGTGATGTATCTGTCTGTGGGTCTCTGTGTTTATCCTACTTGGAGTCCTTTAAGCTTTCTAGATGTGTAAATTAGTGTTTTTCAGTAGATTTGAGAAGTTTTCAGCCAGTTTCTTTGAATATTTTCTCTGCTCCTTTCTTGCACTCTCCTTTTGGCACCCAGTTATATACATGGGGGTATACTTAACAGTTTCTCGTTTTTCTCTGAAACTCTGTTTATATTTGTTTGTTTGGTTTTTTCCCCCCTCCATTTTCTATTTCTCGGTTTGCATAATCTCTTACTTGATCTATCTTCAAATTTGCTCATTATTTCTTCTGCCTGTTCAATTTTATTCTGGAGCTGCTGCAGTGCATTTTTTATTTGTTACAGTTTTCAACTCTAGAATTCCCCTTTGGCTTGGTTTGGTTTTAAATATATATATATATTCTGCATCTCTATTGACATTTTCTTTGTGATACAACATTGTCATTCATACCCTTTTTACATGTTTTTTTAAAAAGAAATCCTCACCTGAGGACTTTTTTTTCATTCGTTTGAGTGAGGGAGAGGGAGAGGGATGGGGGAAGAGGGACAGGTGGCAGATAGACAGACATCAATTGGTCGCTTTCTCATATGTGCCTCGACCAGGGATTGGACCCACAACCTGGATATGTACCCTGACCGGGAATCGAACCCACAACCTTTTCTTCTATGGGATTACGCTCCAACCAACTGAGCTACATTGGCCAGGGCTCTTTAGATCTTTAGTCATGGTTTCCTTTAGTTCTGTGAGCATATTTATAATTGCTATTTTTGAAATACTTTTCTGTTAAATCCAACATCTAGTCACCATCACAGTTAGTTTCTTTTGCCTGCTTTACTGCATGCCTGAGGATTTTTTTTTTGCTGTTTTTTTGTTGTTGTTGTTGGAAACTGGTCATTTTAAATGATACATGGTAATAACTCTGGGTACTGATTTTTTATTCCATTCCTTGGGGCTTGTTATTCTAATTTGCAGTTTATTTGTTTGATAACTGGATGGATTTAGTGAAGTCTGTTCTACACCCCATCTGCCCAGCCATAAGTCTGTGGTTGTGTTCCTTAGGGAGGCACAGCTTTGGGTATGCTTATAGTCACCCTGGGATGATGGTACTGGTAGGCCTCTCTTTCCCTGACCAACCCAGCTGTTCACCTCCACTAATTGCTTTTATTACTCTATTGTTTTCAACAATGCCCCGAGGCATAAATTCCTCTACAAACTAATCCAATCAAATTGGGGGTCCTTGGACAGAAGAGTTTTTGAGGTCAGTGTTCGCTATGTGTTCTGGCCCCAGGAGAACTTCTCCCAGAAGTCTTATTCCCTGTTTTCTCCTGCAAACTAGCCAGCCTCCAATCTGGGCTCTATCTTCATTACATGCATGAATGTCCTTCCGATTGCCTTTTTCTATAGCCTCTACTGTTCTTGAGAACACCCTTGGATTTAAGCTTATCCATACTCTTGGGAATGAATTCAGGTCCTTTGGGAAGAGATTTGATATTATGGGCTCCTGCTTTTTCCCCTAGGCACATCATCTGAAGCCAAGGTTCTGGGGCTGGGTGTGGGGACAGCTCTGAACTTCTCTGTGAGTGACTTTGTGGCTCTAGGAACTGAGCCCTGGGATAGGGGCTGGTGCTGGGGGTGGGGCGTGCGTAGCACCTTGTCTCTCCAGGTGTGGAACCACCACCTGAGGAGCTGGGTGAAATTCTCAGTGTGCCATATTTGAGGTAGAGCCTCAGTATGGTTAGGCAGAAGGGAATGCTCTTCTGCCTTTGTTGCCAGGGACTTGGCCTCAGCAGCAGGAGGCTGGGGACACGATGAGAAACCTGCAGTAGTCCTGCTCCACCTGGGAAGAAAGCTGTTGGACTGAGAGCTGAGGGAAGAGCGAGTCCTGTGTTAATTCACTGCAGCAGTCTGGAACCTTGCTGAGTTGGGAGAGAGGGGGAGCGGTCTTGTTTCAAATACCAGACTTCCACGTTTCAGACTGGATTTTCATAGATTTTATTGAATAGGGTTTTTCTTTTTTAATTTGCTTTTTGCTCCTAGGGACCATTTCCAGAGGCTTTAAATGTTTTTTTGTTTTTATAATTTTCACCAGTTTTGAGGAGCAGGCCAGCAAAGCTCCTCATGCTGTTAGGCTCTGAGGAGTCAATCTCTTGTGACTGTGATTTTGAGCTAGCAGACATACCTCCTTAAAGCATGACTGAGGAAAGCATTTCCTTCAGCCTGGTCCCTGACCACCCCTTAGTCACAGGGTGCCTTTAACATACTCCTTAACATCTCAACTTTCAGATACCTGTGTGATACAAGAGGCCCAGAGAATGATTTCTCCTGCCATTTTCCTTCAAGAATGAATTCACTACATGTACTCTAGAAGGGAGAATCTGCCCATGAGTACAGACTTTTGTGAAGGAAATGAAAATAATAGCTAGAGAATTTTAACACGAGGGTACTGTAGTTGATTGGATTTCTTTTCAAGTTGGCTTGGAGACATTTGTAGTTACCTTTTGGCTTCTAAGTCAGGTAACTTATACATCAGAATTAATAAACTTCTTCCTCATTTTGCTGTTTTCTTAAATTAGTTTCTTTTATTTCCTTTTTTTTGTTTGTTTTTCCAGGGGCCACTCAATAGCGAGTCTTCAAACCAGAGCTTGTGCAGCGTGGGGTCTTTGAGTGATAAAGAAGTAGAGGTAAGAATCCATATGTATTACAAGACTTTTCATAGTCCCACATTTTCAGTTTGGGATAAAAGCATAACTCCAGGGTTCCTGTTAGGGTCTGTGCTCTTTGAGTTGTGTGCTCTGTGTGTTTATGTTTGTTTATATTTGCTTGCTTGTTTTTTAATTTTTGCTTAGTTGTCATCAATAAAGGGTGAAATTTGCAGTTGTAGCTGAATTAGCTTAGGTGCCGTTGAATTTTAATACTTGATAGTACTTCAGCTGCGTGGGTCAGTGTAGCCGTGGAACCTGCCAACTTTACTCATAGAATGTGAAGACTTTTTTTTTTTTTTTTTTTAAAGGCAAAAAATCCAGCTGCATGGATATGGGTATAAATCTGCAACCACCTATTTTGCACTTCAAAAAAATTTTCAGTGAATTAGAGCTAGTTGATTGATTATGCAGATCTTTCCTTTTTGGGAAAAAGAATTAGATTTTTGCAAGCCTCCTGTATGCTAGATATTTGTACTATATTTGTGCTTTATAATCTTACGTAGGCTTTGTAGCAACCCTGATTTATAGATGAGTAAATAGAAGCTTTGATATTTTAAGCAGTTTGCCAAAAAGTTGATAGATGGTTTGGTTCCAGACATTGCTTTAAGAACATGACACTGATTTAGGACTTGTCTGTACTGGTTAAATCTCCTTATAAATTTGATATTTTATACATATTCTCTAATTTTCATACTGTGAAAATTTTGACAAAATGCTAATTGTGATTTATATGGTATTTAACAGACTCCTGAGAAAAAACAGAATGACCAGCGAAACCGAAAAAGAAAAGCTGAACCATATGAAACTAGCCAAGGTAGTAATAATTTCATATCAGTAAAAATACTAAATGTTTGTATACTTAGAATTTTCCAACTCATATTAGTTAATTGGTTTGTATACAGAGATTCCTAACAAAGGAGATGGATGTACCTTAAGGGAATATCAGGATGTTTATTATAGACTTGCCACTTGATATACACTTGATAAAATAGTGTCAGTTCTTTGGGGACTCTTGTTTTTCCTGTTGTGAGTTAACGATCTTCTTGCCACAGGTTTTTCTTCAGACCAAGCATGTATTGTACAGAAAAGAGGTTACACTGGAGCTTTAGTTATGTCTTGCATTAGATCAGTGATTTGTTAATAATATGTGACCAGAAATGGTTTTATTTACCTGGCTGGCCTTTCCACCTGCCCGTTTTCCATGTCAATTATTTAGTTGGACATTGATGCCCACTGGCATTAATCTATAGATATGACAGTTCTAATGCCAAATATCTTTATATAATTAAAGAAAGAATAAGTGGTTTGCCCATCCCCATGAAATGGAAGTCCCAGTTGTTTCCACTTTTTCTTGCTTTTTATTTACTCTCTAATTTTTTGGGGGGTGGGAGGGAATTCTCCCAAAGTGGTAAGATCATATAAAGTTTTTTGTTGAAGTAGCATAAACCTTTTACTTCATTTTTTTAAAAGACTTATTTTATTTTTAGAGAGTGGGGAAGGGAGGGAGAAAGGGACGATGAGAACCAACAAATGGTTGCCTCTGACATGCTGAAGTCAGGGACCTGGCCCTCAACCCAGGTATGCGCCCTGACCAGGAATCATACCAGCAACCTTTCGGTTTGCAGGCTGGCACTCAATCCATTGAGCCATACCAGCCAGGGCAACCTTTTACTTCTGATGCGTTTGTTTTGAATTCTTTGTTCTCTTAGTTTGGGGGTATGGATTATAGATTACTTTTTACATTTGTGGCATAAAAGTTTGTTTATAATGAAAGATTAACAAGTCTTAAAGGGACGAAAACTGAAATAGTCTTTCACTGCTTATTCAGTCTTTCCTCATGGGGAGGAAATCCCCTGTTCATATGATAAAGGTGTTTGGCTCATTTGTTAAAAGTAAAGTGGGCCCTTGGATTGATAACAATGTATGCAGTTATCGAATACATATTATATTTTAGTGATTGATGGTTTACCTGTGTGTTGTGGGAAAAACTATACTTACTTTGGTTTCATTTTCAGGGAAAGGCACTCCTAGGGGACATAAAATTAGTGATTACTTTGAGGTAAGTTACATTTTGTGGGAAAAAGTCTATAGCTTTTTTTAAACCTAATATTTTGCATTCATCTAAGGCTTTAGAAAGCAGTGTTTTGCCTTCACTGTGCTTTCCTCCCCTTCCCATCGTCATGAGTCTAATGCTGCCCTATTTCTCTCTATAAGAGGAAACTGCTGCTCACTTTCTAAATTTAAATTTGTACGTGATGTGTCTTGTCTGTGATGATATAAAAATTCACAAATGAGGTGATTTTTCTCTTGGCCAGACTAGGTTTTGTGTCTTACAAAGATTGAAGTTGAGTAACTTGGACTCTTCTCCTTAGTCCAGTGGAACATGTAGTGAGCTCACTGACCCATCGTTAGTGGTTACTGAAGAAGACACTAACATCTACTGTGCCACTATATTCCTGCTTCACGTGTTGTGAGACAAGAAGGGAAAACATTCTTTTCTTATGTTTTTCAAAACCATTTCTAGTCATGTTTCCTTTATATCTTGGTACATTTCTGCTGGAGTTCCTTCTTAAAAATCTCATGGAAAAGATAGCAAAATTTGACTTCATGGTGTTTCCTTTCTAGAATAAGATGTATTGACTTAAAGGGGCCATATATAATTAAGACCTGTTTGTGTGTTAATCTTTTACTCTCCTTATCTGAAGCATAGTACTGTTTTGAATTATTCATATCCATTTTTCCCTGTTGGCCAGTTTGCTGGGGGAAGCGGGCCAGGAACCAGCCCTGGCAGAAGTGTTCCACCAGTTGCACGATCCTCACCGCAACATTCCTTATCCAATCCCTTACCGGTAAGCATTCACCTGGAGCAATTTGACACCTGTTGCAGGAGACAAGAAGCCCAGGAACACTCAAGCAAAGTTTCTCTTCCGTTAATCATTCAAGAGGAATGAGGCATTAAGGAGAAATGTTAATAGTACTACCTCTGAATCACTCACTTAGCTTCAAATCTATATATCAGTAAATCAACGCTTTATAAGAGCAAACCCTGTTCTCTCAGTATAAAAAATTGCCTCTAAACCTACAGCTCAGTGTTCCTACCCAAACAGCAGTTTTTTTTTTTCCTTGCCAAATTTATATGTCCCTGTAAGTAAATCCTTTTTTAAAAAATTTGGTCAGCTTCTGGCATTTGAATTATTTTTAAGGCTTAATCAGTGACATAGTAGAGAAACTAATGCTCTACATATACAAATTTGGTATAGGTTTGTTTTCTCCCTGTAAGTGAGATCTGAAGGTCTTAAAAACATTATAGCTAAGTTAGTGTTTCTCAACCCCGGGGTAGTTTTGCTCCATAGGGGACATTAGGCCATGTTAGAGACATTTTTAGTCACAGCTGAGGGTCGGGGGATGGTATCATTGGAATCTAGTGGGCACAGGCCAGGGATGCTGGCAAACCTCCTATAGTACATAGGACAGGTCCCCACAGCAAAGAATTATCCGGTCTAAAATGTAACTGATGCTAAGGTTGAGAATCTCTGAGCTTGCTAACGTAGGATTTTGTGTTAATTTGTTTGTGTGACTTTGGATAATTTATTGGTACCATACAAGACATACAAGGCCTCTTTATTCAAAAGAGTGTGTTATATCCACTGATAACTGAGGTCTTGGAGGTCAAGGGGTTTCTCTAAGATCAGGAGTTTTCATTCTAGGTCTCTGCTTAGGAAAATTGTTTTTCTCTGCCTCAGCAGAGTTGGCTAATGCTGCTTTCTTCCTAAGTGATTTTGTTTTCTGTATTGTTAACGTATTTTAAAACGCACTTCTTCCCCCTCTGGATCTCATAAAACCATGCGTTCATTAGGGCGATTGTACTTATTAAAGCAGTTATGAAAATGCATTCAACTTGAACATTTTTGCCATTATTTTGTCATCCTTGCCACGTTTTACTTATTTTTAACTTTTTAAATTGATTTGTGAAAGAGAGAGATAGACAGACAAAGACACATTGATTTTGTTGTTCTTCTTACGCGTTCATTCATTAGTTGATTCTTGTGTGTGCCCAGACTGGAGATTGAACCTGCAACCTTGGTGTATTGGGACAGTGCTCTAACCAACTGAACTACCGGCTTAGGCATCTTGCCATATTTTAAAATGTTAGAAATGTTTGATGTGTAGATCTGCTTGGTTAGGTTGAGGTTTGTTAGATAAATATGTAAGGGAGCCTGTGTCTTTATTTTTCTTAAGTTTTATTTATTTTATTTTTTTAAATATATTTTATTGATTATGCTGTTATAGTTGTCCCATTTTTCTCTCCCCTTCATTCCCCTCTGCCCTGTACCCCCCCTCCCACCATCATTCCCCCTCCTTAGTTCATGTCCATGAGTCATACATATAAGTTCTTTGGCTTCTCTATTTCTTATACTGTTCTTAACCTCCCCCTGTCTTTTTTGTGCCTACCAATTATGCTTCTTATTCCCTGTAGCTTTTTCCCCATTCTCCCCACCCTCCCCCCGATAACTCTCCACCTGATCTCTGTTTCTCTGAATCTGTTCCTGTTCTAGTTGCTTGCTTGCTTTGTTTTTGTTTTTGTTTTTTTTTTTAGGTTAGGTTGTTGATAGTTGTGAATTTGTTGTCATTTTACTATTCATATTTTTGATCAACTTCTTTTTCTTAAATAAGTCCTTTTAACATTTCATATAATAAGGGCTTGGTGAAGATGAACTCCTTTAACTTGACCTTATCTGGAAAGCACTTTATCTGCCCTTCCATTCTAAATGATAGCTTTGCTGGATAGAGTAATCTTGGATGTAGGTCGAAGATGACATGATCTTGCCTTTCATTATTTGAATGCTTCTTTACAGCCCCTTCTTGCCTGCAAGGTTTCTTTTGAGAAATCAGCTGATAAGTCTGTGGGAATTCCTTTGTAGGTAACTGTCTCCTTTTCTCTTGCTGCTTTTAAGATTGTCCTTATCTTTAATCTTGGGTAATGTAATTATGATGTGTGTTAGTATGTTCCTCCTTGTGTCCAACTTCTTTGGGAGACTCTGAGTTTCCTGGACTTCCTGGAAGTCTATTTCCTTTGCCAGATTAGGGAAGTTCTCCATTATTTTTTCAAGTAAATTTTCAATTTCTTGCCCTTAATCATCTCCTTCTGGCACCCCTATGATTTGGATGTTGGAACACTAAAAGTTGTCCCAGAGGTTCCTAAGCCTCCTCATTTTTTTGAATTTTTGTTTCTTCATTCTTTTCTGGTTGAATGTTTATTTCTTCCTTTTGGTCCAAACCGTTGATTTGAGTCCCAGTTTTCTTCCCTTCACTGTTGGTTCCCTGTACATTTTTCTTTATTTCACTTTTCATAGCCTTCACTTTTTCCTCTATTTTGCGACGATACTCAACCATTTCTTTGAGCATCCTAATTACCAGTGTTTTGAACTCTGCATCTGATAGGTTGGCTATCTCTTCGTGGCTTAGTTGTATTTTTTCTGGAGTTTTGATCTGCTCTGTCATTTGGGCCATTTTTTTTTTCTCTTGGCGAGCCTGTTATGTATAAGGGGGTGGAGCCTTAGGTGTTCACTGGGGGCAACCCACTTTGCTGCGTTGGGACGCTGTATATGGGGGAGGGGTCAGAGAGGGAACAGTGCCACTTGTCCAGCTCTCTGCTGGCTTTCAGTTACTTCCTCTACTACCCACAAGCAAATTGGGCCCTTCTGGTGCTGATTCCCGGGTGGGTGGTTTGTGTATGTTCTAGGACCTTGAGGGTCTCTCCAATGAACTCTCTGGTAAGGCTGGGAGTTTCTCCTGCCACCTCAACTCCCACAGTTTTTTTTCAGTCAGAGGTTTTGAGGCTTTATTTCCTCGCACTGGAACCCTGGGTTGTGCGGTCTGTCTTCCTCTCCAGTTATTCCTCCTGATTAGTTGCTCCTTACACAAATGTGGGACTGCCTGGTTTGCTAGCTGCCACCTTGCTGAGGGTCCTCTCAGCCCCAGCTGCCCGTCTCTGCCCCTCCTACTGGTCTGGATGAATGTTTCTTCTTTAGTTCCTTGGTTATCGGACTTTCATACGGTTCAATTTTCTGGCAGTTCTGGTTACTTTTTTTTTTTTTTTAAATAATTACTTTTTTGTTTTTCAATTACAGTTTGGTTACTTTTTGTTTTTAAATTTGTTGTCGTCCTTCTTTTTTGGTTGTGTGAGGAGGCAAAGTGTATCCACCTATGCCTCCATCTTGGCTGGAAGTCTATTTTTCTTAAGTTTTAAACCAAAGTTTTAGAAATGTTGAATGAGATCACAATTATTTATTTGGGGCAGATATGTTTTGTAGAATTTTGTTTTCTCTTGCTCTTTTTTTTCTGAAATACATATTTTTTTCATTTGGTTGTTAATAGTATGACCACCTATCATCTATCATTTTTCAGTTTAGGACAAGTACCTGAAGACAAAAGAGATATACTCAATGTTCTGTAGACCTTTCTGCCAGCTATATATATGAATAGTAGCTGGGCCTCATTATCATTGTGCAAATTTAGGTATACACTAGGTTTTGAAATAGGAGCCAAACCTTATTTTTCTTTCCTGTTGCACTGAGAAGCTCTTTCTCCTCCCACTTTAGGTTCTCTGCTTCATTGTTATAATCACTGTTTTGTGTATGCCCCTTAATTCCCTTTTTTCACTTTCTTTCCATCATAGTTCCTGAAAAACCCAATCCTGGTTAAATCTAATTCTCCACCTTTTCTTTGCCTGCCTCTTAGCAGCTCAGCATGGTTAGAGGAGAACACACATGCTGACTGATCTCACTTTAAGCTTATGGGTATGAACCTCATGTGTACCCCTAGCTGCCTGCCAATTCTACTGCATTTCTCTGTTTAGTTCCCCTTTCCTAAACGGACATTTGTATGACTTCATCATATTTTTGTCTTTTCCTACAGGCCTCCAACAATACTCTTTCCCTTTCTATCTCCAGCTCTCTCAGTTGATGGTTTTGCTTTTTTATTTTACTGAGAGAATACAAGCAACCAGAAGAGAACTCTCACATGCTCCTACACCAAATCTACCAAGCTGTTTGCATCAGTACACACACCTGCCTTTGGGGTGAATGAACTTGTCAGTCTTCACTGGACACTGGTCTCCCTCATATTTATGTATTCAACTCTCTACTTGACATTTCCATTCATATATGGAAATGGACAGCCTAAAAATGTGCAGAAAGGAACTCTTGCTTCCCCTTCACTACCAGGACAACAACGAACTGTACCACTCTTCCTGCAGTTTGCCTTGTCCTGGTAAATGACAGTTTACTTCCTCCAGTTTTGCAGGTCATAAACTTTCGCCCCATATCTAATCCATCAGAAAATCCTTTTTATTCTTTAAGTCTTCTTTATCAGTACCTGACCACTTTTCTGTCCTTCTGGTTCTTTGCATTAGCCTCCAAAGGGGTCTCCCTGTTTCTGCCCATGTCTCACCCATTCTCAATACAGTAGCCAGAGTGATGTCTATGAAAAAGTTAGGACAGGTCCTCGTACTCCTTTGCCCAGAACTGTCCAGTGGCTAGTCCAAATTGCTCTAGACTGCGTGGCCTAGTCTCTGTTTCCCCACATACCAGGCTCTGATGTCTTCATCTGGTCTCCCTTCCCCTCGTGCCGCTACAGCCATGCAGGCCTCCGTGAAGTTCCTTAACACTGCAAAACGCTCTGTTACTCCAGGGCCTAGGTACTTGCTATTTTCTCTCCCAGGAACAGCACGATTGGCAGTCTCTTTATTGGGTTATTGACCAAAGATGACCTTATCAGAGAGGTTGGCCCTGGCCAACTTTAAAATAAAGCAGTCTCTCACACGTTGTCACTGTGTCCCTAATCCTGCTTTATTTTATTTTATTGATTGATTGATTGATTGATTTGAGAAAGAGACAGAAAGAAACACTGCTTTGTTTTCCCATTTATTTATGCATTTATTGGTTGTTTTCTTGTACGTGCCCCGACTGGAGATCTAACCCCGCATCCTTGGCATATTGTGACAATGCTCTAAACAACTGAGCTAGCTGGCCAGGGCTAGTCCTGCTTCATTTTAATTGTTAGTTGTACCACCTGGCATATATTTAAATTTTTTTTAACCCTCACCCAAGGATATGTTTATTGGTTTTGGAGAGAGAAGAAGGGAAAGGGAGAGAGGGAGAGAGGGAGGGTGTGGTGGCAGACATCAACATGAAAAACATTGATCAATTATATATTAAAATGATACTAAAATTTTGATGTTTTATTTTTTCATTGATTCCTATTTATGTGCATAGAAGAGTACACAGATAAGTCTACAGCTTAATGAATTTTCATAGACTATACTGGTCCCCCTTATGCTTTCTTCCACTTACTAGCCCTCTCCCTGCCATCTAGAACAGCTGCTATTCTGACTTCTAGTAGAATAGATGAGTTTTTCTGTTTTTGTACTTTGTGTGAAAGGAACCATGCGGTATATACTCTTATGTCTGGCATCTTTTTTTCAGCATTACTTTTTTAAGATTCATCCATATTGTGTGTTATTGTAGGTCATCATTATTGGTGTGTAGTGTAGTGTTAATTTATGAGCTATATGTTTCAATTTTTCACTCTACAATTAATCTGTTGCCCATCTTCTCCCACTAGAATGTTCATCCCATGAGAGCAGGGGCTTTGCTTTGTTTGCTTACTGCTGTTTTCATCTCTCATAGTACTTACTACTTTTCATAAAGGTATAATTATTTTAACTGTTCCCCTCACTTGACATGGAATATCTTGACAAGATAATATCTTGTTCAGTTTTCAGTCTCTACCACCCCAAAACAGTGACGGCTCACTTGGGTGCTCAAGATCCTGAAAGGGAAGAAGATGCAGAAAGAATTACTTTAGCTTTCCCCCTCAAGTGATTCTTTTGTATATTTTTTTAAATACAAAAGTACATCAAATGTGAGCATTTTAATGCAGCATTTGGTAAAGTATAGCTCACAGCTGGCAAGCTAAGAATGAGTTTTAGGTTTTTAAAGAGTTGTAGAGACAAAGAAGAATATATGGCAGAGAGGATATGTGACAGGAAAACCCTAAAATATTCACACACAAAAAAGTTTACAGGAAATCATTATAAAGTTAACTATGTAATTGTTACTTAGGCCAAGAAGCAAAATACTTTCAGTTTCCTAGAAACTTCTGCGTGCCCATCCCTGATCATAACTCCCTCCCTCTATACTAGAAACAGAGCACTATGCTAATTTTTGTGATTATCATTTGCTATTCTTTATCGTCCGACCACCTGCGTATGCACCCCTAACGAAATAGTTTAACTTTGTCATTAAGTCAGTTTTGTTAATCATGATGTGTTTTGCTTTTGCAGTTTTGTTTGTGTGGGCGGGGAGGGGTGGTGTCAAAGTATGTGCTTTTATTATTATTTTTTTTTACATCTTGAGTAGAACCCTTAATTGTAATGTTTTAATCAGTGTTTAAGTCTTCTGATTTGTGGCCGTTTGTTCTATAATTATTGTACCATTTATCATGTTTTTCATGATTTAGAGAGTTGCCTTCCTGTAGTTTTATTTTTGCTTGATGTATTAAGTGACTTCATGTCTCGTGATGCTTTTTGCTCTAAATGCAGTTTATCTAGTATTTTATCATATCCAAACCATTGTATGATTTACATTTTCATTTTATATTGTCAACTTTTCATTATTATGTTTTCAGTGTATCTGACAAATACCATATAGTTGAAATTTTTCCTTTATTCTAAGATCTTTTTTAACTTCATTGTTTATCCTGTTTATATTTACTATAATTATCATTGTATTGGATTTAAATATGTCATAATTTTAATATTTTCTTTTTATGCTGCCTAGTCTATCATTTTTAAATGTTTATTCGCCTTTTCCTTTCTTTCTTTCATTTGGATTAATTTTTTTAAAAAATTATTTCATATTTTTCTTCTCCACTAGTAGCTAGATCCTATTTGGTGTTTCTCTGAGAATACCACATCTTTAATATGTCAAAGTTTGATGTTAACTAGTAACTTTACTCTCCTCTCAAACAAATGAGGACCTTAGAACATTAGCTCAATTTACCTGCTACTGACTTGGTGGTGGTGGTGGTGGTGGTGGTGGTGTTTGTTTTTATTTTGCCTTATTTTTTTAGCCTTATAAAACATAGTCTTAAACTGTCACTGTTCATTCAGATTGATCTGTAGATTTAGCTCTTTCTTTGTACTTCTTTCATTACATCTTACACCTTCTACCTCTGGTCATTTCCTTCTGCCTGAATTATTACTCCTTTAGTATTCTTTTCTGTATCTGCTAGGTGTTAACTCTCTAGTATTTTGTTTTTTTAAATACCTTTATTATTCTCTCATTCTTGAAAGATATTTTTCCCTGTTTATGTTTCTAGATTGGCACTTTTTTTTTTTAAACAATTGAGAATTTCATTATCTTCTGGCTCCCACTGTTACTGTTGAGAAAACAGCTTTCATTTACTTATCTCATGGACAGTATCTGCTCTTTTTCCCCTGGCTGCTTGAAATCTGTGGTGTTGTGCAGTTTTATTAAGATGCATCCTTTTATTTCTTTTGCTTGTGATTTATTGGGCTTCTGGTATCTGGGTTGGTGTCTTGTGCCATTTCTGGATGATTATTAGCCATTGTCTCTTCAAATATTATCTCTGCCCTATTCTCTTTTTTCTCCTCTGTGAAATTCCAGTTAATGATATGTTAAACCATTTCACTTTGTCCCATGCCCCTTAACTTGTTTTTTTTCTGTTTTCTTTTGGTCTGTCTAAGCTACATTCTGAATAGTTTCTTGCCTTTCATTTCCCAAATTCTCTGTTTTGTTACATCTGATTTGCTGTAGGCCCCATTGAATTCATATACATATGTAAGTGTACATATCTCTCTTTTTTAAAAAAGATTTATTTTTATTTATTTATTTTTAGGGAGGTGAAGGGAGGGAGGAAGAGAGGGAGAGAAACATCAGTGTGTGGTTGCTTCTCGCATGCCCCCTAATGGGGACCTGGCCTACAACCCAGGCATATGCCCTGACTGGGAATTGATCCCAGCAACGCCCTGGTTCACAGACTGGCACTCAATCCACTGAGACACACCAACCAGAGCAACCCCATTGAATTCTTAATTTTTGTTATACAGGGTGGGGCAAAAGTAGGTTTACAGTTGTGAATACTTGGATCATAGAGTTAAAAAAGCTGTTGTAATAATCATAACTTGCATGTCTTTTCAGTATGAACAACTGTAAATCTACGTTTATCTGACCCTGTATTTCCCTGCAGATGTTTGCAAGCCTATCTTTTTATTTTTTTAAATCTAGTAGAAAGTTATTTTATAATCTGTTACTGATAATTTTGGTATTTAGAGTTTTTATGAATCTGTTCCTCATTTTTCCTAGTTGTTGCTTGGGGGCTTATTTCTTTATGCTTCATTTTTTTAAATAGCATTCTGCTTATTCTTAAAAAGTCATTTGTGAAATTTCTTTGCAATTTAAGATAAAGGTGTGTTCCTCCAAAGAGGATTTCACTTGCTGCTTCCAAGTGTCTAGAGAGTCTACCAATCCAATACTATTTTTAAGACAGCTGAATTTGTGGCTTGCATTTTGTTTTTGATACTTTGTTTTTTTGTTTCAGCCACTCTGGCAATACTGATTTGAATTGTGCTAACATTTCTCAGGGGACCCCCAACCCCTCATTGCCAAGGCAACTTCCCTGCAGCTCCCTGAGGGTAGGGGAAATTTTTCTTCTAGTATACATTATCCCTGAGAGTGTCTAGCTTTTTGGAAGACCAGCTTGAAGTGGGAACCATTTTCTGTTGAGCCTGAGTAGAGGCTTTTCCTGTGACTGTTTGCTTGGCACTATGGTGCCCTGGAAGTGGAAATTCAGGATCTGCAGGTACCCTAGGGGCAAATGGGACTTTGGTGCTGCTTTTACCTGTCTTGTGTTTCTCATTTCGCTTAGGTTTTACACTGGCAGATCCCTATTTTATCAAGTGTTTGATCCTGCTTTCTAAGGAAAGGGTGGTTGGTTCAAATATCCTAGTCTGCTCTATTTTCAGAAATAGTTTTAAATCTATTAGCTCTTGGAAAATACTTATTACATATATAACAGAATGATTAAATTGAGTATTGTAGCTTTGATGATACATTTTCTCAAGTAGTGAGAATATTGCTGTGAATGAATATCACAGGTGTTCTGGAGCCTGAATTTGAACCATTGCATTTGGTAGGGTTGGAGTGTTGGTCTTAAGGAGGTGGACTCATAGATCCTTTTACGGGATCATTTTGGTTATGTTTATTTTCTAAAATGAAAATGTTAAATTGTTTTTCCTGATAAAGGAGATATATACGTATTTTGAAAGTCCAACAATTCAGAAGTGGTAAATAGAAAGTCCCCTTGAAAAGAACTATTATTAAAGAGTTTAGTGGCCATATATGTATGTGTACATGTATGTTTATATGGTAAATTTCCTTATTTTGTTAGTAATTTATTTAATCAATAGCCTATAAACATTTTATGTTCTGTAAGTAGTGCTGTAATGAATGTCTGTGTGTGTATATAATATATACTCATGCAGCTTTTCCTTTTGATAAATTTCCAAAGTATTATTCCCAAGTCAAAGAATATGCTCATTTTAAAATGTCATTACATAATTGCTAGCCAGTAATCAGCAGTGTGAGAGTCTCAGTTTCTATATATCCTTCTAATACTGAATTTTATCATTGTAATCTTTGCTAGTGAGAAAAATACCTTGTTTTAGCTTATATTTTTTCATATATTTAATGCCCTTTGCATTTTTCCTTTAATACTTGTCCAGGTCCTTTGCTTATTCATTTCTTAGAGCACTTGTTTGTTTTTTTTTCCTACTGAGGGATAGGAGCACATTATTTATTAAAATTGTTAATCATCATTGATATTGTAAATGTTTTTTTCCTGTTTGTAATTTTGTTTTTTAACCTTATGTTGACTTTCACCATTGAGAAGTCAAAAAGTCTGAAGTGGTTGAATTTATCAATGGTTTTCTTTCTTTCTTACTGGTTTTGTGTTATTCTTAGATGTTCCTACATGGTTTGTATTTTTAATGTCATGTTTAAACAGTCCTTCACCACTAGAAAGTCATAAAAACATTTGTTTATATTTTCTTATAAAATTTTTATATGGTATAAGGAAACAGTCTTCTTTTTCTTTTTTGAAATATCTATGTAAATATTCTACCATCTTTTTAATAAGTTCCTACTCATAGGAAATGTATTGCTTTAATCACTAATTATATATCCATATTATATGGTTATCTTTCCAAATTTTCTATTTTATGACACTGATCAATATATTCCTATATCAGTATTATACTGATTTAGTTAATGTTGCTTTGTATATATTATAATAGTTAGGCAAGTTTCCCTGATAGTCTTTATTAAAAATTATATGGCTAATTTTAATTATTTTTCCAAGTGAACTTCAAAATTCATTTGTGAAGTTCAACAAAATTAATTCACCAAAAGAGAACAAGAGGGAACCCACATGATCACTGTACCACCATGACACTGTTGCAAAAAAAAGAAAAGAAAAAGAAAACCAAAAATAAAAATAAAATCACTAAGCATTGGCTTTTAGAGAAATTTGACATCTATAAAATTTGAATCCAGGAGCATAATATTGCCATTTAATTTAGGTCATTTAATTTTCCCATTTAGTTTTGTATCTGTCAGTGAAGCTGTAGTTTTTCTTTATATATTGTATAATCTGCATATTTCTTAAGCCTTCTTCTGAGTATTTTACAGATTTTTTTTGACGTTTTTAATCTACTTTTTCTTATATTACATGTTCTGATTATAATCAATTATTGTTAGTAAATGGGGAAGCTATTGAGTTTTGTATATTTATTTATATTTAACCATCTTACTGGACTCTTATTTTGTTTTTCAGTTGATTTGCTTGGTTTCCTTTGTGAATAGTTATATCATCCAAAAATGATACTTTTTAAATTTTTACTATTTTCCAGTGTTTATACTTCATATTTTTCCTTATCACTTTTATGAAACTTTAAACTTGTAAACTTTTAAACTTTTATGAGAATGTTGAATGATTGTGCTATTAATGTGTTAACCTAGTCTACTTCCTAATGTTAATGAAAGTATCTCTACTGTAGCACTATTAATTATATTTATGTTAATTTCTGAAAAAATAGTCTTTGTTATATTAAAGGTATTTCTTACATTAAAGTTGTATACTTCCAGTTTTGTTTTTTTTTTCCCCTTAAGAGTTGCCCAATAATGTGCAAATTCTTTTCGGCATGTAAAGGGAAGAAACTTGACTCCCCCCACCCCCCAGCGTTATTATAATGAATTGCATTAGTAGATTTCCTAATAATGAACCATCTTTATATTTCTGGAATAAATCATACATAATTGTGATATGTTACTCTTTTAGTGTAGTATGGACCTTGTTTTGCTTGTATTTATTTCAGCTTTTTTTCCATCTAAGTATAATGGTGAGAGTAGAATTCAGAGTGAAATAAGCTCTGCCTATAAAGTTGGAAACAAATGTCTTAATCTTCATTTACTTGCAGGATAGAGAAAACATTTCCTTTGTAGGATTGAGGGTATTATGGATTTGATTTGTTGAACTCTGTAAAGTAACCTGCAGATTCAGAGTTAAGTAAATATTGAACCATTAAAATGTAATTTTGCAGAATTTGAATAAGAAAGTAATTCAGGTTTATAGATAGGCTATAATCCAGTGATGATGTTATCCTCTCCATGTTTGTTTTCAGAGAAGGTGTTTGTTTCTTTCTTAATCCTCATCTGAGGAAATGTTTATTGATTTTTAGAGAGAGAGGAAGGGGTATGGGGGGGGAGAGAGAGGCAGGCAGACAGACAGACAGACAGACATTGATTGGTTGCCTCCTGTAGACGTCCCAACCAGGGACTGAACCCGCAACCTAGGTATGTGCCCTGACTGGGAATTGAACCTGAAATCTTTCAGTGCACGGGATGATGCTCCAATCAACTGAGCCACTCAGCCAGGGCAAGAAGGTGTTTCTTTAAAAAATCATTATCATATTTGATAACTGTGTTTTAATGTGCTGCATGTTTTGCAATATCAGATTTTCTTTCTCATAATTTGTGTTTTCTTTAATGTTTTCCAGCGGCGAGTAGAACAGCCCCTCTATGGTTTAGATGGCAGCACTGCAAAGGAGGTATCAGAGGAGCAGTCTGCTCTGCCAACCCTGATGTCAGTGATGCTAGCAAAACCTCGGCTCGACACGGAGCAGCTTGCACAGAGGGGAGCTGGCCTCTGCTTCACTTTTGTTTCAGTGAGTACTGAGCCTGGATTTATGCAGATCATTGTTGTCCTGGAGCTCCTTGATGAAGTTGGAATAATTATTTAGGTAGAGACGATGATGTTTCTAACTCTGTGTCACTTCTAAAGGTAGTGGTAGGCTTCTCAGTTTTCCTTGGTTCAAGGGGCTGAGAGAGACTGTTTTGTTAATGTGTGAGCACACTGTGGAAGGAAAATGAGATCTTAGGTTGACAAAGAAGCAAAGAAAATACAGATCCATTTCCATTACTACCAAAGTACTCGTATAGTTAAAAATCAAATCTCTAAACTTCAGCCATCACTTATTTAAAGCAATATTTAAGTCAGTAAATTTTAGCATGTAGTCAGACATTCCATAGCATGCTTACCAGTCATTTCCCCACTGGTATTTGGGTGGCCTACGTGCTTGCCTTCTTTTTCACCTCTTCGAAGTGCTAGTATGGTTACTTTTTCCAGGAATATTTGGTTATCTGTTTGCTCTTTTCAGCTTGCTTCTTTTTCTCCCTCCTTACTCTGATCTCATTTTTATTTGCCAAGTTATAATGCAGTTTGACTCAAAAGTTTCTACTTGGTTTCTGTGCCCTAACAAGTACCTTTTGGTGGCCAAGGATGTTATAAAAGCAAGAGAAAGTCCTGTTGCTCTATTCTTCCATTTTTATGGGCATCTTTTGGAACTAAAGTCACCATTCATTTAAATTCCTTTCTCTCTTACTGGTTCATTTTTCTCCAGTTATAATCTGAATTTCTTCTTTATTGGCTCTGGGTTCTGAGTCATTCATCCATGTGCAGCTGTATCCAAAAAGTCCATGAAAATGATGGATGTCTTAAGGAATGGAAATAAAAATAACAAAATAATTAGGTGGAGAATCATGGTGCATTATTCAGACTATTTTCTTACAATTACTTTTTTCCCTTAAGAAAGAGATAATACAACTTTTAAAGAACTTAAAGAACTTTTTAATCATCAAAGGAATGGAGAAACTCAAAGGAAACATGGCATAAAATGGGAGAGTTGATCAGTATAATATTGTGGGTGGGCCTGATAGCAGTATGAAATAGTTTGTATGAGAATGCAGTAGTTCTCTGTTTTAGTTTAGAGAGTGTGTCTGTCTGTCTCTCTGTGATTACATATATTTCATTGTGTGTTTACTATTTGCTGGTATTTGTTAAACCTTCAACTTAGATCTAACTTTTTCAGGCAATACCTTGGATAATTGGATAATAAGGGGGGGTTATTTGTCTTTTTGTTCTTTTATTGCTTTGAAAACTACCTGAATTTCACTTGAGGGGAGCTCCCTTTGTTTATTCCACAAGTATTTTTGAATGCCCCCTGTGTGACAGGCATAGAGATAAACACACAGGATTTTGATCAGCAAGAACTCAAGGTATAGGCATGTAGGTGTTTGGGTGTGAACATGGAGGGCAGCCACCTGCTCGGTCCTATCAGCAGGCACACTGAGCCTGTGGGAGGAATTGTAGGTGCTACAGCCAGACTGTTCTTGGGTGAGGAGACATGGCAGAGAGGAGTTAAGGAAATGGTGTATGAAAAACAAAGAAGGAAAAAGAAAATGCTGTATGAAGAAAGGATATGGAAACAGTATAAAAACTGAAGGCCTAACTGCTTTAGTGCACTTCTCTTTCTCCTTGCTTCTCTGTGGTTCCAGCCAGGATGTAAGCTTACTAATATGAAGTCAGAGAAAAGCAAAAGAGTTAACATTAATATACAATACGTGAATCAGTAAAGACAAGCAGTTTCTAATAGGCAAAGGCCATGAGCAAACACTTACAGGAAAAAAATAGCGACTGACAACATGAAAAAAAAAACACCTTAACCTCAGTCATAGAGAAATGCAGAATAAAACAAAATAACATTTTTGACCTGTCAAATTGGTAAAGATAGTAAGTTTGATAATTCTCAGTGTAGGTGATAGTTTAGACACACAAGCTGTTCTCTACTGTCAGTTGGTACAGTCATTTGGACAAGTTGGGAATATATCTCAGTGTTAAGTTTACATATTCTTAGGTCCAGAATTCCATTCCTATAAAAATGCACAAAGATGTTTATTATATTGTTTATAATTGCAAAAATCTGGAAGCAATTTCCCTCCGCCAGTGTTTCAAAAGACCTTAACAGGAGGGTATCTGTGACTTCCAGCCTCAGAACTTACCCAGCATGATTCAGTAGCCACAGTGATCACTGCCTTCTCTAGCCGCGCGCTCTTCTCTAGGCTTCCACTCTTTTGGTTCTTCCTCATTTCCTAGATCTTTAAATACTGAAGTACAGCAGGGTTCAGTCTTCACCCTCCTTTGTCTACCTTTATTCGCTATGTAATCTCATTTCCTTTCTTTGATCTAATTATATTCCTTATGGAGAAGACTTCAAGTTTGTATCTCCAGCCCAGAGCCGTGCCCTGAATTCCAGACCTATGTAGTCAATTGCCAGAAGTCATCTTCTCTTCTCGTATAATAAGCATATCGTGTTTAACATGTCCCAAACTGAATTCTTCATTTTGCCCCCAACTTCCAAATCCATTTCCCCCATAGCCTTCCACATCTCAATAATTGTCAGCTTTCCTTCTAATTGTTTAGAAACCTTGCAGTTGTTCTGGTCTCTCCTCTATACCCCAATTACAAATTCCTCAGGAAATCTTAGTGATTTTACCTGCAAAATGTAGTTTGAGTCCTACCACTTCTGACCCCTTCACTACCTCTCAAATCTAAACCACTGGCTCCCCTTGAGGTTATGGCAGTGTAGCCTAACTGGATTCTGCTTCTACCTTTGTTTAGTTTTAACTTGTTCTGAACGGATCAGAGTGATTCTATGGAAACATAAGACCATTCATGCCACTCTCCTGCTCAGAAGTGCTTAAAATGGCACGTGGTCCATTTCCCAATCACTCTTGACCCATCTCTTACTGCGTAAGGTCCCCCTTCCTCCCCTGGTTGCGTCCACTCTGAGTACCTTGTTTCCTCAAATACTACCTGGCATGCTCACCTAAGGGCCTTCATACTTGCTTTAAAATTCTTTCCCCAGATACCAGCATGCCTGTTCTCTCAGTTCTCTCTGGTCTCTGCTTAAATTTACCCTATCAGAGAGGTCACCCTGACTATGCTGTATAAAATAGCAGTTCATCTCTGCCTACCCCACACATTATCTAGCTCCCATGCCTTACTTTATTTTTTCTTAGTCTTATCACCAGCTGACTTGACAAGACAAATTACTTCTTTGTCTGACTCCCCCATTTTCTACCAGTCCCCCACCCAGCCCACTGAAATGTAAGTTTTATCAGGTCAAGGATTTTGCTTTGTTCACTTTTGTATCTCCAGTGCCAGAACAGGATTTTCTCTGATAGACACTCATTGTAATTTTATGTTGCATGAGTTAATAATACATCCTTTATACAGGGGCTAAATACAAATGATACACATATATGATGGAATGCTATAGATTTGACAAAAGAAGTGAGATATATTCTAATAATGAAAGATCTCTAGACATGTATTGTTAATAGCAGGTGGTAGAATATTATGTTTCATCCTTTAAGTGTTATGTATATGGTTACATAATTATGTATGTTTTACCATACAATCTTTGACTTTTTAAAATTATAAACAATAATTTTCTAATTGTAAAAATGGTATGTATACATGGACCGCAAAATATTGAAGTAACGGAAAAGAGTAAAATTCTTGCCTTTGCACCTTCCAGAGAAATAACTAGGGTTAAGTTTGTGTTTTAGATTTCCTGCTATTTACCATTTTAACTTCAAAAAATATCTCTCTTATTTAATCAACTTCAAACAAGATCTATTTACTCCCCATTCTAAGAGATGAGTCCAACATATTCGTAACTATCACCCATCTTCCTTTCTCAACTTCCAGTTTTTTAATTATTGTTACATAAGGGTGTGATACTTAGTTTATGTTTAACTAAACTAAATAATTGAACCTTTTCTGCTTTGTGAATTATTCTAAAATTTGAAAACACTTGAGGAACATTTATAATATTATTTTTTTCCCACTATTAGGCATTACAAAACCAAATGATTTTAATGGGTTTACTGAGGAAAAAACAGTCCTAGTCATTGAGTTAGTTTTGATTGAATGAGACAGTTCTAGTTGTCAAGATCTACTCGATTTTTTTTTAATGCTAGGTCTATTATTTCCTTAAAAGTTGTATCTTTTAACATTATACAAGATGTTCTTAAAAGCTTGATTTTTAAAAATGTAGATGTAGTTTGCTTTTTTTAATGCTGAAGTATTTTCAAGTGCATTTCAAAAATCTTGGCCACCTATCTCTAAGTAACTTAACAGGCATTTTCTAAAATATATTAACATTTTTCTAGATAGCTAAATTAACATTATTACACTTAACTTTTATTAGTGTCTATTCTAATGTAAAATAGAACTTACCTCACAATCTGGGCCTTTTGGGTTGAACCAACATAGTTCTACTAGAAAGGCAGGTTGAATGCTTAGTTCTTTTCTTGTAATTAACAATTTTAACTTTTTAAATAAACTTTCACCCTGGCTGGTGTGGCTCAGTGGATTGAGTGCTGGCCTGCGAACTAAAGGGTCTCCAGTTCGCTTCCCTGTCTAAGGCACATGCCTGGGTTGTGGACTAGGTCCCCAGTAGGGAGCGTGCGAGAAGCAACCACATGTTGATGTTTCTCTCTCTCTCTTCTTCCCTTCCCCTCTCTAAAAATAAACAAATAAAATCTTAAAAATATCTATTTAAATAAACTTTAAGGAGCAGTAGCTGTATCAAATGGTGATAAATAGTTTTCTCTTGAACAATCATTATGGTCTCATGGGCTTTTATGCATTTATATAGTAAATATAATCACCCTATGGTGCTTAGTTGGTATAGCCTTTTTTATCCTTCCATCAGTTGATGGACATTTGAGTTGTTTCTGCTTCTGGGTTATTAGGAATAGTATTGCTGTGAATATTTATGTACACATTTTTATATAGGCATATATTTTCATTTCTTTGGGGCATATACTAAAGAGTGGAATTGCTGGATCATACGGTAACTGTTTTTGAGGAACTGCTAATCTGTTTTCCAAGGGAGGTGCACCATTTTACAAGTCCAGCAGCAGTATATGAGGGTTCTCTATATCCTCATCGTCACTTGCTTTGATGATAGCCATCCTAAGGGGTATGAAGTGATATCTTACTGTGATTTTGATTTGCATTTCCTGAATACTAATGATTCAAACTTTTTTATTCATTTGCTTATGTCGATTTGTATATCTTCTTTAGTTAAATGTCTCTAAATTTTTTGCCTGTTTTTAAATTGGGTTGTCTTCTTATTGTTGAGAAATCTTATAAGATTTATTTTTATATTTTGGGTATTTGACTCTTACTAAGTATGTGATTTACAAATATTTTCTCTTGTGGATTGTTTTACTTTTTTTTTTGTTTTGTTTTGTTTTGTTTTAACTTTTGTAAGAGTTTATTTGAGCCAGAATGAGCACATATGCCAGTGAGCAATATCTCAAATGCCCCAGAGAATGTGTTTTGCTTTTTTTATTCCTTGATCAACTTTTTTTTCTTTTTTTAAAGAGAGAGAAGGGAAGGGAGGGAAAAAAAGAGGGAGAGAGACATCTACATGAGAAACATCCTTGCGAGAGAGACACAGAGAGAGAGAGAGAGAGAGAGAGAGAAACATCAATTTGTTGCCTCTTACATGCACCCCAACTGAGGACTGAACCCACAGCCTAGGCATGTGCCCTGACTGGGCATTGAATCGGCAACACTTTGTGGAATGATGCCCAACCAACTGAGCCACACTGGTCAGGGCAACTCTTTAATTTTTTTACTTACTTATTTTTTAAATTAGTTTTTTACTTTGCAGTTACAGTTGGCATACATTATTGTATCAGTTGCAGGTGTGCACCCCAGTGGTAGACCATTATATAACTTACTAAGTGATCATCCCAATAAATCGTGTACCCATCTCATACCATACATAGTTATTAGAATAGCATTGACTGTATTTCCTATGCCGCACTTTATATCCCCATGACTGTTCTGTAACAACCAGTGTGTACTTCTTAATACCTTCACCTTTATCACCTAGCTCTCAACCTCCTTCCCAGTGGGCAACCATCAAAATGTTCTTTTTATCTATGAATCTGTTTCTGTTCTTGTTCATATATTTTGTATTTTTAGATTCAGTTGTTGGTACATATATATTTATTGCCATTTTATTGTTCATATTTTTTATCTGTTTTTCCTTCTTAAAGAAGACCCTTTGCCCTGGCTGGTATAGCTCAGTGGATTGAGTGCGGGCTGCGAACCAAAGGGTCGCTGGTTCGATTCCCAGTCAGGGCACATGCCTGGGTTGCAGGCCAGGTCCCCACTGAGGGCCATGTGAGAGGCAACCATACATTGCTGTTTCTCTCCCTCTCTGTCTCCCTCCCTTCCCCTCTCTCTGAAAATAAATAAAATCTTTAAAAAAAAAAAAAAAAAGAAGACCCTTTAACATTTCATGTAATGCTGATTTGGTGATGATGAACTCCTTTACCTTTTTCTTGTCTGGGAAGCTCTTTATCTGTCCTTTGATTTTAAATGATAGCTTTCTTGGGTAGAGTAATCTTGGTTGTAGTTCCTTACTTTTTACAACTTTGAATATTTCTTGCCAAGCCCTTCTGGCCTGCAAAGTTTCTGTTGAGAAATCACCTGTCAATCTTACGGGAACTCCCCTGTAGGTAACTAACTTTTTTCCTCTTGTTGCTTTTAAGATTCTCTTTTTGTCTTTAATTTTTGGCATATTAACTGTGATGTGTCTTGGTGTGAGCCTCTTGGGTTCATCTTGTTTGGGATGCTGAGCTTCCTAGACTTGTCTGTTTATTTGCTTCACCAAGTTAGGGAAGTTTTCTGTATTTTTTTTTTCCCCAAATAGGTTTTCAATTTCTTGGTCTCTCTCTTCTCCTTTAGGCATCCCTAGCAAATGTTGCCATGCTTGAAGTTATCCCAGAGGCTCCTTACACTATCCTCATTTTTTTCTATTCTTTTTTCTTTTTTTGCTGTTCTGATGAGATGTTTTTGCTTCCTTATATTCCAAATTGCTGATTTGATTCTCGACTTCATCCACCCTACTGTTGATTCCCTGTAAATTCTTCACTTCTTTTTTTTTTTTTTAATCCTCACCCGATGGCATTTTTTCATTGCTTTTTAGAGAGAGAGGAAGGGAGAGGGGAAAACATCGATTGGTTGCTCCAGTACATGCCTGGCCCGGGCATCAAACCCACAACCTAGGTATGTGCCTTGGCCAGGAATTGAACCTGCAAACCTTTGGTTATGGCACGATGCTCCAACCAACTGAGCCACACTGGCCAGGGCTGTTCTTCATTTCTGATTGATCCTCACTAAGTTCATTGCTGGTCCTTACAATGAATGTTTTGAACTCTGCATCTAGTGGATTGATTGTCTTCATTTTGTTTCTTTTTCTGCAGTTTTGTTCTTTTCTTTCATTTGGGACATGTTTCTTTGTCTACTCCTTTTGGCGGCCTCCCTGTGCTTATTTCTGCGTGTTAGGTAGAGCTGCTTCATCTCCCAGGCTTGGTAGAGTGGCCTTATGTGGTAGGTGTTCTGTAGGGTCCAGTGGCACAGCCTCCCTAATCACCCAAGCTGGGCACTCAAGGTGTGTCCCCCACATGGGCTGTGTACACCCTTCTCTTGTAGTTGAGCCTTGATTGCTGTTGGAATCTCATTGGGAGGGATTTACCCCCAGGCCTATCAGTGGCAAGAACTGGCTGCAACCACGAACCTGACCACTGACCTTTGACCACTGTGGAGGATCAGCTGTGCAGGGCCCTACACAGCAGGACTTACTTTAGTGGACTCTGGTGCCTGCTGAGTTCACCCCTTGAGTGTGTTGCTTGTAGAGGTGGTTGGGTGGTAATGTTTTGACATATTCTGAAACTGTCCACTGGGTGCACTGTCTCTGAGGTGCAAGCCAAGGTCAGCTGCTGCTTGTGTTGTGCACATTGCCACCTAGCATGAAGTACAAAGTGATCTGCAGATGGCTGCTATTTGTGCTGGCTTGGAGGTGCCCAGGTGAGGCCAAGCTCTGAACCAAGGTCAGCCTTTGCTAATGCCAGGGCTGGGGCCATTTAGGAAGAGGTACAGGACACTCTAAGGCCCAGTGCTGCTTGGTTGAGAGATTTTAGGAAAGTCAGAAGTATGAACCAAGACAGATAGGGAAAAGCCACTGGAAATAACTTGCGGGGTGCCCTGTAAATTGGGGGTCTCCGGGAAACACCAGGGTGGGGCAAACTGTGGGCCAGGTTGATGGAGTCTCAGATATGGTGCCTGTCTGCTGGCTGGCTCTGTGGGAGAGGAGCTCATCAAAGGAACAATGGCCTCTGCCAGCATTTCTGTCTGGGAGAAGGCTGCCACCCAGCTCTTGCCCTCATGCTGGACAATTTAGTTTCTCCCCATATGCCTCTGGTGCCTTTCAAGCTGCTGCCCCTGTGTTGGAGCTCAGAAGGAGTCAGTCCATGCATGGACCCTTTAGGAGTAACTGTGCTAGGGACTCCAGAAGCCCTCCGCCTCCGTCAGCCTCAATCTCCACCAATTTTTACAGCCACAAGTTATGGGGACTTCTCTTCCTGGCACTGGAACCCTGGGCTGGGGGGCCTGGTGTGGGGTTGGAACCTCTCGTACTCAGGGGGGACCTCTGTAGTTGAGAATACCTCCTGATTTTTATCTGCCACACGAGTGTGGGACCAGCCCATTCTGCATCTCTGCCCATCCTGCCAGTCTGGATATGACTTTTTTAATTCCCTAGATACAGGACTTCCATTCAGCCAGATTTCAGGTGGTTCTCAATGATGGTCATTCTGTAGTTTAGTTGTAATTTTGATGTGGTTGTGTGAGGAGGCAAGTACTACATTTATCTGTGTCTCCCCATTATTTTACTTTCTTGATGGTGTCCTTTGAATCACAAAAGTTTTTAATTTTGAAAAGTACAATTTGTGATATTTTTCTTTTTTTGCTTATGCTTTTTTAAAGAAATGTTGTTTATTTATTTTTAGAGAGAGGGGGAGGGAGGGAGAAAGAGGAAGAGAATCATCAATGTGAGAGAGAAACATCGACTGGCTGCCTCTTACACACACACTGACCGGGGACTGAACCCACAACCCAGGCATGTACCATGACTGGGAATGGACTGGCAACCTTTTGGTTTGCGGAAAGATACCCAGCCAGCTGAGCCACAACTGTCAGGGCTGCTTATGCTTTCAGTGTTGTAGCTTTACGTAACCTGAGGCCATGAAAACCTACTCCTATATTTTCTTCTTAGTGCATATTTTAGCTCTTGTATTTAGGTCTGTGATATATTTTGTGTTAATTTTTGTGTATGGTGTGAGAAAGGGGGCCCGAGCTTGTTCTTTGGCATGTGGATATCAAGGTGACCCATCATCATTTGTTTGAAAAGACTTTTCTCCATTGAATTGTCTGAGCATCTTTGTCAAAAATCAATTGACTGTAAACATAAAGAGTTTATTTCTGGACTCAATTCTACTCTGTTTATCCACATGCCTATCTTTATACCAGTGCCATCACTGTCTTAATTACTGTAGCTTTGTAGTAATTAAGTTTTGAAATCAGGAAGTTTGATTTCTCCAACTTTGTTTTTTCTAAGGTTGTTTTAGCAGTGGGCTTGCATAGCCATGTGAATTTTAGGTTCAGCTTTTTTTTTTTTTGTATTTTTATGTAATCTTTATTGTATTATTTCCCATTATCCATCAGTCCCCTTATACTCTCCTCCCCCTAGCAATCACCACACTGTTGTCCATGTCCATGAGTCCTTTTTCAGGACTCAGTCTCGCCACCCCCTAACCTCCCCCCACCCCGCCAGCTGTCATCCTACTCTCTCTGAGTCTGTCCCCATTTTCCTTGTTAGTTCAGTTTATTCATTAGATTCCACATATGAGTGAAATCATATGGTATTTGTCTTTCTTTCACTGGCTTATTTCACTTAGCATAATGTTCTCCCCGTTCATCCATACTGTTGCAAAGGGTAAAAATTTCTTCTTTTTTTTTATATAGCCAAGTAGTAGTCCATTGTGTAAATGTCCCATAGTTGTTTTTTCCACTCATCTATTGATGGACTCTTGGGCTGCTTCCATAGCTTGGCAATTGTAAATAGTGCTGCAGTGAACATAGGAGTGCCTGGGTTCATTCAAATTAGTGTTTTGGGTTCCTTCAGATATATTCTCAGAAGTGGGATCGCAGGGTCAGAAGGCAGATCCAAGTTTAATTTTTTGCTTTCCACAGTGGCTGCACCAATCTGCATTCCCACCAACAGCGCAAAAGGGTTTCCCTTTCTCCACATCCTCACCAGCACTTGTTTGTTGATTTATTGATGATAGCCCTTCTGGCAGGTATGAGGTGATATCTCATTGTGGTTTTAATTTGCATTTTTCTGATGGTGAGTGAGTTGAGCATCTTTTCATAGGTCATTTGGCCATCTGTATGTCCTTTTTGGAAGTGCCTGTTTGGGTCCTTTGCCTATTTTTTAATTGGGTTTTTTTTTTTTTTTGGTGTGAGTTTTGTAAGTACTTTGTAAATTTTAGATATTAACCCATTATTATGTATTGGAGACTATGTTCTCCCATTCTGTGGGTTGTCTTTTTATTTTGTTGATGATTTCTTTTGCTGTGCAAACAACTTTTTAGTTTGATATAGTCCCATTGATTTATTTTTTCTTTTGTTTCTCTTGCCTGGGAAGATAATTGAGCTTTTAATTTCTGTAAACATCAGGGATTTATAGCAATTGTGCTGAATCTATAGACCATGTTGGGGAATATTGACCTCTTGAAAATAGTGTCTTCCAATCCATGAACATAAGATATGTTATGATATCTTTACTTTTATTTAGGCCTCTTTAATATCTTCTATGTTTGCTGTTTTCAGTGTACAGGTTTTGCCCTTTTGTTAAAATTATTTGTATTTATTCTTTTTGATGCTGTTGAAAATAGACTAATTTTAATTTTATTTTCAGAGTGCTCATTGATAGAATATACAATTGATTTTTACAACCTTGTTGAACTTGTGTTTTAGTTACAATATTTTATTTTGGCAGGACTTTTTGTATACAATATCATGTCATCTATGAAAGAGGTAGTTTTACTTCTTTGCAGTCTGGATGCCTTTTATTATATTTCATTGCCTAATTGCCCTGGCTAGAACCTCTAATGTGGTGTTGAATACAAGTGGTTCAAGTGGACATCTTTGTCTTGTTCCTGATCTTAGGGGGAAAGCTTATTTTCTTTGCAGTAAGTATTATGTTAGCTATTTGCTTTTCAGAGATGGCCTTTGGGGGGAATTGAGAAAGTTCTCCTGTATTCTGAGTTTGTTGAATGTTTTTATCATGAAAGGGTGTTGGATGCTTTATCTCCACATCTCTTGAGCTCATTACATGCTATCTTTTTGTTCTTAAAGTCTAGCCACTATTTATCTTTTTTTTTCATTAATGCTGCTGCTTGTTGTGTGGTAGGCATTTTCACTATTAAAACATATCTTTTTATTGTATTTTACTATTTTTAAATCCTCACTTGAGGATATGTTTATTGATTTTTGGAAAGCGAGAGAAACATTAGTCTGTTGCTTTGCATGCATGCCTTGACAGGGGATGTACCCACAACCTTTTTGTGCATGGGGCAATGCTCCAACCAACCGAGCCAGCTGGCCAGGGCACTTTTACTATTCTTTGATTATTCCTTTCCCTCTGGAAAGCTGTCAGATAGTTTTGTAGTCTCTGGCTGTTCATGTTTCTTAATTTTTCTTTCATGTTCTGTTTGACCCATGTTTTATCTTCTGGGAGATTTTCTTGACATTGTCCTCCTGGTTACTAATTCTGTGTTCAACTATGTTCATTTTATTTCGTTCATTTATTCAGTTTTTTAATTTTTGATCATCTTACTTTACAAAGTTTATTTTTCACATTCTTTCCTGCTTTTTCATTTTTAAAGGTATAATATCTTATTGGCCCTCTCTAAATATACTTGATTTTTAAAATTGTTTTTATTGAATTATCTGTTTTCTCTTGGATTAAGCTTTGCTTTTTTCATGTTGGATTTTCCCTTTTTGCTGTTGGTTTCCTTGAAAATGTGTATTTAGCTTTTGTTGAATGAAGGATTAGGGTGATTAATACAGACTGTTGTTATTGATTTTTCTCTGTAGTAGCATAATACTGCTTACCAGAAAGCCCTCCCCCTTAATGGCCAGAGAGCTAAATGTGATTTCTCTATAAGTGTCTGGTAAACTCTTGGCAGAAAAACCACTCCTCTGCAAGCATCGAAATAAGGAAGGCATGATTTTGATGGGTAAACTCGTTCATTCTTTGCAGTGCGTTCTCTTCCTCTATTTTATAAGTTGTGAAAGGCTGGGGTATTATGCTTTGTTTTTGTTTTTTTCCTTAAGCTGCAGTATTCACTTAAGGAGCCCTCACCTGGACCCACTTATTATTTTATTTTTAAATCTTTATGTATTTTTAAAAAATTTTATTCTTAAGAGACTTGTGCTTTTTCCTGGGATCAGAAGCCATAGTACCTAGGCCCCTCAGTATGCAGAGTGTGACGGGGTGTTAAAAAGGGACCCTATGGGACCATGTGGGTTTTAAAGGTCTGATAAAATCGTCCAATGGGTCAGTTCTGGTTTTTGTAAATGTAAATCATAGCATGGAGTTTTTTTTTAACTTCTATGTCCATTCCATCACCTATTTTTTTTTTAAGATTGTATTTATTCATTTTTTAGAGAGAGGGGAAGGGAAGGAGGGACAGAGGGAGAGAAACATCAACGGGTGGTTATCTCTCACGCGCCCCTACTGGGGATCCAGCCTGCAACCCAGGCATGTGCTGACTGGGAGTTGAACCGATGACCCTTTGGTTTACAGGCCTGTGCTCAGTCCACTGAACCACACCAGCCAGGGCAGCATGGAGTTTCACAGAAGCTCCTTTGAAAAGATCCAACTTTTTTATTACTGATGTTTTAAGCTGTGGTTTTTTTATTTGTTTCTCTATCAATCCAAACCCAACTACTTTTTACTGTTTCTTAAAAATTTAAAGGTTTTTAGAGTTTCCTGATTTTGACTTCCCCTTTTATCTTAGTGGTATTATGATTTCATTTAAAAATATCTTCACATCAGTAGGTCTTTGGGAGATCCAGTCTGTCATCATGAATTAGAAGCCAATATTTTTATAACAGGAGCAAGGAAAACAGAAGTCTAGGGAGAATGGTTTGCGAGGTAGGGGTTAGATTAAATTTACAAGTGCAGTGGCCTGCTCAGCAAGGCCAACGACTTCTGTTCTCACTTCCCTAGGACATGATGCAGTAATCAGGGACGTGCTGGGAGACTGTAAGTACTGTTTCCCAGTTTTGCATTTTTAGTGTTTAACACAGGACCAGACACAGAGGGTTCTTCTTTTGAAAGTACTGCTTTTATTCTCATGAGAATTTGCTACTTCCTAACCTGTGTCCCACTTGCTTAACTGTATTTTACTTATACTAGGCTCTTTATTTATACATACATTTTTACAGAAGGCTTTAATTTGGAAATATCCCACTAAATCACAGTCTGGCACCCTTAGTTTGCTGGAAGAAAACTTAGAAATGAGCACATGTAAAAAAGCATTGTAGCAAAACGCATTATCAAAATCTATAAATTTATAGAAGAACGTTTTAGTCAGTCATGTGCTTCTTATTTGGCTCTTGCAAATATAACTCCAACAGTCATATTTGTTTAGAAACATTTTAAAAGAAGACTGTTAGAGCAATCTAATGATAACTGAAGGAGATAAAGCTTATATCATAGTGCAGTGTAATACTTGAGATTCATAATGATGGCCCTTAATTAGTAAGAAGAGGTTAGATTTGTCATATTGCAGAAAGGAGAGAGAACATTTTTAGTTACTTGAACTTTCCTAGACTTGGCTGTAGTTGCAGCATTTACGGGCTGAGCGTGCTGGTTAACCTCTTTGAGACTGGTTCCCTGTTCTTGACTTTTATCCCCACTTCAGTCTTCTCTCTTCCTGTAGGGCCCTCGTACACACTCTCTCCCTGGACTGACCTGTGATCTCTCTTTGACCGCTTATTTCCTTCTAATCTTTGATATTGCTTTCTCAAGGAATTCATCCCTGACGCTCTTGGTTAGGTTATGTATCCTGTTATATACTCTTAGAGCACTTATCCTCATTATAATTTTGCATTTATTATAATTGTTTATTTAACTGTTTCTTTCAACAGATATTTATTGAATTGCTTAATAAATCTTCTTTTGGATTGTAGGCTTTATTAAGGGAAAGTAATGACTGGTTCTGTGGGTTTTATTTCTGTTTGTCTTGGTCATTGTGTTCCTAGCAACTAACGTAGTGCTGAGACACGGAGTTCTCTGTGGGAGTATTCTGTGGAGACATGAGTAGTAGTGGAATGAGTAAATAAAAGTGGAGATAATGATGATGGCTACCTTATAAGGCTGTTGTGAACCTTCAATGTAAACATGTGTGTCAAGTGCTTACCTTGCTTGTGGCTTGGTTATAACTCCCTGTAACTTAACGAGAGGCATTCGATCTGCCGTGGTCAGGGAGGGCAGTCATTATGATGCATATAGCCCTCAGTTTTCTCCCACTCATTAGCTCTGTGATCCCACATAGGTGCTTAGTATCTCCGATTTGCATTTTCTTTATCCTTAAATGGTAATAATAATAGCCATCCGATAAATTTTTGTGAGGATTACATGTGATCAAGACAGTGAAGCATTTAGCTGACAGTGATTGCTCAGTAGATGGTGTTTATAGTGTTGTTAACATGTTAATGAATCATTAAAATAAAATAAAATAAATATATGAAGTATCAGAAAATTTACATATGTGAAAACACTACATTCTCTGATGAGATAGTAGTACTATATTTCATTAGCCAATAATCCTCAGACTGTCCAGTATTTCCTAATTATGTCTATGATGGGTTGTGCTGTGTTGTTGGGTGCCATCTTGTTTTTAAAAGGACTTTTGGGAGTATAATGATTATATATTCCTGAACAGTTGAATCACATTAAATCCTAATCCTTCTAAATTTAAAAATGCCTTAGAATGCCCTGTAAATTGTGTGTAAAAGTCACAGTCAGCAAGTGATATTATTAGACATTAACCTGAGTTTTTGGACCGGTGCGCGTTCATGGATAGTGTTTGTGGATTTAGGAGACTACAGGTAGACCCCCTTATGTGTTCCAGAACCCCCAGTTGATCCTGACACCACAGATAGTACTGGTACTGTTTTTCCTGTACCTTTTCACTTAAAGGAGGCACTTTTGGGCTGCTTTTTGGCACATCTGAATTGTGAGCATCACTACTGGTGCTCTTTGGGGCCACTATTAAGGAAGGTTAAGGGTTATTTGAACACAAGCACTACGGTGCTGCGACAGTCAAGATGGCCACCGAGTGATTAATAGTGCGCAGTGCATGCAGTGTGGATACACTGGACAAAGGGAGGGTTCACGTCCTGAGGGGGACAGTGCAAGATTTCAACACATCACTCAGAGCAGTGCACAGTTTCAAACTTAGGAATTGTTTATTTCTGAAATTTTCCATTTAATATTTTCAGGCCATGGTTGACCACAGGTAACTGAAACTGTGGATAAGGGGAACTACTGTATTCTGAATAGTAGTTCACAGTCCTTTCTGCCCAGAGTCACTAGCATCCCCTGTGCATCAGATGCTTCGTCAGCCTTTTCTGACAAAACCATATTGAAATACGAGTGAAAAAGGCCTGTTATAACAGAAATAACTTTTAATTTTCTCTAATTTACATATTGAAAAAAATTTTATAAACATTTGATACTTCAGACTATTTACAGGAACATAATCCAAGCTACTATGTCTAGCCCTTGCTTCTCGTTTGAATTGTTTTACTTTTTTCTTGGCTACATGGCCCTGACTTCTGACTTTCATTAGGGTTTGTTTTTTATAGAGTTAATCATTTGCATTCATACAAATAGTTGTGGAGAAAGATGCAAAACTTTCTTGTGATTGGTAATATACCTTTATTACAGGCTCAGCAAAACAGCCCCTCTTCTACAGGATCTGGTAACACAGAGCACTCCTGCAGCTCCCAGAAACAGATCTCCATCCAGCACAGACAGACCCAGGTAGGTCGGTGATTGGTGAACAGAGGAGGCGAAGATCTGCTTAGGAATAAATGCTAAAAACATAAAAATCTGTGAGTCCTCTCATTGCCTTTCCTTTAATTCTCTGACTTTACCTCATTATTTGCATTATTGTATTCAGAACTTGCATTATGAGTACTCAGAGTCTTTTGGAAGGCGCTTTATCTTTTTGAGGTGTTTTTTCCTTTCTGGTATGTTCAGTGGAACTGTTGATGAAAGAGTACTTGTTTGGAGACTTCTAGGCCTCAGTTCAAATTCTTTCTTTGCACGTTATACTATATTTTTTTGGGCCTCAATTTTCTTGAGTACAAATCATCTATAAAATGTGTTTGATTCTGCCCTGGCTGGGTGACTCATTTGGTTAGTGTCGTCCCATATACCAAAAGGTTGTGGGTTTGATCCCCAGTTGGGGCACATACCTAGGTTGCGGGTTTGATCCCTGGTTGGGGTGCATACAGGGCATTTGAGGGGGTGGCAACTGATTGATGTTTCTCTCTCTCTCTCACTCCCTTTCCTCTGTCTCTAAAATCAGTAAACGTATCTCGTGATGATTTAAAAAAATGTGGTTGATTCTAATTATCTTGAACAGTGGATATATAAAGTGCTTATTAGGACAGTACTGACTGTCCTAAGGAATGTTAATTCACTACTTTATGAAAAGAGTTAATTTATTCCTTGTACCTGCTCATTTGGTGAGACCTAGGTAAACTTCTTTAACATGTGGCACACTAGCACAACAACACAGTGTTCTCCTTAAACATTCTTTAGAAACTTTTTGATTTAGGGAATGTTGTGAACATTCTAAAGATACTGTTTGAAAAGGATAGCAGATATATCTTCTATTTTGTGATACTGAGTGAGCCAAATAGTATACCAGATTTTCTTGGCACTGTGCTGCCTACAAGACAGGATACTTGACAGTCTAGGAGAATTTCTTAAGTCTCAAAAGCTATACAACCCTCAGTAACAGATTTTAATTTTATTTGAATTAACAGCTTTTGAGCAGTCAAGTAGATTTAGTTGAGCATTCACATCTCTCCCCTTCTAATTGTTCTTTATTTCCACTAGGTGGCAGGATTTTTCTTTAAGAGATTTGGGTCATGTCTCCATAAGTTAGTTTTCATTTTTAAAGCAGTATGTTTCTGTAATGTTCAATGCCCAGAGGTTTGAGAATGCATATATTTTATTCCAGTGTTAACATTTTTTTGAAGTGCAGGTGTAACAGAATATAAAGCTTTAAGAGTGAGATGAGGAAACAAGATTTAATTTCTTGAGCCATATGATTCCAGGCTATTTGTGTCAGGAGGTGCTTTTTTTTTCCCCCCAGAAAAGTAATGAGAAAAATATGATGGCATGTAATATTTTGAGACTAACCTTAAATTTTTTTTTGTCTCTCTAGTCTGACCTCACAATAGAAAAAATATCTGCACTAGAAAACAGTAAGAATTCTGACTTAGAGAAGAAGGAAGGAAGAATAGATGATTTGTTAAGAGTAAGTATTAAAATATGGTAAAAGATTTTATACAAGCACTGATTGATGTTATGTGTATTTGGAACATGTGCATATCATAGAGATAGTTACTGTAGCCAAAGAACAAAGTTAAATCATAAACACTTGGATATTTTCCTTTAATCTGAGGGAATCTGAGTAGCAACCAGGATCAAACCTGAATTCTAAGCAGTGTCTTTAAATTGGAAATCTTATATTGTTGAATTTTAAAACTATTTCACAGCCTAGGTTTTGTATTTTGTGTCTTTTTTTTTTTTAAGATTTTGTTTATTTATTTTTAGAGAGAGGGGAAGGGAAGGAGAAAGAGGGGGAGAGAAACATCAGTGGGTGGTTGTCTCTTGGGGACCTGACCCACAACCCAGGCATGTGCCCTGACTGGGAATTGAACCTGCAACCCTTTGGTTCGCAGGCCGGCTCTCAATCCACTGAGCCGCACCAGCCAGGGGGTATTTTGTGTCTTTCATAACGTAGTCATCTAAAGTTTTTTGTACTAACAGGAGAAATTTATTTATTTATTTTTTACCCAGCCCTCCTCTAACAGGAGAAATTTTTAAAACATTTAATCTGGAATTTAAAAGATATCGTTAGAAAATATACCATACTATTTTAAAAATATATTTTTAATATGCAGTTTAGCTATTGACAGACCCATTGTTAAATTTTTAAAAAATGCTTTTTATTGTTGTAACGAAAGCAATACCTGCTCTTTATAAAAAACAATTTAGGGAATACTGAAAAAATATGGCACTCCTAATTACATCAACTGAGAGAAAACATTTGGTACATTTCCTTTAGTAATTTTTGAGCCATTTGTAGTACATGTATAAATGCATATGTACATAAATATTGATGATTTATAGATTAAAGTGACTCACATTTTTCTCTCCTCCAGTGATTTAGAAGAGGCAGTTTTGAGTCTTGTTTATACTGATGTAGTGGGGTGCAGACTGGCTCTGTGGGGCCCTGAAGGTTCAGTAGAAGAACCTCAGGGGTCCCATGAAACTGCTGAGTAGGCATCTGCTGCCTTACTTTTTTCAGTTTTTCTTATTGGGCAAGACCTTATTTAAATAAAAGTTTTTTTTTTTTTTAAAGATTTTATTTATTATTTTTAGAAAGTGAGGAAGGGAGGGAGAAAGAGAGGGAAAGAAACAGCAATGTATGGTTGCCTCTCACATGACCCCACTGGGGATCTGGCCTGCAACCCAGGCATGTGCCCTGACTGGGAATTGAACCGGGACCCTTTGGTTCCCAGCCCGCGCTCAATCCACTGAGCTACACCAGCCAGGGCCAAAATAAAAGGCTTTAATTTATTACAAAAGTAATAAAAGTTACTGTATTTGTGGTTCTCTCCCCTCCAAAAGTTTTTACCTTTATTTCTGTAATTATCAAAATATAGAGAAATAGTGTATTTGACTCCCTCCTATGTAAAACTTGAAATAATAGCACGTATCTAAATTGTAAGCTGACCTTTATGAGTAAAATCTGTTTTAGACTTATTATTTTAAATATTTTATAGAAGAATAATTCTTATATTTACAGGCAGTTTTAAGACCAAATTTATAATAATTAGTTACATGTGTTTGTTAAACTTGTTTCCAAACTCATTGGCAGTTTTCTTTTTTAATCATTCTTTCTATTTTATCTCTTGATTGACTGGAAAACATTTTTAAGTAATTGTTTCTCAAAATGAAGCATATGTCCTTTCAAATTTTCTGTGCCCTTTCATATAATAGATAGCACTGTGTGCAAGATTTATGGATCACGTACACACATACACAAATAGCCCTTTTCAGTTTTTCTGACATTTACTGTTTCAGAGAAGACCGTGACCGAAGAACAAGCACTGTAATCTGTTTTCCATGATGACTATACGTCCTCCCTTCTGCTCCTTCCCACCCACTTTATTCTTGTATTTCAAAACATTTCACTAGGGCACATCTATATATGGGTCTGTATATTTTTTTTCTGGAAATATGTGGTAATGCATAAGTTTAGCCTTTTTCCATTTTATGTTGACCTCTTCCTTGGTTTCTAGCTTGGAGCCTAGTCTTTAGTCTTTATTAAAGACTAGTTCTCTAGTCTTTATTCGTATCATTTTATGTCTCATTTAGTATGATTGCCTTTCTCTTCTGAATCTCATTAAACATTAATTGTCTTCCATGTATTTTCTATTTACTGTAGCTCATCTGAGTTTCGATTCTACAAAATTACGTTTTTAATTTACCTGCTTTTTTCCTTATCTAATGCACTTTCTTCTTTTAAAATGTTTTATTTTTCAATTACAGATGACATACAATATTAGATTAGTTTTAGGTGTATAACCCAGTGATTAGACATTTATGTAACTTACAAAATGAAAAGCCTGATGAATCTAGTACCCATCTGGCACCTTGCATACTTACTGCAATATCAATGACTATATTCTGTATACTGTACTTTACATTCCTTTGACTATTTTGTAACTACCAGTTTGTGCTACCTAATCCCTTTATCTTTTTCATCCAGCCCCTCACCCCTTTGGCAGTCGTCAGAATGTTCTCTGTATCTATGAGTCTGTTTCTGTTTTATTTGTTTATTTTATTCTTCAGATTCCACATATAAGTGAAATCATATTGTATTTGTCTTTCTCTGTCTTTCTTATTTCACTCAACACCGTATCCTCCAGGTACCTTCATGTTATTACAAATGGTAATACTCCATTCTTTTTTGTGGCTGAGTAATAAATTCCATTTTATGTATCTACCATATCTTCTTTATTCCTTCATCTGTTGATGGGCACTTAGGTTGCTTCCATGTCTTGGCTGTTGTAAATAATGCTCCACTGAACATACAGATGCGTATGTCTTTTTGAATATGTCTTACTTCTTTTCTGACAAATACCGAGAAGTGGAAATGCTGGGTCCTTCTTTGTCTCTTGTTAATAGCCTTTGGTTTAAACTCTTATTTTATTCGGTATAAGTATTGCTACTCCAGCTTCTTCTTTTTCTTTTTTTTTTTTTCATTTCCATTTTCATGAAATATCTTAACCATCCCTTTGCTTTCCAGTCTTTGGGCATCTTTTGATCTGAAGTGAGCCTCTTATAGACAGCATAAGTATGGGTCTTGTCTTCTTATCTATCCAGCCACTCTGTGCATTTTGATTGGAGCATTTAATCCCTTTGCATTAAAGTAATTGTTATAAATATGTATTTATTCCATTTTATTCAAACTTAAAAAATTTTCTACTTCTTAAAGAAGACTGTAACATTTCTTATGATACTGGTTTGGTGGTGATGACCTATTTTAGCTTTTTCTTGTCTGTGAAGCTCTTTATCTGTCCTTTAATTCTAAATAATAGCTTTGCCTAGATATAGTAATCTTGGTTGTAGGTCCTTGCTTTTCATCACTTTGAGTATTTCCTGCTGATCCTTTCTGGCCTACAAGGTTCTGATGGGAAATCAACTGAACTCTTATAGGAGTTCCCTTGTAGGTAACTAACTTCTTTTTTCTTGCTGCTTTTAAGATTCTCTTTTTGTCTTTAATCTTTGGCATTTTAATTATGATATGTCTTGGTGTGAGCCTCTTTGGGTTCCTCTGTTTGGGAATCTGTATTTCCTGGATTTGTGTACCTGTTTCCTTTGCCAAGATTGGCAAGTTTTCTGTCATTTTTTTTCTTATTATTTAAAACATTTTATTTCTTTATTTTTAGAGGGGAAGGAGAAAGAGAGGGAGAGAAACATCAGTGTGTGGTTGCCTCTCGCACATCCCCTACTGGGAGCCTGACTTGGCCTGCAACCCAGGCATGTGCCCTGACTGGGAATCGAACTGGTAACACTTTGGTTCACAGGCTGGTGCTCAATCCACTGAGCCACACCAGCCAGGGCTCATTTTTTTCAGATAGGTTTTTAATCGCATGTTCTCTTTTCTCCTTCTGGCACCCCTGTGATGTGAATGTTGGTACACCTGCTGTTGTCTTCTTAAACTAATGTATTTTTCATTTCGGTTATTGTATTCTTCATTTCTGATTGGTCTTTTTTTATGTTTTCTATCTCTTTGTTGAGTTTATTTATTCCTCCCCTAAATACATTGAATGTTCTTATAAGCAGTGTTTTGAACTGCATCTGGTGCATTGCTTATCTCCATTTTGTTTTGTTCTTTTTCTGGAGTTTTGTTTTGTTCTCTCATTTGGGACATGTTTCTTTGTCTCCTTATTTTGGTTGCTTCCCTGTGTTTGTGTCTGTGTATGAGGTAGAGCTGTTATGTCTCCTGGTATTGGTAGAGTGGCCTTATGTAGTAGGTGTCCTATGGGGTCCAGTGGCATAGTTGCCCTGGTCTCCTGAGCTGTGCATGCCCCTCCCACCTATATGACCCATGTGCGCCCTCCTGTTGCAGTTGAGCATTGACTGCTTTTGGCATTTCAGTGGGAGGGATAGCCCTCCCCATCCCATGCTGATTGGCTACAAGCACCAGCCGAGACTACAGCAGAGGAGCTGCTGTGCAGGGGCCCACCCCCAGAGCAAGACTTGTTTCATCAAGGTTCAGGTGTCCACTGAATTCACCCCTTGGGTGTGTAATTTATGGGGGTAGTTGGGTGGTGCTCCTGTGTGGTCTGAAGCTGTCTGCTGGGTATACGAGCTCTGGGACCTCCTGGGATGTACAGGCCAAAGTCAGCTGCTGCCTGTGCCCTGCCTGGGGCCACCTGGCATGAGCTACAACTCAATCTGCAGATAGTTGCCATTTTTCCTGGGCTTAGAAGTGCCTGTGAGAGGCCAGACTGTGAACTGAGGCCAGCTGCTGCTGGTGCTGGGCTGGGCTGCATACGGAGGCCAGATGCTGCTCGTTTGGGGTCTTTGGACCTTTGAGAGCATTTAGGAAAGTCCGTACCATGAGCCAAGACAGGCCGTTTGTATAGACATGCAATTGGAAGTCGGTTTAGGTGGGCCTAAAAGTTAGATGGGGTGGAGTCTCGGGGAATCACAGGGGCAGGGCTTACAGTTTAGCCAGATTGATGGAGACTCAGATATGGCGCCCACCTGCCAGCTCTGTGCAGGAAGGGCTCAGCAAAGGAACAGTGGCCTCTGCTAGCAGTTCGGCCTGGGAGAAAGCCTACCCCCTCCAGCCCTCTTCCTTAAGCGGACACTTCAGTTCCTCCTCGTATATTCCTAGTGCCTTTCAATTGCCCAGTGCTAGAACTCAGAGCAAGTGAATCTGATTTGCACAGACCCTTTAAGAGGAATAGCTAGGAATCTGGAAGCCCTCCATCTCATTTACCCACAATCTCCTCTGGCTTTCACAGCCAAAAGTTATGGGGACTTCTCTTCCTGGCACTTGAACCCTGAGCTGGGGGGCACACAGGAACTCTGGCTCTTCAAGGGGGACCTCCAGAGCTGAGATTACTCCTCCTGATTTTCATCTGCTGTATGTGGGTGTGGGACCAGCCCATTTTGCATTTCTGCCCCTCTTAGCAGTTAGTTATAGGACTTCTCTTCAGCTAGATTTCAGGTGGTTCTGAATGATGGTGGTTCTGTTAGTTTAGTTATAATTTTGGTGTGGTGGTGGGAGCATGCGAGTACCACGATCTTCACCGGAAGCCTCTAATTCACTTTCTTTTCCCATCCTATACTTTCTTTATGGTTTTGGCTTCTGTTTCATAGACACCATATCCTTTTGTATTTTATGGTATATGCTAAGCAACATTCTAAAATGTTCTTTTGATTTCTGTAGGAAGATCATTTTCATCATCCTCAAGCTAATGTTCCCTTTTTTTAATTCAGAAATATTTTTCTTTAGTCCTGTTTTTTTTGGTTTATTCCTTTTTCTCCATTTTTGAATGAGTAGTGTACTGTTTAGACTGAGTATTCCTCCTTTAGATGAGTACTCCTCATCTTTCATTGTTAGTATATACATTTGCTTGGGGCGGCTCTTATTCTTGTTTGTGTTCACTTGGGTACTGGTTGAATTGCTGAGATTTATACTTAGATATATTTTAGGTTTAAAAAGCTCCTAGACAAATTCCAGTACTGGCAGGTTTTTGTCCAGAGTAGCTCTGCTATACTGAAAAAGGATCACAGGCTCATTTTGTTCTTTTATTGCCTGACTCCTAAAATTGCAAAGAGGCATCCTCTCCCCCTCAGGAGCACGCCCGTACCTTTCCATGCCCACTCTTCTGTCCCCCAGGCACGTTAACTTTGCCTTTCTCTCTCCTAAGTTCCAAGGACCTGTCTTTTGCTTCTGTAACTTGTTTCCTGAGCTTACACAGCCTAGCTGGCTCACTTCTACTATCTTTGTAATTTTCTAAGTAAATTTCCTCTTATAATTTTGGGGGGAAGGGAGAATTGAGAAAGTGGAGTATATGAAAAACTTGAATTGTAACTTAGTACTTTTGGGGTTTAAAAAAAAAAAAATTGTTTCCCTGACCAGTGTGGCTCAGTTGGTTGGGCATCGTCCTACAAAGGGAAAGGTTGTCAGTTTGATTCCTGGTTGGGGCACTTGCCTGGGTTGTGGGCTGGTCCCTGGTCAGGGCATGTGAGGGGCAATGGATGGATGCTTCTCTCTCACATTGATCTTCCTCTTCCTTTCTTTCTCCCTCCCTTCCCCTCTCTCTAAAAATAAATAAATAAAATCTTTTTGGTAAATAAATGTCTGCTTTCACTTTCCAGGAAGTGTTCTGCTCTCTCTACTCACTGTTACCCTTCTTCTTCTCCCTTGTTTTCTGAAGATTTTTTCTTTCTTTGGATGTAGATAAGTACCAAAGGAATGGGTATGTCAGAAAGGAAGACACAGAAGGATTAGAGCAGTATTTCTGATTTGCAGGGACAAGGGACGTGACCACTGGTCTTTATATCCCCTTTTAGGCAGGCTTGGGTTGTTTCTTGAGTTTTATCATTTCAGTGAGATGTTGGAAAAGGCTGCATTGGGGGCTGCTGGCCAGGTACTATTTTAAACCTGAATGCAAAATTGTTTTGTGTTAGAAAGCACAAAAATTTAGAGTTTTTAAAATTTTAAATAAGCTGCCAGAGATTTGTTAATGTCATGCATTTGTTTACAGATTTCAGAGGAATCTCACTTTCCAAAAGTAGATTGAATTTCATATAAACATTACACACAATCTTGGGCTTGCAGATTCTTTTTTTTTTAATTTTTTTTTAAAGATTTTATTCACCTATCTTTAGAGAGAGGAGAAGGGTGGGAGAAAGAGCAATGTATGGTTGCCTCTCACACGGCCCTCACCGGGGACCTGGCCCACACCCCAGGCATGTGCCCTGACTGGGAATCGAACCGGGACCTTTTGGTTCCCGACCCATGCTCAATCCACTGAGCTACACCAGCCGGGCGGCTTGCAGATTCTTTAGTACGAATTATATAGTCACATTTACCCAAATGTCCTTGCACTTTGCCTTTGATATTGTGGTCCACAGAACTCTGTAAGAACTAATAGGAAGAGATTGTACTTATGGGGAGAGCAGAAATTTGGAGATGGATGGTGTTGTACTCTGATCACTCTAAAAATGAAGTCTGAAAAGTCTCAGAAATTGAGTGTGCTGTAATATCTTCCATTTTTACTTTTTACTGTTTCAGAAATACTTATTTCATTTGATTGGGAAATACCAGATTACCCCTCCTCCCCCGCCCCGCGACCCCTCCCCAGAATTCAAGCAAGAGTAGAGATCTTTTATTTAACACCAGAATAAATTCAGGAGTTGCAAGTCAAAATTGACCTTGGGTTAGTGGTTCTTTCCTTCTCTGTTATTGTAGGAGGCTTGAATTTTTTAAGTATTTCTGGCCACAGCTAAATTAACTGTGTATTTACATTCTGGCATTCTTGAACGAGGACCTTGTATTCAACTAGTTAGTTCTGTCTTATGTGGGCATGGGTGTGCCTGGCTTCTCTGGTAAGAAACATGATGTAAAGTCATATCTCTTTTTCTTTGGAAGCAAGAACTGAAAAACAAAGAGCAGTTGAACATAAAAGAACTATATGTGTTTTTTTAATTCTATAATTTTTTTGGTAAGTGCTTAATCACCCTTTGTAAGTATTTAATCTGTAAGTGCTGTAAAGTACTTAATCACCCTTTTTATGTGTTTTAATGATCTCATTTGTCTTTGGAGGTTTTTCCTTCTGTTACAGTTGAGACATATGTGATGTACTAGATTTAGCTGTACCTGCTGTTGGGAGGAGTAAAATATGATCAACAGAAAAACAAGTTCACTTCTAGTAACAGAATTCCTCTGTAATAAATAGGTGATACAAGTTTATTAAGAGAGAATATTTTACTTTTGTTTAAAAAAAGACATAGTTACTTCTTTGATCCTTAATTTTGCTTTTGATTTAACAACAGAAATGATTCCCAGCCATTTCTAGAAATTGCTTTTGTATTAACCTACCTTCTTTGGTGGTAATTAAAATTTTGTTTTCCATTGAAGGCCAACTGTGATTTGAGACGGCAGATTGATGAACAGCAAAAAATGCTAGAGAAATACAAAGAACGATTAAATCGATGTGTGACAATGAGCAAGAAACTCCTTATAGAAAAGGTGAGTGGTGAATGGTGGCCAGGATGCTCTATCCCAAAGTGCTCAGTGTGTATCATTGTTGGGGCTCCTTATTCCTTACCTGAGATAAAGATATTTCAAACTAGGGCATTTTAGGAAAAGATTTCGAGTTTGATCATTTGAGTTCTTCTTTGGTAGACACTTGAACCAAACATTCAGAGGGATAATTTGGGACATTCTTTCTGGTTGTTGATTGCTTTGAGTGTGATGCTGATTGGACATAAACATCTTGTCCTAGTTGAGTTTACTTGGGATATTGGTCCCCTGAATTTTTATGTTTATCTGTTCAAGTGTGAATTCTATTACTATTCCAAACATGTAGCAATAGTTACATTTCTATTTTAGAGATAGTATCTGGAGTAATGTATGCATATAATACCGTGATAATCAAGTGCTTTGTACTGGAAAATAATTAAGTTGGTATATACTTTTATGTATGTATTGGCTGATGCCTCCTACATTCAGAGTCCAGCAGAAGTAACACCACCGAGTGTGGTTGGTAGGGTATGTGAATGTCTTGCATGAGATGGACAGCAGTTTGAACATTTCACCTAAAATGTCAAATGTTGTCCTTGAGTGTGATATTGTTATGTTACAGAGTTACATGCTTATGATTTTGTAATAAAAGATTTTGATGTAATAATAATAAAAAAGGTATTATTTGTGCCGGAACCTTTAGTTGATTAGTTGCAACTTGTTGCTTTTAATAGTTATTAGTAACCCTTTCTTGGAATTTTTATTTTAAATTACATCCTTAGTCTATATTGAAAGCTTTAAGGTGGCAGTACTTACTAATGAAATTATTACAAGGTACAGGTTTGAGACAGACTGGTTGCTGAAATCTTTGGAATGTTGTTAAAATTACATAGAACACTGATAAAAGTGAAGTGGATGATTTTATTGATGTCAGAGATACTGGGGAATTTTGCTTTATCTTTTAATTGAGTTCTATTAGGAAAATGAAATTATTTTCTATTTGTCTTTTTTCCCTAAGTCAAAACAAGAGAAGATGGCATGTAGAGATAAAAGCATGCAAGACCGCTTGAGATTGGGCCATTTTACCACTGTCCGACACGGGGCCTCTTTTACGGAACAGTGGACAGATGGTTATGCTTTCCAGAACCTTATCAAGTGAGTTAATTTGCAATGATTAAATTGAGAATTGATAAGTTGGTTTGGATTTTTAATGTCCCCTCCCCCCCACGCCTTGATTTTATTTTTAAATTTTTCAGGTGCGTTAAAAAAAATTCTATTTTATTAATTATGCTATTACAGTTGTCCCAATTTTTCCCCTTTCGCCCCCTGCACCCAGTACCCCCTACTCTCTCAGGCAGTCCTCACACCATTGCTCATGTCCATGGGCCATGCATGTAAGTTCTTTGGTTATTCCATTTCCTGCACTGCACTTCCCCATGGCTATTCTCGAACTACCTATTTGCATTTCTTAATCCCCTCACCTCTTCACCCGTTCTCCCACATCCCTCTCCCATCTGGCAACCATCAAGACGCTCTCTGTATCCATGATTCTGTCTCTGTTCTTCTTGTTTGCCTAGTTTATTTTTTTATTTTTTTAATACTTTTTTTCTTTTAATTTTTATTTATTTTTAGAGAGAGGGGAAGGGAGGGAGAAAGAGAGGGAGAGAAACAGCAATGTATGGTTGCCTCTCACATGGCCCTCACGGGGACCTGGCCTGCAACCTAGGCATGTGCCCTGACTGGGAATCGAACTGGGACCCTTTGGTTCCCAGCCCGTGCTCAATCCACTGAGCTACACCAACCAGGGCTGCCTAGTTTATTTTTTAGATTCAATTGTTGATAGATACGTGTTTTTTTGCCATTTTATTGTTCATAGTTTTGATCTTATTTTTCTTAAGTTTCTTTAACATTTCATATAATAATAGTTTGATGATAATAAACTCCTTTAGCTTTTTCTTATCTGGGAAGCTCTTTATCTGCCCTTAGATTTTAAATGATAGCTTTGCTGGGTAGCTCAATCTTGGCTTTAGGTCTCCACTTTTTTTGACTTTGAATATTTCTTGCCAATCCCTTCTAGATGGCAAAGTGTCTTTTGAAAAATCATCTGGCAGTCTTATGGGAACTGCTTTGTAGGTAACTAACTTCTTTTCTCTTGCTGCTTTTAAGATTCTCTATCTTTAATCTTGGCATTTTAATTATCATGTGTTTTGGAGTGGTCCTCTTTGCATCCATCTTGTTTGGGATTCTCTGTGCTTCCTGGACTTGCATGTCTATTTCCTTCACCAAGTTAGGGAATGTTCTTTCATCATTTTTTCAAATAGATTTCCAATTTCTTGCTCTTTCTCTTCTCCTTTGGCAGTCAATGATGTGAATATTGGAACACATGAAGTTGTCCCATAGGCTGCTTACACTGTCCTCTTTATTTCTAATTCTTTTTACTTTTTGTTCTGTTAGGTTGTTTTTTTCTTTCCTCATGTAATTGTCATCATTAATATTCCTAGTAGTTAGTGGCAGTCATCTTTTTATAGATGATATTTATTTATTTTTAGGGGGAGGGGAGGGAGAGAGAAAGAGATGGAGAGAAAATTTGATGTGTGAGGGAAACATCAATTGGTTGCCTCTTGCACATGCCCCAACTGGGGACTGGGCTCACAGCCCAGGCATATGCCCTGATGGGGAATCAAACTGGCAACCTTTCACTTGGCAGGATGACGCTCAACCAACTGAGCCATGTTCATCAGGGCATCTTCTTTTCAGTGGTTACAGTCAATTTTAGTCATTATAAGTGTAAAGAAATGTAGGGAATAAGGTGATGTCCTGAGAAAGTTTAACAAGGAACCAAAGGATAACAAATGAGTTTTACATTAAAGCTTAAAAGAATCAGAATTGCCAGAAGTCTGAAATCAAGGTGTTACCAGGACCATGCTTCCTCTGAAACCTCCAGCCAGATCCTTGGGCATTTTGTAGCTTCTCCCTTGGGTAGTTCATACCATTTCACAGTTCCTGGTAGATACAGAACTTAATAGGATTCTGGGAATCTAAAAATTCTTAACTGGTATATTCAGGCACTGTCTATAGATCACTGCTAAAATAAATTTTGGTGAAAATATGTGCATTGTTCTTAAGTACCTCCTATTAGTTATGTATAATATGCTTGGAGTCAGTAATGCAGTTTTTTTGTTGAAGGTACCTGAATTTTTTTTTTTTTTTTTTTTGAGCTACTGTAACAAAATACCATAAACTGGATGGTTCAAAACAGTATAAGTTTATTCTCTCACAATTCAGGAGGCCATCTGTCATTTTTGCAGCATGACAGGATTTATGTTTGTTTGTTTGGTTTTTTTTTTAACCTATTCTCAGATGAAATCTCTTCTACCCTCTGAAATCTCTAGGGAGGATCCTCCCTTGGCATTCTGTGGCTGTCGCAGTATAGCTTAGAATTCTGCTTCTGTTGCATTCCCCCATATGTCTCTGCGTCTTTCCTCTCTTATAAGGACATCAGTCATACTGGATTCCGGGCTCACCATACTCCAGTGTGACCTCATCTTAACTAATTACATCTTTAATGATCCTATTTACAAAGGTCATAATGTGAGGTACTGAGGGTTAGGACTATCACATATATTTTTGGGTGACACAGTTCAACCTGTAATGGTGCCTAAGGCTTACTGTCTTGTTTGCTTTTATAGGCAGTGGCTTTCTAAATAGGGTGGTTAGGATAGAGTGAGATGGATTTATTAGGTCATCGATACTTCTGTAAAAGATAGTAGAAGTACTCTTTCCGTGGGTGATGAAGAGCAAGCAGTCTAAAATTGATGGCATGCAGGAAATATTTGAGGTTCAACTGTATAAAAGGCGCTGTCATATATGTTGGAGATAGAAGGGTTGATAAATTCTTAAGAGAATTTACAGTTTATTGACATAGTGTAGACTTTGTGCTCCCAAAATAAACGATAATGAAGTATCACTGATAGACTCTCTTTAGATAACTTTTATTTGTAAGTATAAATAGGTAAATAGTTTCAAGAATGTCAGGAATTAATGTAGGAATCCTTATTATATATAGCATTGATCTCTGGTACATCATATTTTATGTCAAGGCAAACTCTCTCCTTTTTATTTCTTAAATTCTTTTTTTTTAAGATTTTATTTATTTATTTTTAGAGAGAGGGAGAGAAACATCAGTATGTGGTTGCCTCTTGTGCACCCCCAACTGTGGACCAGGTCCCACAACTGGGGACCTGACGAGGAATTGAACTGGTGACCCTTTGGTTTGCTGGCTGGCACTCATTCCACTGAGCCCCACCACCAGGGCCAGCTCTCTCGTTCTTACAGTGTATAGTGAAAGGTGTCCCAAAGATGTTTGACGTCTGCGTGCCCTTTGTTTATGGTTTATGTTTATGTTGGCTGTGGGGCTCCTTTCTTGGTAATTGGTGGAGGGTCAATGCATGAATTCTCCCTGAAGACAATAGAAAATCTGTTTTATTTTTATATTTAATAAAGGTGATTGCTAAACTCTCAATCTTCCAAAAGCATTTAGTCTTCAGAGACAAAACATTACAGCACTTCATTAGCCCACTATAGTTTGTAACTTAAACTACATATTGTCTGGCTGTCTCCAGAGAGTTCAGAGTACCTTTTACTCACAGCCCCTTATGGGGTAGAAAGGAGCTAAAGATTTTTTTAACTTTTTTTTTTTTTTAATTGGGAAACTCATGTTGAGAGAAGGTAAATTTTTTAAAGGACATCCACCAAATCAGAAGGAGGATTGTGATTTTGCCTAAAGATTCTGTGTCTCAATCCAGAGTTTTTTCAAGCCAGGAGTTATTCTTATACATATATTTTGGAGGGGAAGGCATATCTCTAATGATAATGTAAAGCTTTTTTTTAAACAAGCAGAAAACTCTTGAATTAAAATTTCCATTCTGTTGTTAAATTGACATCTAATCAGTATCCCAGCCAAGAGAATTGTATTTTCAAATGACTGGTTATTTGCAGTACTCAGATTAGGTTAACCTTGCTTACAGTCTTGCCTGTATAGTTACAGCAGCATAAATTGTGTTATGGGCATTTACCCTGGAGTCTAGTCTTGTTTTTCTGGTTGCCCTTCTTCAAGAAAGATATGCTGAATCTGGAACAGGTCTGGAGGCTGACAACTACAGTGTTCAGGGAAGAGGGTGGAAGACATTTCATTTGAGAATAGATTAAAAAATAGATTCTGTCATTCTACAAAAATGAAGGTTGAATCAAGAAAAGGGGGGGCTGTTAAAGACGGAGATGGAGCTAGCGTTTGGTTGTAGCTGTGATAGGGGATTTAACGATTTTAATCTGTTTAATAAATGGTGAATCCCAACTCCTGATATATTTTTAGGTACCAAGTCTGTAAACCTTAATATCTGTTAGTTGGTGGGATACATGAGAGGAAGTGGTTTTCTTATGTTGGTATTTTTATTGGCTCCTAATTTGTAAACTTGTTTACCATAGAAAATTAGATCTCTTATTAGGAAATATTCTAATGGTAATGATGTTAGTTAGATGTCTGAAGAGTCTTTATATGTGGTTTTTATTCATTTAATGTGCCATTCCTTATGGAGTTTTTACTAGTTGCAAGACTTCATTGTGCTTTTTCTGTGGGTAGGAATGACGTAGAGGTGGTAATGGCTCACTTAGACTAGAATAAATGAAAATCTTTTTTTACTTTGTTTAGCATCCTTCAAATTTGTATCTTTCTAGATATAATTTGAGGAAACGTCAATCCAAGTAGAAAATAAAAAGTCACCTGGAACATATAATACTTTTTTAAGAATATAAATACAGTTATTTAATGGTTTCATACCAGAGAATTGTTTTCTTAACTGTAAAACAGGAGTCAGAAAATTCTTCCTTTTTAGTCAGAAAATATACTCACAGCAGAAATTTGATAATTTTCTTTCCTGCCCACTTTTTCATTGAAAATCTTTTTACCCTCAATTATTTGGCTCTTTCAAATTGAAGATAAAATCAAGTCTCTGCTTGATTTAAAGGGGGTTATTTTTTCTGACATCTGTTAGATACGTAGGTGACGGTGTTAAAAATTTTTTGATCTTCCTCTGTGCCACATCTTTTATATCTCTAGGCAACAGGAAAGGATAAATTCACAGAGGGAAGAAATAGAAAGACAACGGAAAATGTTAGCAAAGCGGAAACCTCCTGCAATGGGACAGGTGCCTCCAGCAACCAATGAGCAGAAACAGCGGAAAAGCAAGACCAACGGAGCTGAAAATGAAACGTAGGTTCTTTATTGATGTGAACTGTGAGATACACACTCTTCCCCAACCACAAATGTTCTCTTAAATATCACTGGGGGAAAAATGATAAATTGATGGAGATTTCTAGAGCGTTATCTTTCCTTTTATTTACATTAATGGACTTGCTCAAGACATATAAAATTAACTCATTTTCTTAGTGCTGGTCTTACTTGAATGAGTTTTGAATGAGAGGGAGAAGTGATGTCACTTAACTTGACATCATGATCTTTGGCCACTGTTAATAACAAATGTGATGTCATTGTGGTATTCAAATGATGTGATTGCTTATGTGTGGCTGGTTCTAGGTTATGGCATGTTGTTATCTTACGGGGGTTACGTGGCAACTATTTCAGACTGAAGAATACACAACTAAAAAATGATCTGTACTGCTTAAAGAGTACTCAATTAAATGGCCACAAATTTAGCAATAAGCTAAGAAAAAACAAGTATTTTAGGAAAAGGACGTTTTCCCAATAAGCCAAATCTTAACATCACCAGTATTTTACTATTCTGGGGTACCTGAGAGAAACACCAGTGTCTTAAATTGCAGTATAGTCATCTTTTTCACTGCCAATCAACAGTTTTACAGAGGAGGGGTAGAGTATCCTGAGCACAAATGCTTTCCTTTTCTACCCCCACCCCATGTCAGAGTTTCCTCTTTGATCATTGAGTTCTTGACCACTAAGAATCCTACTCTGGGACTGGAATCGGCAAACTTTTTTCAAAATGGGCCAGATAGTAAATACTTTAGGCTTTGCAAGCTATTGAGTCTCTGTTGCTCAACAGAATAGCCTGAAAGCAGCTGTAGACAATACATATATGAATGGATGTGGCTGTGTTCCAATAAAAAAACTTTACAAAAGTGTACTGTGAGCTGAGTGAGTGGCTCACTGCTGTATGTAGTTTGCCAACTAGACAGGAACTGCCAAACAGAATTAGCATGAGAAATAAACCTATATGTTACTTACCTATTTAAAATATTTCTTATGCTTACCCTGAAGACATTTAAGTCATCACCTGTCTTCAAGAGGCTTTCAAATTAAAAAGGAATGAAAAGCTCTACTGATAGTGATATAGGCAATATCTAAAGAATTGATGGTAGCCATGAAGTTGGTTTCTAATTGGAGTATTTGAAATTTAAAATCTACATATATTTATAGACACAGCCATTGGTATTATAATTAGTGCATCTGTAGTGGCTGCATCGGTTTTTCAGGGGGAAAAGAATGTTCGTAAAGCTGTCATTGTGGGATTCTTTAATGGGAAATAAGTTTCAGATATAAAGATAACCACAAATAGATAAAAATATCGTATGATTTATTAACTAGTATGTCTTTTGCCTTTTATGTTTCATATCAGTTTATGGAAACATAGTAACCCGTAATCCACCTCAGGTTTAATAATATTTGTATTATACCATTGTTTAAAGTCCATGACATTCCAGAAATGTACCCTTATTCCAGTGAGAAAGATGGCTTAACACCAGTCCTTGCTCCATACATACCTGATGTGTTAAGGAGCCTTTTTCTTGACATTTATTTAGTAAGTCTGTGTTAAATGCTTATTATATACTCAGCTCTGTTCTGGACCCTGGGGATACAGAGGTAAACGCTAGAGCCCCAGCCATAGGAGTTTGCAGTTTACTTATGGAAAATGAAAAGATGAGAGTAAGCTAATAATTATGTTTAGTGTAGTGATAAAAAAGTATGCATAGCATACTTTTATGCATAAACTTGGGAAACATCTTCACTCATACAGCTCTGAATATGTTAAAACTAGTTTCTAAATAAAAAATAATTTCCTTTCAAAAAATCTAAGTGGGAGCCCAGATTTGAAAGATTGTCCAGGCAAATGTTGTACACATTAATCTGATCATTGTCCTTCACGTCTTCTTTTTGTGAAGGGAATCTTCCTCCAGTGTTACTTGAAAATTATTTAGTTCTAGGGGATAAAACCATTTACTTAGGAGTATAAAGAAGGCATAAGTAAAAAAAAAATAAAGGCATAGGTTATTTCCTTGCCATAGAACAATAATTAGAATTTAATCTGGGCCAATAATATGTCAATAAATAGTTGCCATCTGGAGTGCTGTGTAAAATCCAAGCTGGAAGGCATTTGGTCCAGTTTTTAATTAGAGTATCAGAGGCTTGGCTCATTCTTTTGGCCAGAAGCCAAAGACAGTCTTCTGGAGTTTGGGAGTCAGTCACATTATCCTTTCCTGGTATTGAAATTTTAGGCAGAGAAAGAATTCTTAGTTATGATTTTTTATTTGTCCGTTTTTCTCTAGTGTGATAAAAATAATATATGTAAGTATTTCTGCATCTATGAAGAAATTGCCAAAATAGCCCTAGGGGTGTATTTCTTCTTCTTTTTACTCTTATTTTCTTTTAATCAGACCTTAAGGCTCTGTTTTGCAGCCCTTCCTGGCTGATAGGATAGCTGTTTCTTCTTCCTCCTGCTAATGTATCTGTGACAGGCATCTAAAACTTTGAAGTATGCGTGTGTGGCTTTTAGGATGTGAAGGAGTGTCTTACCTGCTCACTTTAGGTAGGAGCATGCGATTGCGTCAGTGGAACATGAAACAAGTGCTTACTCATCAAGTCAGCCCTTTGAGAGTTGTGTTTAAATAGCATTTTACAAAGTATTTATTCTTTTCACATTCTCATTTAATAGTCAAAACAGCTTTGTTAGATAGGTGTTATTATTTTCTGGATTTTTAGAAAATTGAGACTTGAGGTTAAAGTTGCTTACCCAAAGTCATAGGGCCCAAGTTGCACTTTGAACCCTAGTCCTCACATTCCAGATTTTGGACTCTTTCCACTCTTGTTCTTCTCTTTGTTATAGTATTAAGGTCAAGAGTCACCAAAAATAATCACTCTATTGGCTTATTATTTTGTTCTTTAAAAAAATTTAAACATAAAAATTTTGGCTACCTCTCCTAAAGGATTTTCACCTGAGTAATGCTGGAACAAAATTAATACCATAAATAATGCAAAATTATAGCACATTTATATTATTTTTTGCACATTAGACTTTTGGCTTTGAAGCCCTTCTTTCACAGCACATCTGATAAATCACATCTGATAAATCACAAGAGTTTTCTCGTGTCATAGGACTGCAAGATAAGCTTTTAGTTGGTTTAGCTAAGAGGCTGAATATACTATATAGCGTGCTTTGGCATTTCTCTCTAGATAGGCGCACTATGATTTAAAATAATTTATTAAATTACTACCATTATTTTCCAGGTTAACATTAGCAGAATACCATGAACAAGAAGAAATCTTCAAACTCAGATTAGGTCATCTTAAAAAGGTAAGTAGAGAGATACAATTTTTAATATACATTTGATGTGGAAGAAAGTTGGTTATTTGGGCTAATGTGTTAGTTTCACATACCTGCAGAAATCTCTTATGATATTTTAAATTACATAGTAGCTCATATATTTTGCCTAAACTAGCTAAGAAGAAAAGATCTTATATCAACATAAAGGCTCCTGCACAGAATTTGTTACTGATGATGTTCACAGGAGCATCTTAGATATAGGTTGCTCAGTTATTTAATTCAGCAGCTCATATATTTTTTGTGGATGTTGCTTATGGTGTTGATGGTCAATAAGCTGCTATTGGTGCCTGTTTGTTTTGTTCCCACTGTGTTCTCAGATCCTTGTTACATCAGAGAAACTTAAGGCACTCCAAGTATAATCCATACTTGCACAACAGAACTAGATAAAGAACCTGATTTTTGTTTTAAAAAGATTGCATTTGTGTATGTATATATACAAAACATTTCTGGAAACTTAGACAATGAACTTAACAGTGGTTACACCTGGGAGAGCGGACATAGAAGGAAGGGAGCAAAGGAGCAGAGGACTCTTCCTTTTGCTACTGTAATTTTTGTATGACTTGACTTTTATTTATTATAGACTTAGTTTTTAATGACAAAAAGTCTAGTTCTTTAAAAAAATCTTTTTCAGTGCAAAACATCCTCCTATAGCGTTTCATGAGAAAGATGTCTGTGCTCATGTTTTTGATATGAGATTCTGGAAAAGTAACATTTCTTGTGTTCTGAGCTATTTCTTTTCTTTTCACTTTAGGAGGAAGCAGAAATCCAGGCAGAGCTGGAAAGGCTAGAAAGGGTTAGAAATCTACACATCAGGGAACTTAAAAGGATACATAATGAAGATAATTCACAGTAAGCAGTTTGGGAGTATGCTGGGTTGAAGACTGCTGAGCACTTTTTGACATGAATTGAATGGTCTAGAACAGTGATTTTCAACCAGTGTACACAAGAAGCTATTAGTCGGGGCACTGACCTTTTTCCTTTAGATTGTCAAATTAAAAAACGACAACAGCCAATACAACAGTAGCTGTCCAGTGTGACTGAATCAAAATTATGCCAATATTCTTGGTCAGATTGTCAAAAAATATATTTTTTGGTGTGCTGCAAAACTTTAGTGATTATGTTATGTGTGCCATGAGATAAAAAGGGTTGAAAATCACTGGTCTGAAATGATGATTTTGTTTAATAATAAATTCGGTAAATTGATTCCATGGTGTATATGGTTCTATTGGAGTATGTAATACAGTTTTATGAACAAAATTATGATTTGCTTTAGTTTAAATATATGTAAACATGCTAGATTTATATAGCAAGTATTTATCAGTACCTATAACATTGTTTGCACAAGTAGCGGTCACTTAAACTAGCTTTGTAGTGTAAATGGTGGGATACACTGTGTATTCACATTTCCCTACAGAGCCTTACTATAGGGAAGAATGGGTGACATTGGGCTGTTGTGGAAAGATTGTTGAGTTGACACCTGTTTTTTCAGTGACCTTTAAGGACCATTTAACTGGTGAGATTTTAAGCAAGACTCTGTTTAAAGTTCAGCACATTGATTTAGATAAATGTCCACCTTAGTTTATAAGTCATTTAAGAGACTGAAACTGTGAAAAGGAGACAGCAAGTGGGAAATGGCTTCTGTCTGTAATCTCTTCCTTCCCACATGCTTTGCACTGTGAAACACGATTTTTGACGTAGCTATAACTTGTGTATTTTTGTTTGGCTTGTGTGAGCCACGGACTAGTCTTTCTGTAAAGTGTCAGGCAACAGCTGTTACTGAGCACTCTCTCTGCGTCAGGCATAGTGCTAAGTGCCCCTGTGTTCTGTCATGTAATCTTCTCAGTAACCTGGTAAAGTAGATCATCTTCGATAAATAGATCTGGAAACAGGCTTAGAAAAAATTCAGTTAACTTGACCAGGGACCCCTAACTAGTGGACCAAACAAAGAGTTAAACTTGGATCTGTCTGATTCCAAAGTTAATTATCGTACAGTAATGTCGTCTCTCTCCATAGGCATGCTGCTGTCTCAAAATCAAAATAATTTCAGGATTAATAGTGGGGCTATTTAAGATTAAGAGCTAGATAGAAATATTTTTAAAGTTGTTTTTGCCAGAATCTCTTATTTCTTTGTCTTTTTAGAAAACAGAACAAAGTGGTATCCTATGTGGGGAAAATAGTTCTATCATGAAAACTTTTGTCTTATAGAGAGAAAATGAATGCATCTAGAACATGCGACTCACTTCATAGTCACATCTGTTTTTAAGGCCTTGAAAAATACTGTAATTTTACTGTATGTAGTTAGGCGGTAGTGGGAGCATGTGGCTCTTGAATGGTTCAGCGGAACCGAGTAACAGTTTGAAAGTCCCTGATCTAGTGTAGTTGTCTGCCCCGCACTTGATAGCCCGGCTGTCACCAGGTCTCCAGGGAGGGAGGCCAACAAAAGACACAGGGCTGGTGGTGGCTGCGTGGAGACGCACGTGCGTCTCAAGGCTCTGCAGCTAATGCTGTCCATGGTAACTGCTGTGTCTTTGGATTCTGCAACTGTCTTCATGCTCAGAGTTAGCTGTATTGGCGTTGATTGCAAAACTGTCAGCAGCAGCTATAGTCATGTTTGTGATATGTTAACTATTCTGGAAATTTTGCAAATTTGGAAGATTGTGTAATCCTTGACCTCAGAATGTTATGTGTTCCCTGTTTCCACAGATTTAAAGATCATCCAACGCTAAATGACAGATATTTGTTGTTACATCTTTTGGGTAGAGGAGGTTTCAGTGAAGTTTATAAGGTAAGTATGAGGAATGGGTACAAAGACTAAGGGTTAAATTACTGGTTATTAACAACTTAAGGAACATTTAGAATAGTGATAACTGTCGGTTGGTATCTACTGGTTGAAATTCAAAACTTCTAAGAACTGCTTTTAATAAACTTCAGTGACTAAGCAGGATACAAGATTTTACCCTGTTTTCAAGTTTGAAAAATAAGTAATTATAGATATTTTTTTAAAACAGGAAGGAAAAACAACACTTAATTTCTGGGCAGTGGGATTATGGTGATTTTTATTCTTGTTCTGCACTTTCTGCCTCAACTATGTTTGCTAGAAATGCATATGCGTTACTTTTATTCTCGTAAGAATTTTTTTTAACAAAATGGATATGTTACAGTTAATTCTTATTTGAAAGACTGCCTTTTGATGTTCTCCTCTTAAGTCAGAGTAGCACTAGCATTTTGAAGGAGTGTCCTGGCTTAGAGTGCTTCTGTCAGACCAGTAAAGTACAGACTCCTGTGCTTCCAGTTGATTTTTACTAAATGAGGAATTCAGCCAGTTTTAAATATAGCCGCCATATCCATAACATATTCACCGGCCAAAGCCTCCTTAAATTTCTCTAGGTGTTCCTGGTGTCTGGCTTTTAAATGCTGAATTGATTTCTTAAGTGATCTTTACTGCATGGCCCTTGATAATTCCCTATTTTCTAAGGTGTAGTATTCACTGTTAGGTTTTGTTTTCTGCCCATATGAATTTGTATATGGGAAATCTTTTGTGTAAAATAATTAGTTTTTGCTTCACAAAAAAACAGTAAAAACTAGTTCTGCTGGTTTCCCTCTTTTTTACTATTTTTTTGAGGTAATATGTACATAAAATTTATAATCTTAACCATTCTCAAGTGTACAATTCAGTGTAATTAAGTACATTCACAGTGCTGTGCCACTACCATTGCTCTCCATTTCCAGAACTATCATAATATTTTAGTGTGCTGCTAGGTTTGATTTTCTAGTGTTTTATTTCTGTTTTTATCTGTGTTTGTAAGTGGGACCGACCCATACTCATCTTTTGTGTGCAAGCAGCATTGTCTAGCTTTGATGTCATGGTCATCCTAGAGTGAGCTGTGAAATTCCATTACATAGGAATTGTTAGCTTCTTGAAAGTTTGTTAGAACTGACTCATAATCACCTGGGTAGGTGTCATTTTAGAGGAAAACATCACCTTTTCAAATTCCCTTGACAATTATTGATCTATTCAGATTTTCTTTTCCTTCTAAAGTCAATTTTGGTAATGTAATTTTTTTCTGGAAATCTTTTATTTCACTTCTTAAAAATACCACCTTTTATTTCACTGATTTAAAAATATTGTCCATTCCTTAGTTATTCCTCTTCTTGACTGGGGGAGTCAGAGATTAGTCAGTGGTGTTTTTCCCTTCAAAGAATCAACTTTGTTTTGTTGAACAGATCTGTTGTTTGATTTACTTTCTATTTTATTAACTTTTGCTTTGAATCCTTTCTTCCTTCTACTTTCTTTGTTTTTATTGGTTTTCATTCTTGAATCATATGCTTAGGTTATATTTAATGCTTAGTTAATTTCTTTATTATAAAAACACATAAAATTTACTATTGCAACCATTTTTAAGTGAACAGTTCAGTATGTTGGATATGTTCATGTTACTGTGAGATAGACACCCCCAGTTCTTTCACCTTGCAAAACCACAGCTCTAATCGCTATCAACAGTTCTACTTTTCCTCCCTTCCCAGCCCCTGGTAACTGCAGTTCTTTCTGTTTCTTCAAAATTGGCTACCACACATAAGTAGAATCACAGTGTTCGCCTTTTTGTGACTGGGTTATTTCACTGAGCGTAGTGTCCTCAAAGTTCTCCTTGACGGGTGTAGCTCAGTGGGTTGGGCGTTGTCCCACAAAGCGAAAGGTCACTAGTTACGTTCCTGGTCAGGGCACACGCCTGGGTTGCAGGCCAGATCCCTGGTTGGGGGCATTTGCGGGCATTCGAGAGGCAACTGATTGATGTTTCTCTCTCACATCAATGTTTTTCTCCCTCCTGTCTCTTCTCTCTAAAAATAAAGTTTTTTTAAAAGAGTTCATCCCTGTTGAAGCATGTGACAGGATTTCCTCTTTTTTAAGGCTGAATAGCATTCCATTGTGTGAATGTACCAAATTTTCTTTACCCATTCAGCTGCCAGTAGACTTCTGGGTTGCTTCCTCTTGTCTGTTGTGAATAGTACGGCTTTGAACATGGTGCAGATAATCTTTTTCAGTTCTTTTGGTGATAATACCCAGAATTGGGACTATTCCTTTTCTTTAAATCATCAAAATTGGTTATTAGTACTTCCTTTCCAGTTACTAGTGTTTTCTTTATCCTGTTTTTTCCTTATGTATTCTTTAAGCATTTTAACATTTGTGAAATCTAGATGCTTCTTATAATGATGGATACATTTAAAATAGTTTTTTATTTTTTGCTGTTCTTCATTCGCCAAAAGCCTTTCTTAAATCAGAGGTATATCACAGTGCCTTGGGTTCAAAAATATGGAAAAAAATGATCCTTATAGTATCATTAGTGTTCTTATAAATTAAATGGTATTTAATATGGCTTTTAAAGACTTGAAATGGTTCTCTGCTTTTAAAGCCATGATGGCATACATGCTTGGTGGACTTCAAATTCTGTAAGAAAAATAGAGTTCAAAAGTTTCCATTTCTGTGAAGGAAGATACTTTGTTTGAATGGAGTGGTTTTTATATTTTAAAAAATACTGGTTTATATTTAGTGTAAATTAGAAGTTTCTTTTATAAGCAGCCATCTCTTGAATGCAGTGCTTTCCTGGGGGCAGCTCACATTTTAAAAGCCCTGTACAGCAGCCATGGCTGTTCGTGGACAGTGTGTCTGTGCCTGTTGCCTTTCTGTGTTCACACGTATGTGGAAGCTAGCAGGTGGGTAATAATGTTGGGACTGAAGTACTAAATTTTAAATCCTACTTTAAAAACTAAGAAAATCTATTCTAAAGGAGTTCCTCAATAAATTCTTTCATGTGGGGGAAATCGTCTATTGTATAAAAATGCTATTTTATTAGATTATGATTTACACCCAACATCATTACTCCCATGATAGAGCACTACCTAGCGGAAGCTGGATTTGCCAACAGAGGTGGTCTTTGAGGGAAGCATGTCCCTTTGTTGGGACAGTGATGGAGAAGTGACTTGGTGTGACTAACTTCAGACATTGTTGGGATCAAAAACTGCTTTTTATTTACTCAGCATATATGAGAGGGATTAAAGACAGGGACTTTTTTTTGTTTTTGTTTCTGTTTTTATTTTAATAAACACAATATGACAAATCACAAAGTTATTTTCTAAACAAACATAGCAAAGAAGTGCATCCTGAGGGGTTATTTCTCAAGAAGGCAGTCTGTATCCCCAGCATTTCAAAAGTGGCAGGACTTGCCTTTGAAGCATGTCAAATCCAGTGTCAGCTGAGGGACAAGAGACAACCTAAGGGACAACGGTCTCAAATAGGGTAAACGATGTCCAGAAAGGGAATTGTTTGGAAGTGGCTGTGAAGGCATGGGCTGTCTTTCTGTTTGTGGTGTGTGCTTGGTTTTATTTCTTAAACCCCTTGGTGCCAGTGTGTCTAGAGACCTCTGTCTGATCACAAGTTTCAAGAAGATGGTTTCCACTCTAAAACAAGTATGTGATATGTTGTCTTCTGCTGCTGTTTTATTTAATAATGCATTTTGGACTTTGAATATGTTGATCTGTTAAATAGAAGCTTCAAGTTAGTCACCTGTAAGTCTTGTTAGCATTTATCCAGAATATAATTTATTCCTTTTTTTATAGGCATTTGACCTAACAGAACAGAGATATGTAGCTGTGAAAATTCACCAGTTAAATAAAAACTGGAGAGATGAAAAAAAGGAGAATTACCACAAGTAAGTGATGCTAGAGTGTCTGATTTGTCAAAATCTAGTAATAATAGCTTGAGTTTGAGCACTGTTAGGAGCTTTACATGCATTGTTGTTTCATTTAATCCTCGTAACTGTCCTAAGAGAGTCAATTTTCTGTGTTACTATTGAGGAAACGAGTACTTAGAGAATTTGAGAAATAGTTAAGAAATGGCTGGGCTGGTATTTAAATACAGACTTCCCTAAATCCAAAACCCATATTCTTAACGTCTTCTTCCATTGGCTACAGTGAACAAAGCCTCAGAAATTGTTGTTGCTTGTCTGTAGAAATCAGAGGAGGGTATCCTTTAGTGGTCTAGGGACCCTGGGAAGCAGCCAGTGGGGCTTTTTAAGCTGCTGCAGTCATTTCATTATGGAGGAGGCAGATAGTGGGGGTGGGGGACCTGGTGTGCCTCAGTGGTACTTGTTTGACTTGTTCAGATCCTCAGTGCTATGCTCACCTCCTCTGGTGCAGTTTGCCTGTCTCAGGGTTTTTGGTCTTCAGTGTCCCATTTACTGCGCTTGGCTTTCCTCAGAATGCCACTAGTGGCGGCCCTCCTCTGTACTTGTGGTAAGGGGGTGACTTCTTTAGAATGAATAGTTATTACATGTGCAGGTGTGAATTTCTTTGTTCCACCAATGTCAGGTTTTGCTAGTTTCCTCTGAGCTCCGAACATCAGAGTTCACGACTCATTTGCTTTGGAAGCCACACAGAATCAGTTTACTGTTAGGATCCCCACTGGGCTTAATACTGTTTCCTTGTTGTAGGTACAAGCACTGAGTTAGACATGTCCTACCCCTGAAAGGAGGAGATGGCCTCTTTTGATATGAAGAACTCGCTTCTTTTCTCCAAAAGCAGTTTTGGTGGTTTTCTTATAAATTGTTCTTTGGAGGGGAAAAGAAACATTTCTACATCATCAACCACTTCTTGGCACATGGACCAAGGCAACTTTTGCTTTATTTTTTGCTGTTGGTCATCAGGGACCCAGGCACTCTTCCTGTTCCATGCAGGTTGGCAGTGGCTCTTGGCCCTGGGGAAGAGAATGTGCCTTTGGTAGTAAGAGAAATAGGGCGTAGCAGAGGTGGGAGAAGGGATGATAATGTGGTTTATGCATGGCATCCCGCATGTGTACCTTACGTGACAGGCAGCTGCAGTCCAGATGCTTCTGAGGCACAGTTACATTATTACAAGTACATTCCAGTCACTTGACGTGCAGGAGGAATGGCAGGCTGCAGTGAATGCCAGGAGCATTTCAGAGAAGGAAACCACATGTTGTTCTGACTAGTTATAAATGAGAAATGTCCCCATTACATTGAGACTTTCAAAGTGCCCATGCGTGTTGGAACAGTATATACTTCTCTTTAAAAATGCCCTCCAGCCCTGGCTGGTGTAGCTCAGTGGATTGAGCGTGGGCTGGGAACCAGAGGGTCCCGGTTCGATTCCCAGTCGGGGCACATGCCTGGGTTGCAGGCCAGGTCCCCAGTGAGGGCCGTGTGAGAGGCAACCATACATTGCTGTTTCTCTCCCTGTCTTTCTCCTTCCCTTCCTCTCTCTCTAAAAATAAATAAAATCTTAAAAAAAAAAAAATGCCCTCCAGCTATCCTTGGAGCTTGTTGTGTAACTTGTGTATGCACTGACCATTCTAAACAGTTGACTCTATGAGAAATCAGCCTTGATCAGCCAAGACCAAGAGGCCAACCAAGACTATCCTCTGAAGAAGATAGTTCCTGTGCCAGGATCTGTACATATTTTGCCTAGTCTCATTATCCAGCTTTTAGGCTGACCTCAGAAAAAAAACTCCAATGGGTGTTCATACCCCGGTGTTTTGAACAGTGAGGTATGGAAGCCAGAACTATGTACCTCCTTGACACATTGGACAAATCCTTGTAGGCATGAATTGGTTGGCTTTCTCACATTCCTGTACCAGAGAGTCAGAAAGCAAGTGGAGGGGACTGTGTCATGTTTCTGAGCTCTTTACCAGCCCAGCTAAGGCTCTCGGTGGTGTCTTCGTACTCTGTTTGCTCACCCGAGGCACGCCTGAGCGCCCAACTCTGTGGGGCCATCTGGGCAGTGGCTGTTTCCCAGCTGACATTAGGGAGGGGTGTGCAAACTTATTATGATGTCCATTCATCCTTGGGAGGATATTTTTAAGCACTTCTACATTTTTTTGGAAATATTTTTTTCTTGCTAGTGATATAAAATCATACTGATGAATTTCAGCCTACAGATAACAATGAATTAGCAAAATGCCATTAACTTCTTTGAGCTTAAAGGTTTAAATCAAGCACATAACAGATTTTAGAGAGTGCTTTAAAAATTCAGTATTGGTGATTGCTGGGGGGAGGGGGAGTATAAGGGGACTGAATGGTAGTGGAAAAAATATAATGAAGAATATATATTTTTTAAAAATTCAGTATTGTCCTGGCTGGTGTAGCTCAGTGGATTGAGTGTGGGCTGTGAACCAGAGGGTCACCAGTTCCATTCCCAGTCAGGGCACATGTCTGGGTTGCGGGCCAGGTCCCCAGTGGGGGCCATGTGAGAGGCAACCATACACATTGATGTTTCTCTCCCTCTCTTTCTCCCTCCCTTCCCCTCTCTGTAAAAATAAATAAATAAAATCTTAAAAAAAAAATTCAGTATTAAGCTAAAAAGTAGTATACTTTAGTGTTATGATAACATAAAATGTGAAAATGCTACTCTAACTATGCAAAGCTAAGGTCTTGATTGCTTTTCCTTTTATGTGGATGACTTTCCAGTCCCATCTGGAATCAAGATTTTTTTTTTGCTAAAAAAGAAGAGAAAGTCAAAGAAAATAAAAGGCTGTTGTTTTGTTTAATTTGGAGTACTATTTTATACCTTCTTTACTCTCCTCCTTCCCCCACAAACAAAAAGTAAACTGATTGTTTTATTTTTGCATTATTAAAGCATTAATAGATTTTTTCAGTTTTATTTTTTAAAAAATTACTTTATTGTTCTTCAAGTACAGTTGTCTGCATTTTCTCCTAATAGATTTCTTTGACTCTCCAAAATAATTATTAAAAATGATACAGTAGGAACATTTCATATAAAGCTTTCTGCAGAAGTAATTGCGTTTTATATACTCTTGTAGGATACTCTTTTCTAATCTTCTAGGACAACATCATTTTGAAAGTCTTAAATATACATCCTACTTGTAAGAAAGTCAGGGACGTTAATACTTGAGTGGCTAAGTTTCTTTCTGATTCTTAGTAAAGTCTCTGTATTTACAGTGCGTTTGTGCCTTGGATGCTGAGTGCACACAGGAGGCATGGCAGGGCTGCTGCCTTGGCTGACGAAGCATGAGAAGCATGAGCGAGTGCTCTCAGTGCCACGCAGCAGATTCCCTGAATCAGGAAGGAGTTTGAATGACACTTCCTTTCATTCTTAATGTGTGCCTCCTTTAGTTTTCTCTGTTTTCTGTAACTTAACAGAGAAATTGATCTCTATTCTTAAATGCACAAAATCGAATGTTAAAGCAAGAGTGCAGGGAACTGTGGATTTACAGCGTGTGAGAGTAAAATTGACTTGAAAGTAATCTGTTTAGTTCATAGGTTTCTAAACTTGTTGTTTTTTAAAACAGCATCACCTTTGTTTTACCAAATGAAACATTACATGGAATCTTGATATATGAAAAAGGATAAGTGTGGAGCTACTTTGGTGGAATGTGGTGGGGGGTGGGTTGGGCCAAAGCTGCCTTCCTTTGCTCGGCATTTCCACAGGGCTCCAGAGGCGAGGATCTCCAGTGAGCCCCCTTTAAAACTGCCAGTCCAGTACAGTGATGGTGAAGCCCAGGGAGGTGGGTTCACAAAGCCCAGACTCAAAGCCAGGTTTCTTGGTCCCAGTGTAGCATGGGTTTTGATACTACTGTAGGTGTGGCAAGTCTTTCTTTTCAGAAAGACATAAAGATGATGGAATGAAGCATCAGAAGAAGCAGAAATTGCCAAAAGTGTCACCTTGAAAAATAAGCCTAGTCAGCCCTGACTGATGTGGCTCAGTGGATTGAGCACAGACCTGTGAACCAAAGGGTCAGCAGTTTGATTCCCACTCACAGGGCACGTGCCTGGGTTGTGGGCCAGGTCCCCAGTAGGGGGCATGTCAGAGGCAACCACCCATTGCTGTTCCTCTCCGTCTCTTTCTCCTTTCCCCCTCTATAAAAATAAATAAATAAAATCTTTAAACAAAATAAGCCTAGTCAAATAAAGTTTCCATTGAGGGAAAATATATTTAATTACTTTTAGATTTCTATTCCCCTCCTTCACAATTGTTTTCTCAGCTTTTTGTTAGTTGAATACTTTTCTGTGTATTTTTGATATGTTAAAATATACCAATTTCAGAAAATACCCCTTCTTTTAGCTTTATTTTACCATGATATGGAAACTTTTTTTAATGACTCTTGCCTTATAACAAAATGTCCCAAACTAAATGGTACTAGGTTACTTAAAATATAATAATTTCCTGTTGCTCTTTGTAAATAAGAACTAAATACCTTAAAAAATTATTGGTAATTATATTGTGTAAGTATGTTCTATTATTTAAAATTCAGTATATGACTATGTCCTAATATATAGTACACTTCTGTTCCTAATTTTATTAAATGCTACTAAATTGGAAAAATACTAAAAATAATGTTAATATTCTCACATTTTCTTAGAAGAAAATAAAACTGATGGCCCTTTAAATCCTTTTTGTAAGGAGTAAGACAAAAAAACAAATACAAAGTCCTGGCTGGGATAGCTCAGCTGGTTAGAGCATCATCCTGATGCGCAAAGGTTGCAAGTTCGATTCCTGGTCAGGGCACATACAGGAATCAACCAATTAATGCATAAATGAGTGGAACAACAAATCTCTCTCTCTCTCTAAAAATCAATAAATATTAAAAAATAAAAAAGAAAACAAATACAATTCACTGCTGATTGCCTTTGTATAACCAGTAATCCTTTTACCCAAGGAGTTTATATGTCCTTGATATAACACCTGGATATAAACATTTATAGATTTGAACTATCACCTTTAGAAGTTAAGTGGGAGGTCTCTTTATAATTTTTTTTAAAAGATTTTATTTATTTATTTTTAGAGAGAGGAGAAGGGAGGGAGAAAGAGCAATGTATGGTTGCCTCTCACATGGCCCTCACTGGGGACCTGGCCCGCAACCCAGGCATGTGCCCCGACTGGGAATCGAACCAGGACCCTCTGGTTCCCAGCCTGCGCTCAATCCACTGAGCTACACCAGCCGGACTCTCTTTATAATTTTTAAAGCTCTGATATTTGGCTATAAATATAAAAGAGGTGAGATTGTCACAGAATGAACTTGAAAAGGATAAAATTTATTCATTCAACAAATACTTGAGCACCTACTATTTTCTCAACAGCTTACTAGATACTAGTAGAGAAAACAGGATGAAGAATAAGGGAACCAGATGGATCCGAATGGAAGGAATGGAATGAATAGGTGGAAACAATAGAGAAATAAGAGAATATGCAGGCGTATCCTTGATGAGTTCTAAAAGGCCAGAATACAAAATGTTAATTTTCCATTTTGTTTACAGGCATGCATGTAGGGAATACCGGATTCACAAAGAACTGGATCATCCCAGAATAGTTAAGTTGTACGATTACTTTTCACTGGACACTGACTCGTAAGTGCTGTACCGCTTCAGCTCAGTAATTGATGCTAGTAGTGTGTTGACTGCTCATGAAATAGAATTTAAATCTGGATCCAGGAAAAACTCTTTGAGGGAACCAGATACATTTATTTATGGGGAAATAATCATGTGTAAATTCAGAACTGGGCCAGCAAGACATCTCTTGGCCACAGAATGGGTGCATTTGGTGCTGGTAAATGTTTAACTTTCAGCTTGGTGGGTAGAGGAATGGGACTAATTTGTGGTATTTGCCAATTTCTGTGATATAAATACTCTCAACACTTTTAATTTCAATCTAGCAATTAAAAAATAAAACAGCTTTTTTGAGATAGAACTTATATACCATAATTCACACTTTTAAAGCAGCGATTTTCAACCTTTTTTTAATTTCATGGCACACATAAACTAATTATTAAAATTCTGTGGAACACCAAAAATATATTTTTTTGCTTATCTGACAAAAAATAGGTATCATTTTGATTCACACTGGATAGCTAGTGTTGTGTTGACTATTGTCATTTTTTTACTTGACAATCAGAGGGTAAAGAGATCAGTGCCCCTGACTAAGTAGTCAGGTATTGAATGTTTTAAAAATTCTTAGAGCACACTGGTTGAAAATCACTGTTTTAAAGTATATAGGCAATTCAGTGGATTTTAGTATATTCAGAGATATACACTACCATCTTCTGAGTCAGTTTTAGAACCTTTTTATCACCTCGGAAAGAAATCCCATCCATACCTTTCACTGTCATCTCCCTGTTTCTCCACCTTCTACCCTCAGCCCTAAGCAGCCACTAACCACTTTTTGTCTCCGTAGAGTTACTATTCTGGACTTTCATATGAATGGATCATATATATGTAGACTTTTGTGACTGGCTTTTTTTCATTTAGCACAATGTTTTTTCAAGACTTATCTTTGTCATAGCATGTATCAGAACTTCCTTTTTATCACCAGATATATTTCATTGTATGGACAGAACACTTTTTGTTTATCCATTCATTCTGCGAATGGCTTAATAACCAGCTCACAAAATTCCTGAGAATTTAACTGTCAGCTCTCAGAATCTGGCACAGATTGGTGCCAGCATCCCACTTACATGTACCAGTGAGTGCGGACTGTTCAGTAGAGTCTCTGCTCCACCCTGGCAACCAATGAACACTGTTAGGCCTTTTAAAGAAGTACCAGAGATGTGATTTTATCATAGCATGAGAATGAATATGGCATAAATGAAGGCATTGCCCAATGCTCCATGTTGAAATATAGGTTCACAGGCTTATAGGATGTTAGAATTGGAAAGGATCTCTGTCCAGCCTTCTCATTTTGTAGGTGGAGGTTTGAGGACCAGAAGTTATAATATTTATATATTGTTGTATTTAATTACCAGGTATAGATAAGCTCTACCGCTTTGGGGTTTATCCAGGAGTTGAGAAATATTTCAACATTTGGAAACATTTTCTCTGTAGGACTCTGAACCGAGTCAGAACTGAACTGGGTCTGGCGTGCAGGTGTTCCTCCCAGCCTCCCAGTGTAATTCCAGGAGTTTGGGCCTGTTTCAGGCAGCAGCTGTCTCAGAGAGTGCTATACAGAGAACCAGCCCATATTTAGAAATTACCCCAAAAGGAGACTATAATTACCTTTGGGAACATGAACTGTCTATTCTTTCATCCACTCTGGGATTTCTCCTTTACAGTAGGGTGGCCGTTGAGTCAGGCATAACCATGTGTGTGTAGCATGGAGTGAGGTTCAGAAAAATACCTAGGTAGAGAGCACGTCTACCCAGGGTGGCTTTACTGTTTTGCTTTAAGTAAATTCCTTGAATATTTAGGTAGCGCCCCCCCCCCCCGCCCCAGTGTAATTACAAAAACTATTTTAAAGATAAATATAATGATTTAGATTATCTGCTATTTTGAATTATGTACATAGTTTTAACTAACCTGAGAAGTTGAGTTCATTCTGTGCTATTCTTGAGTTGTTTTTGTTCCTTCTGTTGTGTGTATGATGAATTTTCATCAACAATGTCAGATCACCATTTTAGAAAGTCCTCTGTGAGTTGTTTGGTTATGAAAAGTAAGATTTTATTTTCAGCTTGCATTTGGGTCAAAGAATAGATCCATTAGAATCTATTCTTTGTGGAATCTATTCTTAAGAATCTGTATCTCAGATTTTAGGTATGATCGTCAGATCCCAGAATCTATAAATTTCAGACATTCTCAAATAGGGTGCTGGCGTACGTCAGTATGCTTCATAAGAATCATAAAGCTGTTGTTAGTTAGGGACTCCACAGCACTGTGTCTGTCCACGTGTCACTGCAGTTCATTTTGAAGGCCTCGGATTGCCTGGAGGCCCATAGTGCTAGTCCTGAGTTTGTTTGCTCTCAGGTCTGCACCTCATTCTTCTCCTCATCTGCACCTTAGGTGACTCGGCCTTTGCAGGCTGTGTTTACCAGGCTCCTGTGTCAGTTCTTGTTCAACTAGATTCGATCAATGGAGAGACAGAGGTGGTGGTGGGTGGAGGGGACACACCCCCTTCACTGTGGTTCCAGTTTCCCTTGGTGACCCCTGGGTTCTGGTTGCACCATCTCCTCCCTCTGGCCCTCTGGCCTTCGGGTGTGAATGACTTCCGGCTCTAGATGATCTCTGGGTGATCTCACTGGCCATTGTCTTCTCAGATCTTCATCATCTGTGTGTTCGGTTCCCTGAATTAAAGCCTGTGTTTGAAATACTCAAGTGCTTTTTATTTTCTGGCTAGACTCTGGATGAAAACACCCATATCGTCACAGCTTTGAATAGTTTAAAAGGTGTTCATCTCTCAGGAATACTCAGACAGTTCAGGACGCCTTACTTCAGTTTGTAACTGCCTTGGAAGATAGACACATGACCCCTTAATGTCAGGAATGGTCATGCAGTTTTAAATCTGGGTCTGTTTAATGTATTGCTGTAAGTGAAGAAAGAAAAGCCATACTGCGTAACAACACATTTGTCAGAACCATAGATACTGTAATTTAAAAGGCTCTTTTATACCTTGTATTTAGCAAAGAGAAACTGTAGTACAGTATTGTGTCAAAACTACCAGGAGGCATGATATGCAACTAGTTTGGGGGTCCTGGACAAACCTGAGATTTTCCCTCACTGTCAGCACTAAAGAGTCCTAGAAAATGTTTGTAGTGAGAACTGTGTGCTTGATCACAATATGCTTGTTTAGAAATGGGGCATGGCGTGCATGTGTAAAGGAGACACTTCCAAAAAATACCCACCCAAAATAAACCAGCTGAGGTATGCCATTCATGGGCTTCAATTCCAACGTGGGGGGTGTGGAGGCCCTTCACCAAGAGAGTAAGCTGTTTTCTTCTTGTGCCCACTCAAGTAGCTAAGACTGAATAAAGAAAAGAAGAGTATTTCAGGGAACAAAGAAAGGAGTGAGAAGCTAATTACCTGAAGTTTTCACTGGGGCTGGTTTAGTTAATCTGCTTGCTCTTGTCTCATGGTCACATGTTGGTTTATTTGCCTTTAGGTTTTGTACGGTATTAGAATACTGTGAGGGAAATGATCTGGACTTCTACCTGAAACAGCACAAATTAATGTCGGAGAAAGAGGCCCGATCCATTATCATGCAGATTGTGAATGCTTTAAAGTACTTAAATGAAATAAAACCTCCCATCATACACTATGACCTCAAACCAGGTATGTCTAACTTTGAAGAGACAGTATTGGTGGCTTTTCATTGGTCTCATAAGTGACTTTTAATTTTATAAAGTGAGAGAATTTGGCAGGAGCCAGGAAGGCCTAAAACCATCTGACTTTAGATTGCTTGAGTAGGTGTGGGAACGCAACAGCCCGGCCACCACAGGTGGGCTTGGGAGGGTGGGCTGGGTTAAATGCTCTGGAGAAACAATGCCCTGTCTTCTTTAGAGCCAGGGCAACTCGTGATGTCAGTCTGATTGAGAAAGAACTGTTCTGGCAGGCTCCGCTCTGTTTTTCCCATTACTCACGCTGCATAGCAGTTCCTCTACTCCAGATCTCCTTGATAAGTGCTCAAAAATTAACAACTTAGTTTGCACATAGATCTTCTGTTTCATTAAATTCTGCGCAGAGTTTTCCATCTTTTTGTCTGGTTACTATCTAACTTGGGTAGTCATCAGCAAAAAGTAGAGGGCAGTTGGACTTCTTACCTCTAATTTTTGTTGAAGTCTGCATGCGGTGTCCTCTGTGGACTGCCCTGACCTGCTCAGTGTTGGAGTGAGGAAGACGGTTCCCATTTACCCCCCTGTGTGGCACAGTTGTTACGTTTGCTTTCCTGTTCTGGTAGCTGCATATTAACTCTTGCTATTCAGTATTCTTCAGTGTTCTAATACAGTTCACATGACTAAAAAAATCCATGTCAGTGAAGTGATTTTTTAAAAGAGATGGCCATTGTGTGATTGGGTTTTCCATCACTGAATTTAATACATTTTCCTGCCTTAGGAGCTGTAGGTGGCACTGTGGTACTACCTTTGATTCCCTTGTAAGTTTTCTTTGATTTTTTTTCCTCCTGAAACTAATGTTCTAAACTGTGGTTTAGAGATCCTTACTGAAAGTTGAGATGAACTTTTCCCACCATTTCTGACCAGCTGTACAAGTGCTATTTGACTTTGGCAAGATATAATTATTTCCACTGCTCATAGTGGTGGTTTTGGCACATTAAGCAGGTGATTCTTGGAAAATAGAAGGTTGCAGCCAGACACTGAGGACTCTTCCCCCAGCATTCAGAGTCCAGATCGTTTTATTCCGGGGATTTAGACGTTTGGTAGCGCATGCAAGAGTTTGAGTTCAGTTGTTTCCCTCTTGTCTCTTATTACCTTGGATTTTTCTCTTAATTAGTAAGTCTCTTTTTATTCATGAGTATTTTTATCTTTTTAGGTAATATTCTTTTAGTAAATGGTACAGCGTGTGGAGAGATAAAAATCACAGATTTTGGTCTTTCCAAGATCATGGATGATGATAGCTACAATTCAGTGGATGGCATGGAGCTAACATCACAAGGTGCTGGCACTTACTGGTAGGTATCTGGGAGATCTGCCAGGTTAGCTGATGGAGGTTAGCTGATGTGGCTCTGCCATATTGAAGCGTTGGTGATTAGTAGTTAATACCTGCATCCTGTCTGTTTGACTCTTATATTTATGTTAATGTCCTAATTTTTCTTTCTTTTCTTGAAAGCCATTTAGAGAGAGAGAGAGAGAGAGACTGTGTGTGCTCAGGTGTTGCAGTTGTGTGTTTCCTCTGTAGATTGGCCCTACTGAGCAGGTAGAGAATGAGGTTGCTCATTTGTACATAAAGAATGGCCCTAAATTCTTTTCAGTTCAGATGCAGGTCTCACTCTTCGTGGGTTAATGGGGTGAGGTATTTGTTTCTAGAGTTGCCCTAGAATGATGGATTCTCAAGAACTAAGGACTTCTGAAGATCAGGATGTAAAAAACAACCCTTGAAATCTACGTGCGAAAAAGTCTGCAGTTTGCCAAGAAATGTATCCATCTCCCTCAGACATGTTCTAAAAGGTTTTGAGTCACATTTATTCCCAGCTGTTGTCACACATCTCTCCCCAACCACCCTATACCAACCAGCTCTCCTGTGACCTATCCTACTTCTGCCTAATGTGACTTTTGACAATGAGGACAATAAAAGGTGCCTAAGCACAGGCATTTACAAAAACTTTTTGATCATATGTGTATTAACAGAGCAGCCTTTTCACATCTGTGGTGGTAACACAAAGCTACATATCGAAATGTGTGGTTCTGAACATGAAGCAAGCATCCAGTAGCAGCACAAGGATTGGGTGACCCGTTCTTTTGGGTAACACATGCTATTATACCCCAGGGCCAGTTGGCCAGGGCACTTACGTGTGAGACTGTAGAATAGTGACTGTCTACAAAGGAAAGTGTTGATCTGAAGTCTGATCATATGTAAGTTACATATATTAAAGAACCAATCAAATCCTGCTAAAAACAAAATTTCTAGTTTCTTTTGCTGCTTATTGTTTGTGGAGATGGTGCCTATAGTGAAAATCGGTCACTGAATTAAAACTTTGACATGCTAGATTTAAAATAGAAGCTGCATTTACAGTGTTTATTTACTATGGAGGTTTTTGTGGGTTAGTGTTCTTGTCAGTAAATGATACAAAAATATCTGCTGTTGGAAATTCTGGAAACAGGTCTATATACCTCTGTTACATAAATTCCCTGGTCCTTGGCTTGGAGCTATTTGTTTGTTTGATAGCTTGTTCTTTTGGAAAGGTGAAGCCTTTTCACGTTTAATTAATTTTCTCATTGCTACCTGTTGCTATATTTGCTAAGCTATAAAAAAATCAGTGGTTGGAATTTAAATAAAATTTATACAGTGTTTGGCATTAGCTTCAAAGCCACCTGTTTGGGTTGAAGTGGAGAGGGATCTGCATGACTAAGGGTTCACCGAGTGCTGATAGATACTGCAGCTAGGTTATGATTACTTCGGGGTCCATTTTACTGTTCTTTCCACTTTCACTTATATTGAAGTTATTTACATAGTGGAAAGTAAGGTAGAGAGGGGCTACTGAGAAGATGAAATTTTATGGGTTTCTACAAAGGTTTAAAAAGTCTTCTTATTGGTAGAAACGTTGTCGTAATAATCATCCTTAATATGTCATCCTCTTATACGATGTCCCAGAGAGATACCAGTAGCCAGGAGGACCTAATTCTAAGGGAGTGTATATGGTATCTGGTTGTTCCAGAATTGTTTACATCGAATGCTGCTGTTAAGTAAGTGACCTGTGTGTATACGAGGCCTTGAGACTCAACATTTTTCTCTGAGGATTTTATCGTCATGGAATATGCACCTATATTTGGTTTTTTGTTTGTTTTTTTTAATTAGTGTCATCAAACTGTCATCTACTCTCTCTCCCTAAGTCCTCCATAGGGAATTTAAATGCTTATTATTTTTAGTATCTAGGTGAAGAACTGGTGTATTTCTTCACTTACAGATGGGGGTAACGGAGACCTAGAAAGTGATTTGCCAGGCTTCTATTAAGTGGCAGTGTCTTTTGCTTTCTAAATTTTTGGCCAAATTGTTACTCTGCATATGGACAAGTTCAACAACTTCCATTTTTTCCCGCCACCACCACCAAAAAGTTACAGATACATTAAAATGATCATTTTAGAGTCAATATTCTATTTGTTATATATCCAACATCATATTTGATATATATATGTTAAAGAATCATGAACCATAAAAACTAGGGTTCAGGGAGGTTTTAGTAGCATTTAGAGGAGCTATTTTTAAGATAAATTATTTTTCCTATGTTTCCTTGCCATTTTCTCTTTTGTGAGTTCTGTATCTTTATGTTCATTTCTCAGTGTGTGTTTTGGCTAAAAGTTTTCATTGTGAAATAGTAATCTAAGTCAGTGGTCTTAATCATCCAAAAATGTCTGTTAAAAGTAGTAAGTATAAAACAAGAACATGAAACTAAACTTCTTTAAAAAAAATTGGCTGGTGTATCTCTGTACACCACACCCCTTTCTTGTATCTCTCCTTTCTTGGAGAGTGAATAAAAACTTTACTCTCTTTGAAAAAAAAAAAACAACAACGAAGAAAGCTCATCATCTGAACATTTTTTGCCTCTCAACTCTGTGGACCTCTTCAAACATAAGTTTAGGTCTTTATATCAGAAGCACAGCAGTGTCTAAAACAAAGAGTTTTTCACAGAATTGATTTTGCCAGCATGGAATCTGCAGATATTGATGTGTTACCTGCAGAATTCTGCCTTCCAGCTGTGCCGCAGCTGAGACTCCAGGCAACGAGTAGGAGCGTATTTGTTTGGTTTCCTAAATGCCAAAAGGCACTTACCTTCCATACCATGCAATTTGGTGTGGTTGGCTGTCCAAGCTAGTCTTTTCAGAGGTCAGGGGTGGATGGGGAGGGAAGGAATTCAGATGAGGATTGAGTTGTGCTAACTACTACTATGTTTAGCTTTTTCTGCACTATTAGTTAGTCTTCCGTAGTAAGCCCCTGATCACCCTTAAATGTAAAGGGAAATGTAAAATATCCTTTGATAATATGGACTTTAATGCCATCATTGATCATGTATTGTAGTTATTTTTCAGTCCAGATTACCCAAAGAAGCTACAGGCAATCATTCCCCTCAAAGATTTCTGTTGGGTCCTGAAATCATTGGTACTTTTAAAATAGTTATTCTACATCTTCAGCTGGAGTGAGACTGACGCCACTATGGTTATATTTTAACATTTGTGGATGCAGCTGTCCTAAAAGGGAGTGCACATCTTTTAGACTCCGTCCCTCTTTCAGACTTGTTGAATGGCACTTACGTTAGGCACAACCCTTGCAAGGGAGGCTGGGATGGGTGAAATAGGAACTAAAGAGAATAGTTACCTCTCTCAGTGAATTGAGAAATGTATTCAGTATTTTAAGTCTTTTTAGGACATTACTTTCTCCTTATTTTAGTGTGTCTTTTCACTGAATTTCTCCAGCTAGGTCTACGTTGCTTTTTCAGCAGCTAAAATTCAGATATTTTCATTTCCAACAAGGTCATCTTTGCCTATACATGTCTTAATGTTATACAGTCATTTTTCTAAAAACCCTCATTTCCTTTTTGTCCTAGGTATTTACCACCAGAGTGTTTCGTGGTTGGGAAAGAACCACCAAAGATCTCAAATAAAGTTGATGTCTGGTCAGTGGGCGTGATCTTCTACCAGTGTCTTTATGGAAGGAAGGTGAGGAAGAAGGCCTGTCTTGGGTGGTATGTGCAGAGAGAGGGGCCTGGTGTGGGTTAAACTCTTGGAGTTAATCATTGGATTATACAAAATGAAATCTTGAAAGTTGTGGTTTGAACAAAATACAGACTTAATAATAATAGCTTCATGTATAAGCAGAAATTTTCTACCCCGGAACACATAATGAATTTTGCTGGGCTGTGGAAAACATGCATTTTTTTGCTGTTCTCAATTAGATCCAGGATATGTTTTGATTCTGATAATATGTTATAGGGAATTATGTGAAATAGTTTATTAAAGTATATAACCTTCACAAGGGCCATTCTTAAGGGTCCTCAAACTTTAATCTTGAATTATCCACAGGGCTCTTTATTCCCAACCACTCCATTAATCAAAGCTATTATTAATAAAGCATGCTTTATAGTTCTATACTGGGAGGTGGTATCAGAAAGCATTGATTGTCACCTCTGGTCAAATGATATATCATTAGAACAAGTAATAACCTAGGTAGTAAAGTTCACCTCATGAATTCTCACATTTGGTGAACATCATAATACCTTTTAGTGTATATGTTAGGATCCAGCTGTGTGTGTTTTATGTGTTCCAGTGCCCCCCTTAGGCTGTGTATGTGAGCCATTTGGGAGTTCTGCAACTCCCCTGGATTCTTAATATTTTTATTACAATCCCCAGATCTAGCTCTTAATTCAGATTTCAGCTTCCCCTGTTAACTTCCCCTTGTTTTTCCGTTGTTTCTTACCCCACTTATTTAATATGGGGAAGCTATGCAGAACTGAGAGGGGATGATTATTATTTGCACTCTGATAATGTGGAAGTGCGGCTGGGAGTGGTGGCCCAGGTTATCGTGGAAGAGTCGTATGTGACCTCTCAGTGGAAGCGCTGCAAAGATGACACTAGGCCTGAACTTAATTTTTCAGAGTTTATTAGAAAGTGGCAGTTTGGGGTACAGATGAAGCCATTAAGTAACCCCAGTTCTGGTTTTTTCCCCACTCCGACCTCACCCCTTTTACTCTTTTACTTTTCCATCTCTTTTTATCTGTGTCTTGAGTCTGCCAGTGGCACACATATATATTGCTTAAGTCCATCAGGGCAAAAGAGGTTGCTGGTTCCTTTTCTGAATCTTCCCTTTTTGGGGGAAGTGCTGCTGGGAGTGGCCGCCACTCCCAGCCGCACTTCCACGTTATCAGAGTACAAATAATAATTATCCCCTCTCAGTTCTTCTGCATAGCTTCCTCATATTAGATAAGTGGGGTATGAAACAAGGGGAAGTTAACGGTGGGCAGGAGGGCAGGAGCTGAAATCTGAATTAAGAGCTAGGTCTGGGGATTGCAATCCAAATATTAAGAATGCAGGGGAGTTTTTTTCTGTAAGCAAAGTACAGCACAGGTATGATACTGCAGATGCTGCTCTGGCTCCAAACTCTGCCTTAGCCTAGATATTGGACTCTGAGAAAGTCACTTAAGCTCTGAGCTTTTTGCACCCTTTGTCTATAAAATGAGAGAATTCAAGATTATCTCTGCCCTGGCTGGTGTAGCTCAGTGGATTGAGTGCGGGCTGGGAACCAAAGGGTTCCGGTTCGATTCCCAGTCAGAGCACATGCCTGGGTTTCAGGCCAGGACCCCAGGGGGGCCACGTGAGATGCAACCATACATTGCTGTTTCTCTCCCATTCTTTCTCCCTCCCTTTCCCTCTCTCTAAAAATAAATAAATAAAATCTTAAAAAAAAAAAAAAAGATTATCTCTGAAGTTTCTTATAGCAATTCTCATTAAGATATCTTCTTTCCTCCCTGGGGTTTTGAATTGTTCTTTTTTGCTTTAACCAGAGGCCCATCTTTTTGTTTATTTCTGTTTTTGTGGTAGCCTTTTGGCCATAACCAGTCCCAGCAAGACATTCTACAAGAAAATACTATTCTTAAAGCTACTGAAGTGCAGTTTCCGCCAAAGCCAGTAGTAACACCTGAAGCAAAGGTAAGTTCTGACCATTGGCTAGCAGAAATGACTACTTTGCTTTTTGCATTATTTCTCTGGGTAATAGTGGATGGATTACTCAGTACAAAATTCAGGAGTTACTAAAGCATCTTCCTCCTTCTAAATGTGTTCTCCAGCTCTTACCCTCTTCTCTTCCTCTCCTCCCGTAACAAATATTTATTGAGTGCCTATTAAGCAGTAGACAGTGGAGAAGGAACTGTGAATATATGACAATGAACTATACAGAGAAGGTCCCTGTCCTTAAGGAGTTTACATTCCACTAGGTGAGACAAACAATAACTAAAAATGGATACAATTTAGATGTTGATAAAGGTTATGAAGAAAGTAAATCAGAGTGAGGGGGTGGAGCTGTGGGAATCCCTTTTTTGATGGCGTGATCAGGGAAGGCCTCCATGATGAAGTGGCGTTTTGAGCAGTATTGAATGATGTGGAGGTGGGGTCATGCATAGATTCGGCAGAAGAATGTTCTGAGCAGAGAAGAGTGAATGAAGCTCAGATGGGAGTGTGAGCTTATTAGCAGGTCCACAGAGTGGGCAGAGTGGAGGGGAGACTGGTAGGAGGCACAGTAGGACAGATTGTAAACTTACGGGAAACAGTGGAAGGTTTCAATCAGGACAACTGTGTGATCTGATTGCTTTCACAAAAGCCTATACTGGCAGCTGTGTTGAGAGAAAATCCAAGGTAAAAGTTTATTTGACCAGTCTCTAACCCAAGAAAATCTGTTTAACTCCAGTTCCAGATATCTCCCCAAGAAAGGTTTATTTTTAAAGGCTAAGGATCAGGCCCTGGACAGGTAGCTCGGTTGGTTAGAGCATTTTCCCGATACGCCAAGGTTGTGGGTTTAATCCCTGGTCAGGGCATGTACAGGAGCCAACTAGTGAATGTGTAAATAAGTGGAACAACAAATCGATGTCTCTGTCTCTGTCTCTCTCTCTAAAAATCAATACATACAAATTAAAAAAAATAAGGGCCAAGGATCATTGCGTTCATTTCTGTGAATTTGTTTTTATCTTCCAAATGCTTTAATCAAGCAACAACCTCTAGGTGTCTTCTATTTTGAAAAACCAGTATTATACTTTTGTGTTTTATTAATTAAACATGGAGGAGGGGATAGAAAATCATTACTTTATTTCATGTTTTAGATTTTTTTAAATAGACTTCATTTTTTTTAGAACAGTTTTAGATTCACAACAAATTGGAGCAGATGGCGTTTCCATATACTCACTGGCACCCTCCCCACACGCCCCACCACCCCACTCCCCTGCACACAGACAGCTGCTCCACCGCCAGCCTCCCGTCCCGGCGCGGCGCATTTGTTCCAATCCGTGAACCGCCGCGGAGGTGCCGTTACCACTCTCATGTAAAGTGCGGACTTTGGGTGATATTTTAGAATTTTAAAAACTGATTTATACATTCCAAGATTTTGATTAAATACAACTGTCTGGTGAGAAAAGACAGATCATCTGTTTAAGGGCCTTTATAATAAGAGTTGGAGAAGCAGACTGCATAGCCCTTCATACCTAGTGCCATAGAGACCTTGGTGTTGGCAGTAAATTAGGATTTTGAATCAAACCCCGCTCACGAGATGTCTTTATGTCTCTTGGAGGAGACGAGACCTGTTCGGTTTTCCTTTACTACTTAGGTATGCATCTGCTCCTTTGCTTACCGGTCTTTCAGGGAACAAGGAGCTACACATGGACAACATTTACCAGTCTGCAACACACTGTAGTGTCAGTCAGTGTCGGTCTCCTCGCCCTGTGTGCGGAGAAGGCTTGTCGTTACAGTTCCCACTTCCTCAGGAAGTTCACGTGAGGCCGTGGCTTATAGATGCAGGGTCATGACTTTAGACTGCACCCGTGTAAACCAGCCAAGACAAAAAGGGTTTTTTGCTGGTCTCTGCTTTGGGGGCAGAGATATTTAGAAGTCGTGTCCATTTCCCCTCAGGAGTGGCTTAGTCGTCTCTGTCTGGGAAGGAGTCAGTGACCACAGACAGGCACTGCTGCCAGTGCGTGTCCTCCCCTGGTCTCCGGGTCTGCCTGGCCGTTCCAGGAAGGGCCGTGGCAGCCGCTAGGGAGCCTGAGGTTTCCCTCTGGGGGCACCAGGATTATCTGCTTCACGCTTCTTCAAGAAACTTTCCTTTCAGGCTTTTATCCGACGATGCTTGGCCTACCGAAAGGAGGACCGCATCGATGTCCAGCAGCTGGCCTGTGACCCCTACTTGCTGCCTCACATCCGGAAGTCGGTCTCCACAAGTAGCCCTGCTGGAGCTGCTATTGCATCAACCTCCGGGGCGTCCAATAACAGTTCTTCGAATTGAGACCCACTCCTAGGCCACAAACTGTTCAACACACACAGAGTGGACAAATGGCATTCAGCAGCGGGTTTGGAACATAGCGAATCCGAATGGATCTCATGAAACCTGTACCAGGTGCTTTTATTTTCTTGCTTTTTTTCCCATCCATAGAGCATGACAGCATCGATTCTCATTGAGGAGAAACCTTGGGCACCTCTGGCCAGGCCTCATAGGAAAAGGCCCTGCCCGAGGTTCCGGCGTCAACGGCCACTGTGTGTGGCTGCTCTGAGTGAGGAAAAAATTAAAAAGAAAAACTGGTTCCATGTACTGTGAACTTGAAAACACGCAGACTCAGGGGGGTCCCTGATGCAGTGCTTCAGATGAAGAATGTGGACTTGAAAATGCAGACTGGGCTAGTCCAGTGTCTGTCTATATTTAAACTTGTTTTTTTCTTTTAATAAAGTTTAGGTAACATCTCCTGAAAAGCTTGCAGCACAAAGGCTCAGCTGGGGATGGTGTTTGACTTCGGAGGAAAAAAGTTGCTATTGCCCGTTAAAGGCACTAGAGTTAGTGTTTTATCCCTAAATAATTTCAATTTTTAAAAACATGGAGCTTCCCTCCCCCCTTTTTTTATTTTTGAAGAATACATTTGGTCATAAAGTGAAACCCGTATTAGCAAGTACGTGGCAATGTTCATTCCAATCAGATGCAGCTTTCTCCTCCGTCTGGTCTCCTGTGTGCAATTGCTTCCCTCATCTCAGTAGGGAGCGGAGTGGGGACACCGAGATGTGAGGGGTTTTGCCATTGGACAAAGAATGAGGTTAGAAGACTGCAGCTTCGGTCTCTCAAGGTTTTCAACTATTTCTTCACAATTTGAACACTTGACGGTTGTCCCTTTTAATTTATTTGAAGTGCTATTTTTTTAAATAAAGGTTCATCTGTCCATGCAGTCCTCTTGGATTCTCTGAATGTAGTAACTGTCGAAACTGCTCCAAAGGTAGGCAGAAAATGGGCCGGGGAGCCAAATGCCCCAGGGATCAGGAGTTCCTACCACGGTCTCTGTGTGCTTGCTCAGTGGTGTACATTTCTTGTTAACCGCGATATTAAAACTTGATCAGCACATAAGCTTTCCTCTGTTAGATCTTTTGGCAGGAGACAACCTCCAACCCTTTAAATTTCGTAGGCGTGTGCTGGTGTGTGTCTGTGTGTGCGTGTATACACGCACTGTGTCTCACTCACTCTAATAGATCCTAAGTGGAGTTAAAACATGATCTCAAGGAAACTGGTATTTCAAATATGAACTTTTTTTTTTTTTTTTTTGAAAAAAAAAAAAAAAAGGCTGTTTCTGATATGTGTGATCAACTGAAGATGGAGCTGAAATGGGAGCTGCGTGGCCCCACCATGCCCCTGAAACAGCAGAGCACTCAGCAGTGGAGAGAGGAGACCGGAGCCTGAACATGTGGTAGCCAGCTTGGAATGTCACTGATACATGTGGCAAGAGGGGGCGCAGCCAGAAACACTTAAAGATGCAGCACTCAGGCATGCGAGTTCCCTGGGCAGAGGGAGTGGGGGAATGGAGTCAGGAAGGGCAGAGAGCCCTAAACCCACCCATGGCTCTAGTGTTTCTTTTGCATGTGACAAATGCCACTTTGTTTGTTTTGTGACCCTGCACCCTGACCACAGAGAGGTTTCCTGTACCAGGCGACCTTAAGGGAAAACGGAGAGTTCCACATTGGAGAGAAGTTTGTGGGTAGGTGTGGTCTTGTGGAACCCCGAGTGGAAGGAAGTCGGCCCCTGGGCCCTTGGTACCTCTGACTTTCCAAAGCTGTTTTATCATATATACACATGTGCACACATACACATATCTGTGCACACATGATTGTGTGTGTAATGCCGTTTTTTAACCATTATAATCAAGCTGCTAAGCAAAGAGTACCCAGGGGGTCTCAGAGGTTGAGCACAATGCTGAAAGGAGGGTGTCTGCACAGGAAGAGATGGATGAAGTTGAGACCAGATTTAAACTTACCCAAAATAATAAGTTCTATTGTTTTTTCCCCTCCTTCTTTTTCAATAATGTAAAAAAAAAAAATTTAACTTGTTTAACAGTTGGAAAAATGCTGCATCTTTAAGCCTTCCCTCTAACTTCCTGCCTCCTTCTCCCCCATGGGCTAAGTGACACTGCAGGACTTTGTTTGTTGACTTACCTTTTCTGCCCTTGTCCTGAAGGAGGGATGCCCTCTCTCTTTGCTGCCATTGGGCCTGGGGCCCGTTTGGAGCTGCCTGGGCTCGACTGAGTCTGGGCAAGGCCTCTTTGCACTGCATGGACCAGCCCCAGGGAGCGTGCAGAATGTTGACCTTCACTAGACTCTTCAGCAGCCAGTAGTGGGGTTCTTTCACGGTCTATTTTGTTAATATGGGTTTCACTTTTCCCAAGGATACTCCCTTATTGCCATGATGTTGATTTACTTTAAACAATGATTTTTAAAATGTGTATTAATTTGTAATTAAATCCAGCCAGACTGTTTTGGTCTTTCCCAATCTGGGGGGGTGGGGAGGATATTAAAATAAGTTTTAAGAAGTGAACTTCCCAGCCTCTTGATTTTACTCCAGCTCACACAGGGCCTTACCATCTAGGGTGGCAGACAGGGGAGTCCTGGCAGCTGGCCGAGAGCCAGCGGGCATCCCAGGCGCAATGGGAATGTGTGGATTCGTGCGGCACCTTCTGCACCTCTGACGTGCTAACACCTGTGCTTCTGGGTGGGAACGCAGCAGTGAACAGGACAGGGAAGACCTAGCCATCAGCCCACAGTTTGGGGGTGAGGGCACTGGGCCCCAGGAAGGGATGGGATATGAGAGTCTGAGGGGAAGGGGTTGGGCTCTGAATTGTCCACGGTGAGCTGGGCAGCTGTAAAGGGACACTCGCCATTGAGAGCTGTGTGCACCCCACTTGTGCGGCTGACCTGGACACGTGTGTTTTTGAGGGTTACCTCCTTGTTTCCTGCTAGTCCAGGGGAGAGGTTTTTCTCCAGCTGAGAAGATTAGCAGTCAGGGAGCTCTGGTGTTTCTTATTTTAGAAAATAGCTCTCTTTAAACATAGTAAATACAGTTATCTCGTATAATCTTAGAGCTAGAAGCAAGCTTCTGGTCCAACTCCTTCTAAGAAGGCTAGGTTTTCAACTAGCTTGACCCACCTTGGTGATTTTTTTTTCCCTGAGAATCTTGCCTTTTCCCCTTATTCATTACCCGAATCATCCAAACTCTTTTTGCGTGATCAAAATCTGTCTGAGGTAAGTCGGAGGAGTGGGGAGGAGACATGGTACACAACTACTTGGGGTCTGGGGAGCCCCTTTTTTTAAAATTCTAGCTGGTCTCTTACTTTCTTAAGGCAGAATTACCTAGTGGTTAAGAGCCTGGGCTTTAGAATTGGGTCTGGTTCAAATGCCACCTCTGCGAGCTTCAGAGGCAGCTTCTTGGGTGGCTGTTTAAAGAGGAGAAATAAGGTACATACTTGCCTCACACACAGGAGAGGAGTCAAAAAAGGTGGTTTAGAAAGATCACGAGAGGCATTAAGTGGGGTTGCTGGTCCTGGGAGCCCCGTTTGCTCAGTAGAAAGGCACTCTACTTGCCAGGTTGTCAGGAAATCCCTTTGCCTTGGTTCCGTGATGCAGATCTTTCAGGAGCCTTCCTCTCTGGGTTGAGATTCAGTATCAGCCTCTGTCCTAGGAGGTCAGCAGCCTCTTCCCCTGGGTGCAAGACCACTTCCTGCTCAGTGTGGGAAGAGCACCTTACGGTCCGGTGTGGCCCCCAAGCCAGCAGCAGCAGCATCTCTTGGAAACCTGTGAGAAATGCATGTGCTCAGCTCTGCTGCCCACCCCACCCCAGCACTTCTCTCTCCCAGGTGGCATGAGCACTGAACGTCACAAGTCCTGGTGGCCTTCCTATCAGCCATTGCCATCAGGGAGGGGCAATTGGAGAGGGTGGCTATCAGGCCTTGTCCAACTCATCCAGCTGGAAGACAGATGACTGATAACCTGTGTCCTTAGGAATGACAGTCTATCTGCGCTCTGGGCTGTCCTAGGACCGATGTTACGTGTGTGCTCTTCTGTGGGGAGCCCCCAGATGCGTTCATCCCTTGGTACCTAACAACACACGCAGGAGTCGTTCACTCCTGTGGGTAAAGCTTCTTACGTTTGGCCTTCTCTTAAAATATGACAACTTCACCAGTACTTTCTTGTGAATTAATTTATCGTGTTTTTCTTTAACCTGAGGGGTCCAGAGCTGCAGGAGAAAGCTGAGCCCTGAGTCTGCTTAGGAAGCCAGCCTGGCAGACTGGATCAGGGGTGAAGGGAGTCTGGGGCTGGATTGAAGCTTTTTGGGAGGGGTTGGGGAGGTGATAGCGTGGAGAGGCTGCAGGGAGAGGACGGTTGAAGGAGGGAGTGGGTGAGGACTCTGGCTGCTGCTGAGCTCAGCAGGTGGGCTGGGGGAACCTGCCAGAGGCTGGGAAAACAGGCCGGGGAGCAGGTCTGACCTGGTGGGGACGGGGGAATACAAAAACCCTATTGTGCTGCTGGAGCTCAGCAGGGGCCCTAGACAGGCTGGAGTCGGGGAAAGGGGGGTGGGAGGTGTGTGTGTGTGTGTGTGTGTGTGTGTGTGTGTGTGTCTAGACCAGGGACCTGAGGTACAAAGGGGTCAAAGAGCACCTGGCTGGCTGACCAGGCCCCACCTGCCCCTGGCCATGGGTCAGGCCCCCTGGGTGTGCGGGGTAGTGCGCGGCTAGAGAACTGTGGTAACCTTAGTCTCATTCAAGCCTCCAAGCACAGTCTGCAGCTGTGGTAGCCCCCTGTGCTACCCCAGGGCAGCTTGGGGAGGTGCCCCAGAGGGCAGGATCAGCAAAGGGAAGGGGCTCTAGCACTGTTGCTTTGCAGGGAAGGTTCTCGGCTGTGGCTCTTCACAGCCTAGGCACAGATGAGGTAGAAACGTCTCACTGGTTTTACAGATGAGGAAACAGGCCCAGAGAGATTTGGTGCCTGGCAGTAGGTAGAGCAGGATCAAATGGGGATGGACTTCCGGCTTGAAAATGTGAGGTGGGTTCTGAGTGCCGTTCTGGGGCAGACGCTGCTGTGGGCGAAGGCTGCAGCTGGGCTCCCGCGGCAGGCACGTCTCACCCTGCCCGAGGGCTCCCTTACTCCGGGCTGCCCTCACTCTACCCTGCCCCTTCCTCATGGCTGACCTTTAGATATCTGCTTGGAGACCCTGCTGGCCTTGGTATTAGCCTAGCTTCTGCAGTCCTGGGCTGGAACTGAAATTTGGGGAAGTGGGGGCGCAGCTTCCCAGACCATTCCTGCTTCAGGTTCCACCTGACTGTGTCATCTTGCTGTATAAAGTCCTAAAATCCTGCCCCATGCCAGTCCTGGACAACTCTGTCTTCCTACTCCTGTGTCTTAAGAGAACAGGAGACACTTCTCCCAGGATTTGTTTACGCTAAGGAATACCGCGTTTGTATATGCAGTGAACCTGGAGGTGTTCAGGCAGCAGGGGAGGCTGTACTTTCTGTTGGGCAAAGGAAAACATGCAGTGTGGCAATCTGGATAAAGCTGACCTGAGCAGCAATCGTGGACAGTGGGGAGGGGGTGGGCTAGAGAGGCAAGCAGAGCCAAGAGTAAGGAGCAAGGGAGACGCCTGGTGTCCCAATGGCTGAGGAAGATGAGAAGCAGGGAGGGGAATAGCATTTCCGAACATCTTTATCCAGGGGCCACGCCATCCCTTTATATCACAGGCGGCAAACACAAGGCCCGCAGGCCGAATCCGGCCCTCCACCTTGTTTTATCCGGCCCGGCACCTTGTTTCTCCCCAGCAGCAGTGCCAAGCTCTCTTAATTGTTAAGGAGTAGTTACATTTATACAGTCCTAAAATTACATCTGGCCCTTTGACGGCAGCCGCGAGGCTGATGTGTGGCCCCCCGGTGAGAATGAGTTGGACACCCTTGCTTTATATGGAACATTTAATTTGGGGGACCAGGTAGGAATTGTTACCCTGTTTACAAATAGGAATTGTGAACTCAGAGAGCTTGAGGAACTCACGGAAATTCACAAAGCTAGTAACTGGGAGAGCCAGGATTCTAACTGGGGTCCCTCTGACTCTAAAGTCTGCTCCTTTCACTAAACTGGGTGGATGGAGTCAGCAGACCCCCTGGTTCCAGTGTTTGGCTAACAGTGTCTGGCTGTTAATGATTCCACTATAGCAAATACAATCTTGGCAAAAATTTCCTGGACCAGGTTGTAGAGTTCGCCGAGTCCCCAGCATCTAGTACATGCTAATAAACCGCAGTTGCACTGAGCTCCAACAGGAATGGCGACGAGGCAAGGGGCAAGAGGACACTGGCCTTTCCTTGGAAGTAGATGAGTGTCCCTCCAAAAGCCCCAGCCCTCGCCACACCGACACACCTCCAGACTGGGACCGTATTCTCTTGACAACTGATGCTGCGCAGGATCTTTAAGCGGTGGGGGACCAGGCTGGATTCTCTGCGGGAGAATTGCCCAGACGTGGCCTGGCCCTTTGCCTTGTGAGCTCAAGATGTAAGACAGATGGTGGCCACGGACGTGGACCCTCAGACAATCAGCAGAATACAGTTTGGAGCCCTGGCTGGCCGAGCAGGAAGTCCTGGCCTCGACAGAGGCCGGAAGGGCGTCAGAAGAGCAAGCGTCGCAAGCGTCGTTCCCTGTTAGTGAAACACACTTTCATGCCCCTCAGCCCTTGAGTGGCCCTTTCTCTGCCTGGAATGTGGCAAAAACTGTCTTATTTTCCCCACTAAACAAAACTCTTCTAGGGCTGCTACCTAGTTTGCTCATCTTTGCTTTCCTAGCCGCTGGCACAGAGCTAGCAATCAGTGGTTGTTGAATTTTACCAGGGTAAATGAAATGAGAGAGCATCTGTGTGCCGGGCAACTGGGACTGGTGCTGGCAAGTGGGGGACTTTCTGGACCCATGTCATTTACTGGTGATGTCTGGTAGTTGGCTTCTGCCCTGCTGTGGGAAGGAATGCCAAAACCTACTCAGGCTGGTGGAGCAGAGCCATCGAACCCTGTTCCAGAACTTTGGGAGCCTTGCCTGAGCTGCCCTTCAGAGGAAGGGGGAAATTTGATGAGGCTGGTGACTAGCACATCCAGAGATGAAGGCTTATATGTTGACTTTGAGCAAACTTTTTTGTCTACTCAAGACCAGGATAAAAACAGTAGCTTAGCTAAAGCTAGCCAGTCTTCAAAACACTTGTAGGTAACAGGAGAGATGTGAGAAGGGGGACGAGAGGATGATCTCTGAGGCAGCCCCAGCGTGGCCAGTAGCCTGCAGGGACCCCAGGACATGCCATACTGAGGTGTGTCCCAAAGGGCTTCAGTGAAGCAACAGTTGCCAGAAGGGATGTGGCTCTGTCAGACTTGCCCAAGCTAACAATGGAATGCCACAGGCTTCTTTGGCCTACTGGCTAACCATTTTTTTAGGGCAAAAATGTAGATAGTGGGAATCTTCCCCGGGGGACTGACTGTAGGGTATTTTGTTGGGTGCTCACTCTGGGGCCCTACATCCTCTGTGCCCATACTTGCCAAGAATCTCAGCCCAGCAGAGAAGGGAAGAACTAAGTGAGCATCTTGGGCCCCACACCCTTGGCTGCAGAAATGGGGAAAGCTTTACCCAAGGCAAAAAAGTAAAGAAAAATTTTTAAAAATTTATTTCCAAAAATAGCACTGCGATGGACAGCACGGGAAACAATAAAATGTATGTTAGTTTCATGGTGTTTTTATTTGATTACTCATGGTGAGAGAACGTGGATTGTCTCCACATTTAGGGTCTTTAAATGACTCAGTCTGGCTCTGAGCCCAGAGATCCCAAGCGTCTTTTCCAAGGTCACTCAGGGAATCAGAGGTGGAGGTGCGGTTCGACTCCAACATCCTGACTCCCAGTCCAGGGCTCTGTGCTGCAGTGACCTGTTGCATAATACAGAATAACTGGATTGTCTTCCTTTTTATGAAATTTCCATTTGGTCCTTTGCGACCAGCCAGCCATCTGCTGCTGGTGAGAGTGGTGATGTCTGTCTTCTGGGGCATCCAGTGGACAGATTTGCCCCAGCTTTCTGGATGCAGCCCCAACTAGCGAAAGCACTACACTCCTCTGCGCCAGGGACGCTGACACAGGGGTTGCACAAATGCTAAAACAAGTGCCAAAGTTTGCGTTCTGCCCACGGTACAGGGGCCCTGCCGCCCATTCCCCCGATTTTTACTCGGGTGGTCGAGCTCTGGGCCCCACATCTTCCCCACCAGACCGGAGGAGGGATCCTCCCAGGCGTAAAGGTAGCGGATTCTCTGTGGCTAGAGAAGTCGGTGGAAAAAAGGCTGGATAGAGGGGGCGCCAGCGGCCCGAGTGTGGCCGTCAGGGTCAGCCACACGCCGGCGACCCCGCCCCTGCCCAGCCGGGCCTCGCAGTCCACGTCCGGCCACGCCGCGAAGTGTGCGGAAAGTTTTGCAGTTGCTTCCCAGCCCGCGCCAGCCGGGGAGTTGTGACGCAGCGTCTGGGGCTCCGGGCCCGGGCGGAGAAGAGAGGGAAGGCGAGGCAGGGACAGAGAGGGAAACGGAGAGCTGGAGAGCGTGCACACCGGGACCCTCCTAGACCCCGCGGATCCTGCTCTGGCCCCTCGGCGCTCTTTCTCAAGCCCCAGCCCCACGCCTCCCCCTCCCCTCCCAAGCTGCCCGCTTCCCTTCCCCTCTGCCCCTCACACCCTCCTCCTGGGTTCTGCGCTCCTCCCCCCTGCCCTCCCTCCGCCCGGCCTGCCTCCTTCCCTTCTCTCCTCCTCTCCTCCTCTCCCCGGGAGGCATCACTTCGTCCTGACCCGGAGGAAGACGCAGCCTCTTGCGGGCGGTCATCACAGCCCAGCGCCTGGCTACCACAGTGCACCGCGCCCGTGCGCCTTCGGTCCCCGTATCCCCCGAGTGGCGCGCCGTGGGCATGGGGCCCTGCCGGCTGGCCCCCGCACCCTGGCTTCATCACCTGCTGCGCTGTGTCCTGCTTCTCGGGGGTCTGCACTTGGGCCGCCCCGGTCCCCCCGGGGATACCGTCGCTCTCCCGGGTAAGGCGCTGCCAAATTGGCCGACTTCGGGGGCCTGGCGGGGGGAACACTGGGAAGTGGGCCTCTCTTCTCAACTTTTCCCTCCTTTCCCCTCACCCCCTCCGCGCGCGCGCGCGCGTATGTGTGTGTGTGTGTGTGTGTGACTGGGTTTTTAAAAATCGTCTCCGCTTTTCTGAAAGCGGGGAGGAGAGGGGGAGGAGCACGCCTGGAGGTGGGGGAGGACCTGAGTGGAACCAGATGTGGCGGGCTGCGGGGGAGGGGAGCCCGAGGGTCTCGAACAGCTTCGGAGGAAGAGGGCGGGCTCCGGGAGGACCCCCGCTCTGGCCTTCCCGGACCACCCGGCTCCGGGACCTGCGGGGCGCACCCGCAGGAATCGAAGACTCCATCCTGTAAACTCCAGTCCGGTCTTCTTGCTTCTCCCCAGGACTGATGGGTTATGGTTGTTTTCTAGTGATTCGTAAAGGCTTGTGTGCCTTCCTGGAATCTCGGGGTGCTTATAATTTTCTTTTCCACACTTGGTCTTTAAGGGCAGCTTGTGGCATGCGGCATCCTCACTGCTTGAACAGAGTTCTGTGGGCCAGTTTTGTGCCACCAGGATGCAGCAACAGGCTGGACACAGAGAGAGAGAGAGTGTGTGTGTGTGTTGTGTGGGCGCCTCTGACCAAACTGGCACCACTCCAGAGTAGACAGATCTTGGGCGGCCAAAGAGCTGCTAAAGATGCAAAAACCCAACTAACAAAACCCAAAAATCTTAAGCTGTAGCTTCTCTTTTGGCTGCTCTTTCTAAAGGATGACAATGAAGTGTGGGGAAAGGCGGACCCCTCACCAAGATTCTGAGCGTCAAAGGGAAAGACCCACTTCCTGGGGGGCTGGCATGAGTCAAAGCTGGAATTGCCAGGGAGTGCAGTAATTACAGCCCAGTGCCAGCCCAGCTCCAGCTTGCTTTACGTTTAATTTGGGGATGGGGGTGAGTGAGAGGGGACAGTCAGTGCAGTGTTTGCAATTTTATGCAAAGTCCGGACAGCCCCATGGCCATTGCTTGCTGGCCCAGCCCACACACCAAGTGTGACTGTCGCCACCAAAACACCATCTGCCCCCATTGTGCTGATGGAAGAGCTGGAGGTCTATTCACACTAGGCAGAGCCCCCCCCACTGAATTTCAGACCCACCTGGAATTGAATGTGGACCAACACCACCCAGGTTCCTAACTCCCCAGCCACTGCAGGTTGGGGCTTACTGGCTGCCCCTGCCTCCTGCGCTCCTACCTGTGTCTGGCTCCTCTGTGAAGGAACCCAGAAGGCAGGCCATGGCCCGGGGGGGGGGGGGGGGGGGGGGGGAGCGTGCAGGAGGAGCAAGGCCATTCCAGAGTCCCAGAGCACATTTTAAAGCCAGGCCCTGGGAGAGTCGTGGCCAGAGAGGTGACCCGGCCTTTCCATGGTGGAGCTTTTGACAGAGGGACCTGAAAGTGTCTACTGAGAGGCCCTGTCAGGGAGGTCACCTGGACTTCTCCTGGCCCCTGATCTCCCTTGGGCTGTGTCCCTGCCCTTGTGGCCACCACTTCCCAGTGGCAGTGCATCCATCGCTGCCCCTGCTGAAGAAGCTTAGGGGTGGGGTGGGGTGGCTTGGTCTCTGTGGCGGCAGTTAAGGAAGAGGACGGTGAGACCGTAGGTGGTTGCCCCTGCCCATCCTTGCGTCCTCTGTCCCGAGTGCTCCTCCTCGAGGCTGACTTCCTTCCTCATCCCGCTGTACCTGATGAATTAGGTGGTCACTGGCGAGAGCTTAGCAGTACCATGATCCGAATGGCCCCCACTGACCCCAGGAAATGCTTGTGGGAGCTAGGATTTGTCTCAGCAGGCCACCACTGCTGGGGTGGAACTTACCCTGGGGACAGGGGTGCCTGTGGGTGGTTTCCAGGGAGATGAGAGGGTGGAGCACCGCAGCGCCTGCCTGATGTGGGCTGGCAGAACCCACCTTTTCTCCACCTCCATGGGATGCCCCTCAGTGCGCATGGCTGGAAGGCATTCTTGTTCATTTGTTAAATGACTGCATTGTAAAAAAATATTAATTTCTTTTTAGAGAAGATGGGAAGGGAGGGAGACAGGGAAAGAAACGTAGATCAGTTGCTCTCGCACTGGCATGCACCCCGACAACGGGGGACCAAACCGGTGCCCCAGGCATGTGCCCTGGCCGGGACTCAAACTGGGAACGTCTTGCTTTGTGTAGAGGACACCCAACCCACTGAGCCGCACCAGTCAGGGCTAAGTGACTGCGTTTTTGAACTGCATTCACTGTTCAGTGCCGAGCCAGAGACTTGAGGAGGACGGAAGGTGCAGGAAAGAGTAAGGTGCATCCTCGGAGAGAAGGAAGTGTTGCTGGGGATGAAACGTGGCCTGCTGCCAGGGCGGGCGGGCAGGTTCCGCTGGTGGGCACCTGCTCCGGGCCAGGAGCTGTGCTCCATTCTCATTTAATTCATCCTTTCCTCTGGGTCACACGACTAGTACGTGGGGCTCTGGGGCCTCCTGCACTTTGTGTACAGAGGCTGGAGAAACGGGGTGGGGGGGGCGGCCTCAGCAGGGCTCCCTGGAGGGAGACTGGGTGGGACCAGGCTTTGCAGAGGTTGGGGGGAGCAGAGATGGCGAGACCAGGAAGGTGGGCTGGGCTGTTCTGGGGGTCACGTGGCAGCTGGCCAGGCTGAGGTGGAGAGTTCCTGAGTGGGGTGGGTTTGGTGGGAACCTTGAGTGCGAGAAGCCAGAATGGGGGAGTGACTTGCCAGCTGGCAGTGGGGGTCCCTGAAGAATCCCTGCAGGTGACCTAGCGGAGGAGTGAGGCACAGATTGGAGAGTTGCTGGGAGCCCCAGGGATGCAGGTGAAGGAGTGGGGAGACCTGGGAAGTCTTGTGAGGACAGATTCTGCTGTCTAAAGGACAGGGAGGGGGCATTCCTTCTGAAAGACATCAGGCACTTGCTGCTACTGCCGGAGTCAGCCCGACAAACTGCCTGCACCCCCTCCCCCCAGCAGCTGGTCTTTCTTATTCCGACCCACTCCCCTTCTGTGAGCTGCTGGGGCAGGGGCGGTGCCCACCAGAGTTGTAGTTGGCAGTAGCATCCTTCCTCGCACCCGCCCCCCACACCCCCCAGGTCCACCTGGGCAAGGTGAGGGTGCAGGCAGGGGAGGAGGAAGCCCCGGTCTCAGCCCCTCTTCGTTTGCACGAGAGAATCGTGGCTTTCTGAAGTACCTGGAAATTCTCAGAAGGGTGTTCGTTTGCATCCACCACTAATTTAAGCATTAAATAGGTGCCCCTGCTGCACGTACCGGCACGGCCCTTCTGCACCTCGCCACCCTAGGAGGGCGCTATACCGTCGTACACACAGGTAGCACAATAGAGGTGTGAAATCATTTGCTCAAGACCACCAGCACTCCACTTGACAGTGGTAAAAGCAGGATTCGAACCCAGGTGGCCGCTGAGCCTAAATTAAGCTCTGCGAGGGTATATGCTAGGAGAATTCTGCTTTTGGGTTTTCCCTGTGGCTCTAAGCCCCCTCGAGCATCTCTTGCTGTATTCTCCTGAGAGGACTCCAGTGGAGAGGGGCAGCTCTGCACTGGGCCCAAGAGGCGGGGCCCAAGCCTTGCTAAGTGTCCTAAAGGTATGTGAGGTGCCCACTTTGAGGAGGCCCTGGATTAAGTGAGTGATGGAAGGGGCCTGACGGAGGAGGAGCCAGCCCCAGCCCAGTGCCCCAGCTTCCCTGAGGTCAGGGATGCATAAGTTCCCTCCTTCCGTCAGTGGATATTTACTGAGCCTGTGCAGTGCTGAGAGCAGGGATGACCCGGGCCTGGTCTGTGGAGTCCACCTCGATGCCCCCCATCTCCACACCTCCAGTGGGGGTCCCTGCCCTTGGAGGGCCTGGGCTTTGCTGAGGGGAAGCATTTCTTCTTGTTTAGTCCTTCATGAGACGGGGGAGGGGCCCCTTCCCTCGACTGGATGCTGTGAGTCAGGGTGGGGCTCGCCTGGGCCCTGCACATGCCCCTTATTCCTCAGCTAGGGGTGGTGTCAGTGAACAGGGGACTGGGTGAGGGCATCTGTGGCCCCAGGGACCTGCCGGCATCAGGCAGCTCCAACCCCTTATGAGACAGATTGGGGTGGCTCCCTGAACCTGACCATGGGCCCATGGGGAACTCCAGTGGATAGTTCCTTTCCTCTTCTTTGGACTTCTGGGTCCGCTCTCCCTGGCCCCTTGACTATGCAGCCCCTGCCCACCCTGCTTGGCTGGGCCCTTGCTCTCTGCCTCAGCCCGGCGCCTCCCCCAGCACAGTTTCTCCGGCTCTGCATTCCGCACCCACAGCTCTGGTTGTGCTGGTAGAGGATCTTTTTGCCTATGGAATCTCAGCTTCTTCCCAGGTCACTAGCCCCTTCTCCCCCCGCCCCGCCCCCCCTTCTCTTCAGCACAGTCTGCTCCATCCTCCCTGAACTACTGCCTCCCTGCCTCCAGGCCTTTGCACACCGGTCCCCCTGCCTGGGATGCCCTTCCCCTCTTGCTCCCTGGCTGCACCTGCCCCTTCCTCCAGAATCTTCAGGACACTGAGGGGTCCTGATCACTGCCTCGTGGGATCGAGTGGGCTGAGGTGTGACAAGCACCCAGCTGTCACTCTTGGATAAACCCCACAAAGGAGGAGGGGGGTCTCCCTCTGTTTCTCCAGGATTACTACTAAGAGGACATGGTGAGAAGCTTCTGCGGTGGGCTTGGAGCTCCTCTAGGGAAACATGCAAAGCAGTTTCCCAGCCTTCCCTGATGTCCTTGGCAAGTGTTAGGGAGGGGAGGGAGATGCCAGGCTCCCCGTGTAGACTGAGGCAGGAGTGGGCATGGCCAGAAGTGTTCCCACTCACAGTCGTCTGGAAATGGAAACCCGGACAGGATCGGTGGGACCATAACGTTTTGTAAAGGTTGTGTTTATTTTTAGAGAGAGTGCAAGGGAGGGAGAAAGAAAGGGGGAGAGACATCAGTTGGTGGCCCTCGCAGGTGCCCCAAATGGGGACCGGGCTGGCAACCCAGGTGAGTCTTTCTCCCCAGAGCTCCTCCTGCATTCCGTCGCTGTCACCCACCTGCTGGAGCCCCTTCCTCCCTTCGATTCCTGCACAGGTCCCAGCACAGTGACTTGGACACAGTGGCATCTAGTAAATATTTATGTATTTATTTAAGATTTTATTTATTTACTTTTAGAGAAGAGGGGAAGGAGGAAAAGAAAATGAGAGGGAGAGAGAAACATGGATCGGTTGCCTTGTATCCCGACAGGGACCGAACCTGCAACCCTAACACGCGCCCTGACCGGGAATTGAGCGGATGACCCTTCGCTTTGCGGGATAACACCCAACTGAGGCACACCAGTCAGGGCATAGTGAATATTTATTGAAACAAAAAAAGAAAAATAAAGAAAGAGCAAAGAAGTGTTCCAAAGAGCTCTCCCCTAGTTTTATTGAGATATAATGAACATATAACATTTATTAGTTTAAGGTGCATAGCATAACGCTTTGATATGATATATTACGAAATGATTGCTACAGGTCAACAGCCATCCCCTCACATAGTTACAAAATATTTTTTCCCTGTGATGAGAATTTTTTCTTTGTAGTAGAAAGGCAGTGAGGAGAGTCATCCTTCCAGAGTTTCAGATGATGTCACAATCATAAAAAACATATGGCATTGAATACACAGAGCATATTCCAATGGGCTGAAATAAATCCCAGTAGACTTAAGCTGTTATAAGAAGTTAATGCGAGACACACCAGAAAAAACACACTAATGGGGAAAGGAATCTTTCCTTTTATAGTTACTAGAAAACTGGATTATAATTTAAAATTTTAGAGAGGGTATAGTGGGCGGGGGGAGAAGGGTTTTCAGGAACAACCATAAAGGACACATGGACAAAACCAAGGTAGGGCAGAAGCAGGGGAGAGAGGTGGGGATGGCTGGGTTGGGGCGAAAATGCGGACAACTGTAATTGAACAACAATGAAATTTTAAAAATAATAATTAAAATGTTTAATTTCAACTGCAACTGATCACCTTTGAGGAAATTCAGATGGAAAGTTGTCACATAGAAAGTGCAGAGATCGCTAGAAGTTAAAGATGTAACTTTCTTCAAATACACAGTTAAACGGGAAAGAGCAGAAAGCCTCATCCCGGCAGAGTGACGCGACGCCGGGACGTGGGACGGGGGCCTGTCAGCTGGTCCGTCTCTCGGGGTTCGGTCTCAGACGATATGTCAGAAACCAGATATGTGACACTTCGCAACCTTTGACTTCCTAATTCCACTCTTGGGACTCCGTAAGGCATGAATCCCGCAGAGAAAAAAGTTCATAGCAGTGCTCTTCGTGGTTGCGAAAGAAATTGGGCACCATCTGAATGCCTGACAAGGAAAGCACAGCTAAGCAGACTAAGATACCTTAACCCGACAGACAACCTACAGCAAATACACAGCTAATGTCAGTACACAGGAAGCTGTCTAAGCAGGAAGGTCATGACCATAATGTGCACCCAAGTAACAGCTGGGTGAAGATGCGTGCCTGATCGCTGGTGTTCATTTATTCATCTATTCAGTTAACTGTTTTGTTTTTGTTTTCCTGAGCACTGACAATGTGCTAGGCCTGGTATTTGGTGTTTGGTGTACAAATCAGGTGTGGTTCCTACCTTCCCAAAGCTTGTATTTTGAGAGCAATTCCCCAAAATGGAGCACGTAGGGTCGATAACCTGTCTGACCTGAGAGAAGGCCCCGAGTCAGACCAGCCTGGGGCAGCCCCCGGTCAACAGGAAACAGCCCTGCAGCCAGGCGTGGTTGCTGAGGGCAGGGATTTCTGGTGTGGCCCTGTGGATGCTTGCCCTCATTTCGGAAGGATCTGAGACTGTGAGAGCCCCGGTGTTTTGGAAAAAGCTTGGAAGCAGCACTGTTCATAATAGCCAAAACAAAACCAAAATGCACATCAAAAGCAATATGCATAAGTTACAGATGCAGACACACAGTGAAACAGAATGCAGCAGTGACCGACCCTCAGCTGTGTGTGTTGTCAGGGGTGCACGTCAGAGACATAATGTGGAGTGGGGGAACATCCCAGGACTACGTTGGGGTTACACCCTCTGAAACCGCTGGAAAACTTGAAAACGACACATGATGCAGTGAGGAGCTATGGAGTCCTCACCCAGAAGAACCAGTTTGTAACATTTTGCCACATTTGCTCTACCTCGTGTGTGAGTGTGTGTGTGTGTGTGTGTGTGTGTGTGGTGAAGCTATAGGCAGTTGTAGATGGGACATTTCACACCCAAATACTTCACCGTGTATCAACTAAAAACAAAGACATTCTGTATAACCATAATGCCATAATCACACATACAAGAAATATAACATAAAATTATTTTTTCTAATATGCAGTCTATGTTTGGATTTCTCCAGTTGTTTTCTTTTCTTTTTTTTAATCAACTGTCCAGGTTCTAATATGGCATCATGTCTCTTTAATCTCCTTAAACTACAATAGTTGCTTGGCCTTTTTGTCTTTTTGTCTTTTAAATATTTTACTTATTTATTTTTAGAGAGGGGAAGGGAGGGAGAAAGAGAGGGAGAGAAACGTCAATGTGTGGTTGCCTCTTGCCTGCCCCCGACTGGGGACCCGGCCCGCAACCCAGAACTGATGACTTCTCAGTTTATATGCCAGTGCTCGGTCCAGTGAGCCACACTGGCTACTGAGCCACACCAGCCAGGGCCTCCGTTGTAGAGGACAAGTTGGAGCCCTGGCTGGGTGGCTCAGTTAGTTAGAGCGGCGTCCCGGTACTCCAAGGTTGCGCGTTTAATCTGCGGTCAGGGCATGTACAAGAGGCAACCCATGGGTGCGTCAGTGGGGGAGACAACGAGTCAGTGCTGCTGTCTCTCTTCCCTGTCTCCTTCCTCTGAAATCAATACATTAAAAAAGTTTAAAGGGCAAGTGGGAGCTGGGCTTCCTCCCCTTGCAGGCCTTTGTAGGAGGCTTAGCCTTAGAGCACATTCTCCTGAGGAAGCTCCCATTCAGGGTTCTCACTGGTTCGGAGCTCTTCCCACAGACAGCCTCATGAACACAAGCCCCTTCCCTCTGCACTGATTAGCCGAGTGTTTCCAGAGGAGACCACGGGAGAGGACGCCCACGCCGTAACACAAGCTCACAGTTAGACAGCAGCAGGACACGGCATTCTACAAGCTTAGGGAGGCAGTACGTGCGGGCGAGGCCGGAGTACAGATGAGAAGGGCGAGGGGTGCAGGGTGGGCTTGCTGCGTTTTAAGAACATTGTGACGTGTCTGTGTAACACGAGGCAACAAATGAGGACTGGAGATGCCGTGACTATTTACGGAGCGTGTACAACCCGCTGGGGTCAGCGTTGTCCAGCAGAGCCAAGGAGGCCGCGGTCCAGGGTCACATATCCAGTGAGTGGCCTTCTTCCAACAGCATTTTCTCACTTCATGTCGCTGTAATTTTCATCTTGGTAATTCTCACAATACTTCAAACTCTTTTTATTATTGTTAATTTGTTACGGTGATCTGTCATCAGAATGACCTTTAGGGTTACTATTGTAATTGCCTCGGGCATCACAAACTATGCCCACATAAGAGGAAGAACGTAATCGGTAAAGGTGGCGTGTGTTCTGACTGCTCCGCCCACTAGCTGTTTCTCCCCCCCAACCAGTCTCCCCCCTACACTCCCTCAGGTCTCTCTTTCGCTAAGACACAACAATATTGAAATTATGCTCATTAATAACCCTACAATGACCTCTTAAATGTTCAAGTGAACCGGACAGTGTCAGGTCTCTCACTTTAAATCAAAAGCTAGACATGATTAAGTTGGTGAAGAAAGCGTATTAAAGGCCGAAACTGACACAGGCCAAAGGTTAGGCCTCTTACACCACATCGTTAGCCAAGTTGTGAATGCAAAGGATAGTTCTGGAGAACAAATGATAACAAAGTAAAGCAGTCTTATTGCTGATGCGGAGAAAGTTCTAGTGGTTTGGATAGAAGATCAAACCAGCCACAACATTCCCTTGAGCCAAAGCCTCATCCGAGGCAAGGCCCTAATTCTTTTTAATTCTGTGAAGGCTGAGAGAAGTGAGGAAGCTGCAGAAGAAAAGTTTGAAGCTAGCAGAGGTTGGCTCATGAGGTTTGAGGAAATAAGCTGTTTCTCTAACATAAAAGTGCAAGGCGAAGCAGCAGTGCTGATGTAGAAGCTGCAGCAAGTTATCCAGAAGATCTAGGTGAGATAACTAATGAAGGTGGCTACACTAAGCAGATTTTCAATGCAGGTAAACAGCCTTATGTTGAAAGAAGATGCTGTTCATGACTTTCATATTTAGAGAGGAGAAGCCAACGCCTGGCTTCAGATCTTTAAAGGACAGGCTGACTCTCTTGTTAGAGGCTCGTGCAACTGGTGACTTTTTGTTAAAGCCAGTGCTTATTCACCATTCTGAAAATCCCAGGGCCCTTACCTTAACAGTTATGCCAAATCTACTCTGCTTGGCCATATAAATGGAACCACAAAACCTGGATGACAGCTCTGGCTAGGTAGCTCAGTTGGTTAGAGCATAGTCTCGATGTGCCAATGTTGTGGGTTCGATCCCTGGTCAGGGCATAGACAGGAAACAACTGATGAATGCACAACTGGAACAACAAATTGATATTTCTCTCTCTGTCTCTCTAAAAAATCAGTCAATCAATATTTTTAAAAGCCTGGATGATAGCACATTTATTTACAACATGGTTTACTGACTATTTTAAGCCCACTGTTGAGACCTACTGCTCAGGGGAAAAAAAGATTTCTTTCAGAATAGTACTAACTATGCACCTGGCCACCCAAGAGCTCTGATGGAGATGTTCAATGAACTTCATGTCGTTTTCATGCCTGCTAACACACATCCACCCTGTAGCCCGTGGACCAAGGAGTAATTTTGACTTTTCACACTTTACTACTTAAGAAATACATTTTGTAAGGCTATAGCTGCCATACAAAGTAACTCTGATGGATCTGGGCAAAGTAAATTGAAAACCTTCTGGAAAGGATTTAACATTCTAGACGCCATTAAGAACAGTTTGGAGGATGTTGATTCTGACCCTCGTGGATGATGTTCAGGTTTCCAGACTTCAGTGGGGGCCGTAACTGCAGATGGGTTGGAAGCAGCAAAGAACTGGAAGTGAAACCTGAAGATGTGAGGAAGTGGCTTCAGTCTCCTGCTTAAAGGGTAAAGGATGAGGCGTTCCTTCCTGTGCATAGAATCTGCTGGTGAAGATGTGAAGATTGTTCAGGTGACAACAGAAGATTTAGATTATCATGTATAGAAAAGTGAATATTACAAAAACTTAGTTGATAAAACAGTGACGGGGTTTGAGAGGATTGCCTCCGATTTTGAAAGTTGCTCTCCTGTGGCCAAAATGCTGTTAGTGTTGTATGCATACTACAGAGAAATCAGCCATGGAAGGAGGTGTCCATGGGTGTGGCAGGCTTCACTGTTGTCTCCTTTGAAGACCTTGCCGCAGCCACCTTGACCTTCAGTAGCCACCACCAGATCAGCCGGCAGCCATCGGCACTGAGGCGAGACCCTCTACTCGGAAAAGGTGGTGGCTCACTGAAGACTCGGGGGATGGGTCGCATTTTTAGCAATACAATCTTTTTAAAGTAAGGTACGTATAGTACATTTTTTTAGACACGATGCTATTCCATGCTTAATAGACTACAGAATAGTGTAAACATAACTGTTACGTGCACGGAGAAACCAAAAAATGCCTGTGCCTCGCTTTATTGCCGTGATCTGGACTGAACCCATGGCATGTCGGAGGCATGCCTGTACCATCTGCTTATGTGCTTCTCTCCTGTCTCCCTCTCTGTTCCGCTCGCACCCATCACGAATCTCTATTTTGTGTTTACCCATCTCTTGCTTTAAAAAATGTTAATTCTTGCCCTGGCTGCTGTGGTTCAGTGGATTGACCACCAGCCTATGAAACGAAAGGTTACCTGTTCGATTCCCAGTCAGGGCACATGCCTGGGTCGCAGGCCAGGTCCCCAGTAGGGGTGTAGGAGAGGCAACAGATCCATGTATCTCCTGTACATTGATGTTTCTCTCCTCTTTTTCTCCCTCCCTTCCCCTCTCTCTAAAAGTAAATAAATAAAATCTTTAAAATACTTTTTTAATTATTTTTTTCCCTTTATTGATTCCAGAGAGAAGGGAAGGGAAGGAGAAAGAGAGGGAGAGAAACATCTACTGGTTGCCTCTTGCACGTGCCCCGACTGGGGGACCTAACTGGCAACCCGGGCACATGTCCTGGCCAGGATTCGAACCTGCAGTCTTTCGGTTTGCAGTTTAGCGCCCAGCCAACTGAGCTACACTGGCTGTGGCAAAAAAAAATTTAATTCTTGAAGTATAGTATCGATACAGGAAAGTGAACGTATCATGAACGTTCAGCTTAGTGAATTTTTACAAACTGAACACACCCATATAACCAATGCTCAGATTCAGCAAATTAAGATCGTTCCTAGTATTCCAAACATTCTTAAACATTTTCCACAGGCTTATTAGACACAGGTATTTCTTCCTGTGAACCATCTGTTTAAATCCTTGATTATTTGATCTCTTCAGGTCTTAGCACCTTACAATGATCGGGGTCTGTATTTTTCTCATTGGCTTACATGAGTTTCTTGCCATATGTGTTACAAATATCTTTCTCTTGTTTGTCGTTCATTTAAAATTTTTATTTCAGAGTATCTTTTTTTCATCCCTTCTTCTCTTCCATACACTTGGCCTCTCTGGTGAAGTTCACAAAGCCCTTTGGGGTCAGACTGGGTTCTCCCCCTCGTGGAGGGCTAGTGTTCCCCCAGCTGTCTGTCTGGCCCTCCTTCCTCCCTGGGCCCTCAGCAGCGCATCTGACCCGGCGGGCGCTTCAGTTGGTGAGCTTGAATGAGGCTAGAAAAAGACAATGTTACAGACATATTTTTTCAGGATAAGAATACATTTTTCTTAGGCTAGTAAAAAAGGATACCTATTCATAGTATCCAATTCAAGTAATAAAAAAAGTTATGAAATGAAGAAGAATTACCTGAAATTTTACAGAAAAACAGCCACCGCAAACATTTTGGAGAATATCCTTCCAAATTGTGTGTCCTCTCGTTTCCATCCCTCTCCCTGCATAAGACTTTACGTAGGTGTTTTCCTACTGATTTGGAGTGTTCTTCTTTCACGTGCCAATGTGTCCTCAGTGAGTTTCCACCAGTGCTCCCACTGGCCGCGGAGGATTCCACTGTGCCGATGCAGCATGACTAACCCCTGTTGGACATTTACGTCTATCTCATTTTATTACCAAATATATATTTTTTAAAGACTTTATTTATTTCTTTTTAGAGAGAGTGGAAAGGAAGGAGAAAAAGAGAGAAATATCAGTGTGTGGCTGCCTCTCGTGTGCCCCTTACTGGGGACCTGCCTGCAACCCAGGCATGTGTCCTGACTGGGACTCGAACCGGTGACCCTTTGGTTCACAGGCTGTCACTTAATCCACTGAGCCACACCAGCCAGGACTAATGACCAAATATATTAATTGTAGAAAATACAAAGAGAAGAAAATGAGAATCACCAGCTATGCCATAAGTCAGCGATAACTGCTGTTGACGAAAGGCATGTGTAGAGGTTCTGGAACTCTGGTGTGCTTCGGAATCTTGTTTACGACCCAAATATTCCTTTACCCTGGGGTCAGATTCAGTAGGTCTGCTGTGGGGCCCGGGCACTTGCATTGCGAGCAAGCTCCCCCGTGGATTTGGACACCCAAGTTCAAGAACAAGAATGCAAAACCGTCTTTTCAGACTTCACATGATTTAAGAGAAAACAGAAATGATGTCATACTGTACTTTCAGTTTTTAAAAATCAGACCGAACCTCTACCCACATCTAAATACTCTTATAAATTAATTTCTATTGTCGGCATCATATTAGCATTCCATTATGTGAGTCTATTTCAGTTTACTCAGCACCATACTGTCAGACGTTCATTTCCCCCCATCATTGCTGTTACAAATAATGCTGTGTAATAGCTAAGTCTTTGCATAGATTCTTTTTTATCTTTTGTATTTCAATCTACTCGTCTTTTAATAAGACTTTTTAAAGAGCAGTTGTAGTCCTGGCTGGTGTAGCTCAGTGGATTGAGTGCAGGCTGGGAATGAGAGGGTCCCGGTTCGATTCCCCGTCAGGGCACATGCCTGGGTTGCAGGCCAGGTCCCCAGTGAGGGTCGTGTGAGAGGCAACCATACATTGCTCTTTCTCCCTCCTTTCTCCTCTCTCTGAAAATAAATAAAATCTTAAAAAAAAAAAGAGCAGTTGTAGGTTCACAGCAAAATTAAGAGGAAGGTAGAGAGATTTCCCATATAGTCCCATTATCAACACCCCCACTGGAGTGGCACATTTTTTATAATCAATGAATCTATAATGACACATTATTGTCACCCAAAGTCCACTGCATAGATTCTTAATTATTTCCTTAAATTCCTAAGAAGTGGATTCTGGGGCCAAGTTCCCTTCCAGAAGGGCTGCCCGCTGGGGCCACGGCTACCATGAGTGTACGCGGTGGGGCGGTGTGCTACCCCGCCTGGGGCGGCTGCTGGTGCGTGCTGGGTGCTCCGTGACTGTTGCGTGCGGCAAACATGAGCGTGTCTCCACTCAGCAGATGAGAATGCTGAGGCCTGAAGGGGCCAAGTGACTAATTCAAGAGCGGGAGACCAGACCCAGCCTGTATCTGGAGCCTGAGCTCTGTTAACCATGGTATTGACTTTTAATTGATGTCAGAGAGGGAGGAGCAGTGCTGGTTGTGGGAGCAGTCTTTTATATGGCCCCCCAAATGTGTGGAAGAAATCAGAAAAAGTGCAAGGGTGGGGAGAGAGAAGGAGCTGGGGTGGGGGGGTGGGGGGTGGCGCCTGCATGCCGTTGTAGGTCTGTTGTGATATTACAATCGTGGTGGTGGTGTGTATGACCCTTTGCGGCTGCTCAGGGCCAAAGCAAGAGAAACTCGCCAAACAAGAACTGAGCCAGCGTTGGGTTCTGTGGGCAACGCAGAGAGCTTTCGTTGGCTTCAAGGATCTTCAGATGCCCCCTGTGTCTCTCTTCCCTTGGTTTTACTTACTCTAGAAAGATTATAATAATATAATAGAAAGTTACATATAATCCCAACCTCCTGGCACAAGAAATAATTTCATGTTTCCCTTCTTTTCATTGTCCAGATGTAGATCTGTTTTTAGAGGAGGGTATCATTTAGAGGATGTTATACCCCAGCCCATAGAACACAGGGCGACTTGCCTTTCCACCTCCCGTGGTCCAGCTCAGTTCAGCACACATGTATTGAGCACCTGTTGAATGCACCGAACTGGGGAGACAAGTGGATAAGACACAGCTCCTGCTCTCAAGGAAGGACTTAATGGGGGAGAGAGACCCTAAAAGAATCATGTCAGTATTTCTGTAGATCTCACCAGGAGCCTGTGAAGAGGTAGGGAGAGTATTTTATCATTCAGTGTGCAGCTAAGAAAGTAGTTTGAGTCCCCTAAGGTCATTTAGATTGGGAGGGCAGAATCAGATCTGAACTCCTAGACTAGATCTCGATTCTCAGCCCTGCTCCCCACGGGCCCCACTGCCCCGTGCCTGCCTGAATCCCCGTGAGGGTCCCTTGCAGCCGCTGTCCTCCTCCTTCGCAGCGTCTGCCGTGCCAAGTGGCACAGGCATTACCCCACCTCCTTTCACACCCTCCCTTCCAGCCGCGTATTTTGTGACCTCGTTTCCCCTCTGTGACTGCCCTTGGAATTTATTTCTGTAGAACCAGAGTGTGCTGGATGCGCAGCACACCCCAGGTGGCCCTGCCCTCCCAGAAGTCCCCCTACTTTTCCCTGCCACACTGTCTGTGGCTCTTGCTCCTTGCCTCTCCCTTCCAGGCACACCTGAGGAAGCGTTCGAATGTTCAGAGGCCAGAAACAAAGGATGCTTGCCAGGGACCAGGCACCCATGGGAATGGGAGGAGGACTCCACATCTGGACCATAGATTTATTTTTCTTTGAATTCTTCTGAAGAGCAGCTTAAACACTCGAGTCCTTGGCCTTTTTTCCTCTTGTAATTTTTCTCTCATCCAAACTGCAGTGTCTGCTAAGCCCGGTTCCCAGGCTCTGTGCTGTGAAGCAGATTCTTGAGCTCAGGGCCCCGGTCCCGACAGAGGGTCTTGCTTAAATATCAGAAACGAGAATGACCGTCTATTACCGAGTGCTTACCAGGTATAGTGCATCTTCAAGTGTTTTCTTGCTTAATCCTCCAGAAACCCATGAGACGGTCTTAATTAATGTCCTTGCAGAAGTGAGGCAGCCAGCCCAGGGCCCGGAAAAGGGTGGGTCCAGGTTCAAGAGCAACCCTCCACCACTACCTCTGGAGAAGGTGCGGGTAGGTCCCATCGGCCTGTCATCGCAGGAGTCAGAAGGTGTTTCATCTTTGTTACACAGTTTTAGGGAGCTCCTGAAGGTTCCCTAGCAAGAAAGATTCTAAGTTCAGTGAACTTCAGAGAGGGCCATGGTTTGCTCTTCGACCCAAACAAGTCATCCTTGAATACCACCAAGTCAGAAGGTCAGGGAATGGCCAGCGAGTAGAGCAGAAGCTCGTCATGAAACGTGTTACGCTGTCTCCGGGTCATACTGTGCTGTGTCTCAGACACATTTCGTGAAAGGAATGCAGCGTGTCGCAGGGACACTGGCGGCAGGGCAATGGAGCCTCATTTAGAGGAACTCCCCCCACCAACTCCCTTTTTTTTTTCTAGTTTGAAATGGGCACAGCCCTCTGGTCATTCTTCACAGAGACTAGGACACTGAAGAATGTGTCTCTACTCTGATCAGAACAATGTGCAAGTGTAATAATATGTGGGCACTCCCCTTCCACCTCAGTGTCGGGATGTGGGGCACAAAAGGGATGAGTGGGGACTCTGGCAAGCTGGTGAGCCCCCGCCCAGGTGGGCAGCTCCCCCCAGGAGCTGTGACTGGCTTCCTGCAGGCGCCCTGGCTCAGTGTGGTCAGGCCTCTCAATATTTCCAAGAGAAGCTGGAAATGCAGACTTTTTATGTGAAATTTCTGCAGTTTTAAATGTTGGCTCACTTTTCTTTCACACACTGTGAAGGCCAAATACAACTTGCCTGTGGGTTATAGGTTCAAGTACCTGGAACAATTGTTTGGAGCTCAGCTGTGCAGCCAGTCTTCCTGCCCCCCCGCCCCGCCCCCCATCTGAGCTCTGCCCCTTGGAGGCAGTGTTATCAAGATGTTAGATCTCTCGGTTTTTTAGTATCAGTTTCCTTAGCTGCCAGATGGAATTTTACCTACTTCTGAGGGTCCCTATGAGGGTTAGCAAGAGGATTAAAGAGAAAGCCTTGGAAACCCTGTGCCTGGTACCTAGCAAGCACGTGGTAAACTTGACCCTGTGTTTGTGTAAGTGCAGGGTGGCCGTATGTCCCAGTTTGCCCGGAGAGTCCTGGTGCAGGCTTGCTGTACTGGTATAATGATCACGAACTCCCCTTCTCATTCTCTGTACCAGACAACAGGTTATATAGCTCACTCCCATCGGCCAGTGCTGGCGCGATGCTGTTCAGGACTCGAACGCGTTTCGCTCCCATGAGAAGGTCATGGTCTCAATCGTATGAGTGTCAGTGGATGAGTCCTGAACCCTTCCGTGCTTCCGTGTCCACATTGCAGAGACTGACAAGAGAAATTCTGAGATCTCCTAGTTCATGTTCATTCTGTCGCTGGGCAAACACTCACTGGGATGCCAGGTGGTAGGGAGAGGAGAGGACAGAACCTGGGCCGCGGGGGTGCTCGGCGGCGGAGCACTCCTGTGCAGGGGGGTGGGGGTCCCTACCCTTCTCTTCTGTTGTGTGGAAGACTGTTACTAGAAATTGTTCATAAAATGTTTCTGGTGAACTGAATGTTTATAGTTGAAACCTCAGTTTTTCACAAATTATTCCATTTCAATACAATTCTCTGCACATTTCTTTTTGTGAGTGGGTAGTTACATTTAAAAATAGTATTGATTTCACTGTGGAAAATTGGAAAATACACAAAGGCCAAAAAAGTGTTTTCTTCATTTTTGTTGACTCTGCAGTGAGCAGGGCGACATGTTTTATTCAGCTTTAAACTACACCACCACCGCCCCCGACCCCCGACCCCCAAACACCTCTGCAGCCACCTTGTCAAAACTAATTAAAAAAAATTACTCTTCTAAATTTGTCTGGTGTCTCCAGCGTTCTCATTCATTAATTCATTCTCAGTAGGCCAAGTATGGAGCACCTACGAGGGGGGTGGTGGTGGTGCTGGGGTTGCCGCCCCAGAGGGCTCTCCTTTCAGAGATTTTATGGCTTAATCTGCCCCCCGACGCCCTCCCACGTATACGTAAAACTAGTGCGGTTTAGCAGAGACCTTCAGGGGCCCGCTGTAACGAGTAGGTGGGTCTCTTTGTGGGCCGTTTGGTCTCTCCCAGCTGCAGGTGATTCTGCGCCGGGGCGTGTGCAAGGCCCCACCCACGCGCGCTCCCCGCCAACAGCAACTGCAGAGCTGGGCCCAGCTACAGTCTGGACTGCTGAGTCCTGCTCTTCGCCCGGGGTCAGGGAGGTTGGATTGTGCTGGTTCAAAAAGCCACTTCCTGAACCGACCGGAGCCGGCCGTCACTGTGAAAGTTGCCCCGCGGGGAAGGAAGTGGTTTTGGGCTGTTTATTTTGGCTGCGAGCTGGCAGACGGCGCCGGGGGCCGTGTGGACCCGGCGTTTGCAGAGCTGGGTTGAGGAGCCGGGTGACCTCGGGGCCTCCGGGGAGGCTCTGTGGCGGCACGCTGCGGGACCCGGTGGAGAGGGGTTGCCGGGAATGGGGGGGCGCGGGACGTCGCGGAGAGTGCACGGCGGGGTAGGGGGGAGGTACGTCGGGGAGGGTCAGCGCCGATGTCGGGGTGCATTGGCGGAGGGGCGCGCGCGGAGGGGGCGCTGTGCCGAGGTGGGGCGCGCACCCGCAGGCAGGGCGACTGGCGGAAGTAGGGGTGCGTTGCGCAGAGGGTTGCTCAGCATCCGCGAAGACCCAGAGGGCGGGGTGGTCTCAGAGAGCCTCATGTCCTGGGGCAGGGTAAAGGAGGAAGGGGGGTCAAGGTGTGCTCGCTCCTGGGATGCTCTGGTGAGGTAGGGACATGGAAAAAGGGCAGGGACGCGAGGCCGTGGGACTTCCCGAGAGCGGAAGGTGCCGGGGTCAGGCCAGTGGTTAGAGGCAAGATCCTTTCTGTCGGGGGTCATCCTACAAGAAGGGTCCTGGGAAAGGACAGGCCGAAAAGGTTTTAGTCTGAGAATATAAAAGCCAGCAGGGGGTGAGATTAAATACCGTTCAATCCAAGAAAAGACCAAGGCAGGTGAGGATGTGTTCCAGAGACTCCCCCAGGGGCCAGCTGCACTGAGTCAGCACCACCTGGGGGCCCCGGGGGACCAGACGGAGCCTGGGAGGGTGAAGGTTGCCTTTCTGGGTTTACATTAATTTCCATTCCCCAGCACTTCTACCACAATTCCCTTCTCTTGCAGTTGTTAGGTGGAGGTGATAAGCCCAGCCTAAACCTATTCCCTGCCAAAATTTGCTTTAGCACCTTTCTGGAACACAGCATACTGCAATTACCAAACGTACATTTAAAGCGGGATGAAGAGCAGCTCTAGAAATGAACGATAAGTGAAGCTCGCTGCAACTGGAGAGAAAGAAAGACATATGCAAACGGGGCCATTTGTTTGGTTTTCGTCACAGGTACTTTAAGCAATGGAGTGCTAGCGGTTTGTCCTGGTGAGAAGGAGGGGCTGTTAGGGATGAGGGAGGAGAGTGTGAAAAGCCTGGAGAGCCGAGGGTATAGGAAAACGCACGCAGCCCATGATTTTGGTGGAAATGTTGGACAGTCGGACAGGGCATTCGGGCCTCACTGTCATGGGACTCCCCTGCCCTCCACAGAAGGGATACCATCCCCCCACATACAGGTCCCCTGTGCGTGCCTGGACATGGACACAGCGCTCAGCAGAGGTGATGCAGGGTGGGGTGCTGAGTCCCCAGGATTGGCCTCTCAGCAGGGCGGGGCTGGCAGCTTCTGCTGACTCAGGGACATTTCTAGGCTTGGCCTCGGGGCCAAGCTGCTCATTGAAAACAGCTGCTCCCCTTGGCTGGCAGCCCTGTGGGCGGCTTCTGACTCTCCCTGGGATGACCCCTTGCCTCTGTGGGGAGGGGTGGCTGACTTCAGGAGAGGCGCAGCGGCTGGAGGCCACCCTGCCGTACCCTCTGGACCAAATCTAGTTCCCAGGGGTCCCCAGGACTCCCCAGCTGGCCCCTTGTCCCCAGCTCTGTAGGAACTGAGCCAAACTGGTTGCTGGGTCCCCAGCCTTTGCTCCTGCTGTTCCTGCAACTTGGAACACCCAGCTTGTTCTTGTCTCTGCTCAGGCCTTTCATGGCTTTGACGTGCCTCATTCAGCAGATACTTGTTGAGAGCGTGCTGCGTGCCAGGAACTGTGCTAGAATTTACTTCCTCCGCGCTGCCTTCGGCATGATGTCTTCAGCTTGTAATGGAAAGCAGCCGTCTTATCCGAGGTCAGACCTCTGGCTGCCTCTGCTGCTGGGCTCAGTCCCAGGAAGCTGCAGGGACAGCTGAGAGCTTTGCTCCTGAGAGGCAGCCAGACGTTCAGCCTCGTGACTCCACCAAAGCATCGCGTGTACCTTACAGCGGACGGGAAATGAAAGGCAACAGTGACCATCAACAGGCAGGGAGGAGATGGGTCACTTGGTGAAGAGCAGATAGCTTTAACACCGTCGGGTCTTGGGGTGGAGAACACACAATACAGCGTACAGATGGTGTATTGTGGACTTACACACCTGAAACCTATGTAATTTTATTAACCAGTGTCACCCCAGTAAGTTCAATAAGTTAAAAAAAAAAAACAAAAACCAGTGGCCTCTGAACACAGGAACACATTTCCAGGATGATGACCTGGATGTCTGAGAAGCAAGGAAGTGTGGGTCACACATCAGAAAGATTCCTGTCACGCTTTAGTTATCTGGAAAACCCATTTCTAGCCAACACCTACACCCGCAGCCATGCAGTGTGCATTAGACCTGACTTCTGTTTTGCACACTTGGTGTGTTGCCTGCAACTTTGCCATGGATGGCTTTGTGAGTTCTGCATCTCTGGTTTCACTGTAAGGAGGACAGATAGTCTGATTTCCCTGTAGTACAGTGCTTCACAAGTGCTTGTTACCTGCTTGATTGAGGAAGCCTCTGGGAGACCAGTGGAAGGGTGCTCGGGAGGATGGGGTGGGGCCCAGGGGCTGCAGCAGGCCCAGAAAGCTCCTAAAGGGTCTGCCGGTCAGAGGGGACCCTGGAACACCGGCCCCAGGGGAGTAAGGAAAACGAGCCAGTGTTCCAGACTGGGGGAGAGGCCCTGGCTCCAGGACTCGGGGTTGTGAGTTTATCAGGATTCTTTCCGTTGCATGGACAGAGCCCAGTGCAAACAAGCCAGCAAAATAAGTGGGGATGTGGCTGCAAATGACCAAAGCCGAAGAAGAGCCTTAGGAACTCGGGGACTGGGACTGGCTGGTCAGCACTGCTAGGACTCACTTCCTCTCCTTCCATCTCGGCTCTGCCCCTCTTCCCGTATGCTGCCCGTTCTTGCCTGCAGCAGAAAGGTCTTCTCGTGGTAGCGAACTTGGCCATTGGCAGCCCCAGCATAGTGATCTCAACAGAGAGAGGAAACTTCATGTATTTCCAGGGAGAACCCTGACCCCTGTGACCAGGGAGGTGGCCATGCTTACTGGCCAAGAGTGAGCTTTGTGCCCACTCACATAGCCAGAGGTACAGGAAAATCCTTTATAAATAGTGATAAGAGAGGAATGGGGGGTTTGCTGGGCAGACAAAACAAAGGCTGGAGACTGAGCAGTCAAGGACATGGTCAAGGATTCTGTCTGCATCTTCTATGCAGAGCCCAGCGCCTACCAGACCATGTGGTGATGGGGGCTGGATTATGTCTACACTGCTCACCACTACACCTGGCGCCACGCCAGCCTGACACCTATGAAATTCTCAGTAAAGGTTTGTTGAGTGAATGAATGAAGGACATCAAGCTAGTGCTTAACGCACAGCTTCCTGCCTGGCTGCTCTCGAGTGTTCACTCACTTGCTGTGCTGGGCCTGCTGTGGTTGCCAACGAAATACAGGAGGTCGTCCGTGTCCTTGGTGAGGACCGTACCAAGGTCCTAGCGAGGGGCAGTAACACCTGCTGCTCTCAGGCATGTGGACTGAGGCTAGGGGGTGGGTAAGGCAGAAGGGGGCCTTCTCAGGGTGGGGGGCAGGAGGCCTCCCTACTCTGAGTCCCCTCTCTGCTCTGTGTGGGTTTGCCGAGAGCATGGATGCAAAGAACAGAGTTAGACATCGAAACGCCTCCATTCCCTTCCTTTTCCCCTTGGTGGACTGAACTCAGCTAAAGCTCCCTTCCTCCACTGGGCCCTGGGGAAACAGCCTGCTCTCAGCTTTGGGTGGAAAGTGCTCTCCCAGAGCTCCCTAGCCTCCAGCTTGGCAGAGTCGCCGGGATCCACCTCCAAGAATTCCCCTTAGCCTCCCCTTCGCCTTTTACCTCCCTGCAGACCTCCCTTCTCCCAAATTCCTCCTCCTTTTCTCATTGGCTGCCAAGGCAGTTTCGTGACCTGCATTCTTCACCTTCTGCCTCCTACAGGTCCTCTGTGTCTTCAGGGCGTCTCTCTGCCCTTGGAGGGCACAGCCTCCTCCTATGCCCCCCAGACACCTGGATTTTTAAGGGCTTCTTTGCCCTTGTGTCCTGCTGTGTCCAGAACCCATTGTTCTCTGACCAGGGCAGCGCCGTGTGTTTGCCCGTAGCCCCAGTGTTGCCTGGGACGTGCCACGCGCCTCGTGGGTGCTCCAGGAAGGTGTGTGGATTTGAACCCAGAACGTCACAGGAGGGGGCGACTTGCAGCCACGATTCTTGTGACAGAGGAGGAAACTGAGGTGCTGCGATTGGCATCCTCATCTTTCTCCCTCTATGGACCTCAGTTTCCTCATCCATCGCGTGAGGGGAGGTAGCCTGGTGCTGGCATTGCCTCTCCCGGCTGATGTGGGTCCCGCTCAGACCCTTCATTTGCCATCTGTCACTGCTGCGCAGCAGGGCTGGGGCTGCTGAGGCCAGTGTGCGTGCTTTCTGGTCAGGGAGAAACACTGGTGGGGGCAACACTGTCCCCTGGGCTGCAGCGGGCTCCTGTGACGTTTGGGGCTGTATCGCCCAGTTCCATCTCCGAGAAGCGTCTATAGAAGCAAGGACTATTTTCTCTCTCTTCCGGTCCCAGGCCCTTTCCCTACCCCCTACTGAGGGTCGCTTTCTGTTCTGACTGTCTTCGCCAAAGTGGAGTTTCTGAGAACCAAATACCCAGACCCTAGAGGAGGCGCAGGCAGGCCCGGGTCAAGTCCTGTGGTCATTTTATGGTGCGTGGAGGGCGGCTGGAAGGGAAGGAACAAGTTGAGTGGAGGGGCCCCCGAGGAGGGGTGAGCAGCTATGTCAGTGGCCCCGAAGACCCCCAGGAAGTCACCTGTGACTTGCCCAGAGAGGACCCCCAGCCTGGTGCTGTTGAAGGATAGAGTGACCCGTGTCCCTGTCCTGCCAGCCTTCCTGCCGGGGTGTTTTGAGCACTCAGTGGTGGGAGCTGTGGGCACCTTGCTTGAGGAAAATTGATCTGGCAGCTGGGACAAGCAGCAGGAAGACAGACCGGTCGGCTGTGATTTCGAGGCATGGGATTCCTTTATTTGTTCCTTCAGTACTCATTAAGCACTGCTGTGTGTCAGGCCGAGCTGTGGGCACGGGGGACCCAATGGCGAAGACCGAGAAAGTCCCCAGGCGTTTATGGACAAGAAGGGAGACAGAAAGTAAACACAAACATGTCAGATTGTGAGTTCTGGGAATGGCAGGGTAGCTTGTATAAAAGGGGCCACATTCTAAACCTGACAAGCTCAAGGGAGGCAGAAAATAACTGCAGAGGAGGGTCTGAATAAAAATTCTTAACCAAGAGCTGGTCCTGGCAGGCAGTCCCATCCAGGCCTGGACAGGGCCAGTCTTTCCCTTAAGCATTGTCTTTTTTGTGTCTGAGATAACATACCTTTGAAATGTCAGCACAATCCCCTTCTCTAGACCCCTCAGGCCACAGCCGTCCTGGGAGACCGCCAGGATTTTTTATCTTGTTGCCTCCCCCCGCCATCTCTCTGCTGTGAATGTCTATTGTTAACTGTCCTACACCCTCTGATGTAAAAGAAGTGTGTGTCTCTGTTTCACTCTTTCCCCGGTCCCAGAGATTGCCCCCTCCTTTGCCTTCTCCCGCCCCCTTAATCTACCATCAGCGAATTTCACGAAACCCTGTTTACAGCTTCTCCTTTGATTCTGATGCGTAAAAGGAGCCGCAAAACATCCATTCTCCACAGCATTTTCTCAATCCATTGAGATTTTGTTTCCCAGCAATTGTTGTCAGTTTGGATCAAATACACTCATAAAAATTCTCTGCAGTTTTGGAGTTTCTTATGTCGACACAGTCTAACTCGCTGGCCAAGAGCGCTTGTAGACTGAGGGTAACACAGAAAACGCGGTGGTTAGAGAGCAATCAAAACCAGACAGATGCTGGGGAGGAAATGGTCTTTGAAAGAAAAGAAGCGGATGAGGTAAGTGACCCATCAGAGCGGATTTTCCCCGAGAGCACTGCCCCCTCGGAGGTGACTGTGTAAGAACGTCCAAACCCAGAAAGAATTGTTACAAAAACGTACTTGATCTAAACAGAGGATATACCTGGGAGCAAGCTCTCAAGTCTGAGAAAACTACTTCCAAGAAATGACAGTTTGCTGCTGCTTTTCTGCACTTGGAATTAAGGAGGGAACTCAGGAAGATTACGGGAAGGTGGGAGAAAGCAAGGCGGGATTGGATTGTGGGATCGGTGGTAAGAAGCCTGCTCTCCGAGGGAGGCCTGCAGCTGAGTGAACCTGCACAGGGACAGCAGACAGGGTTTGCTCCAGGCATAGATAAGCCTTTTTCTAAAACGGTTATTTGCCTGGGGTGTGACTACCCACCATGACCTGCCCAATTAGGAATTTATGATCAGATCAGCCTGTGAAATTATGTTCCCTAGAAGCCCTTTTTTGTCCACAGAGGAGCTCAGACAGAAAGGTGCAGTTTTACTGGTCAGAGTTTGAGGCTCCTAGAAGAGCTAAAAATCAAGAGGGAAAATGCTGGAGAGGAAGGAGCCGTAGAGACGTTCCCTACAAATTCTCCTCAAGTTCCTGGCAACTGCTAAACTGGGCATGGGCAGTTTAAACTGGGAGGCTCTTGGGAACGCAGGGAGAAGCGGCAGCTGGGAGGCAGAGGTTTTTGTTGCTGCGTGGTGTTGAGGAAACAATTTGGAATTCAAGTTCACTGAGTTAGAGGCGCTTAGCAATTGCCTAAGGTTTTCCTTTTTTATTTTTTTAGTTTTAGTTTTGTTTTTTTTTTTAGATTTTCCTCTGAGCCCTGGCTGGTGTGGCTCAGTGGATTGAGCACCGGCCTGCAAACCAAAAGGTCACCGGTTCGATTCCCAGTCAGGGCACATGCCTGGGTTGCAGGCCAGGTCCCCAGTTGGGGGCGTGTGAGAGGCAACTGATGTCTCTCTCCCTCTCTTTCTCCCTCCCTTCCTCTCTCTCTAAAAATAAATAAATAAAATCTTAAAAAAAATATTTCCTTTGAAACTCCAGAAGAGCCTCACCTTATGATTAAATCCAAGTCTCAGGGATACACCCTAAAACTAAAGGCAAAACCAAAACAGCCCCACCCTAGCAAAGCCTAAAACCAAGCCTCTGCAGGATCAAGGTGGTGTACCAGTGATTTAACTGCCTGCCAGAGCAACGCCCGGCATTCTTCTGAGGAAGATGAACCCCGGCTCCCTGAAACACGCCCGCCACAAGATCCCACAGAGAAGAAAAGAATTAGGACTCATTACAACATTATTTACAATGTCCAGTTCATGATAAAAATTACTAGACATGCAGGCGGGGGGAGAAAATGACCCGTAGTCAAGAGAAATAGTAGATGCGGATGCTGAACAAAATATCAGATAAATGCCAAGAGAATTACAATCAAGTGATCAGATCACCCTGTGAAGTTCCTTTTGGTTTGATTTTTTTACAACACCCCTTTTTGGTCCACAAAATTCATCATTGTTTTCTTTATGACCTTCAACACTCCAATATTATTTTTAAAAGAATTTTAAAACTTACATCTTTGAAAGGTCATTCTGGCTGGCTGTGGAGAACGGCCCAGAGAGGGGTGACAGGACCATGTGGGGAACAGAAGGCACTTGGAGTTTGACTCGGGGGACCGGGACCAAATTTCAGCTCCATCTCTGACCAGCCTGGGACTTTGGTCAAGCATTTTTGCCACCCTTTAGGCAGGCTCTTCACCTCTAACATGAACTAGTAATGAACAATAACAATAGTAATGATAATGAACACAGATAGTGTAACGGAACACAGGTCCTGCTGCCTGTCACAACAAAAGCCAACCTAGTGAGACAGGTGCCGGTGAAAAGCAAAGTGGTTTATTCAGATGCCAGCCCTGAGAAGATGGGGGGCTCTTACTGCAAAGCCCATCTTAACATCTCAATGCAGGCAGGGGTTTTTATAAGGGGGGAGAGGGGAAGCAGAATAAAGAGATCCAGGGAGGAGGTTGAAAAGTTCTGTCCACGCAGATGAGCACAGTCTGTTCAGAGAAGGCAAGTCATGGCCTGGCAGGCGTTGGCCATCCTGGATGGTTCTGTGGTTGAAGGTCAGCAAGTCTCCCAGAGCTGGGATGCCTAGAGGTTGGAGCCTGTATCTTTTGAAATTCGTTCCTAGGGTTCTTTTTTTTTAAAAAGATTTTATTTTTATTTATTTTTAGAGAGAGGGGAAGGGAGGGAGAAAGAGAGGGAGAGAAACAGCAATGTGTGGTTGCCTCTCACATGGCCCTCACGGGGATCTGGCCCGCAACCCAGGCATGTGCCCTGACTGGGAATCGAACCGGGACCGCTTGGTTCCCAGCCCACGCTCAATCCACTAAGCTACACCAGCCAGGCGTTCCTAGGGTTCTCAACAAACATGGTAATTATCTGCGAGGCACATGCAAGTCCGAGTCAGCGCTTACAGAAACGACGTCAAGAATGGTTGGTGGGTCACCATTTCCCATTCCCTCAACAGTGCCCTACTGTGTGCCGGGCCCTGGTCCAGACACTTCATGTGTGCCTCATCACTCCCTGAACCTTTACAACAGTCTTTTTTTCCTTTAACTTTGTAAATTGATTTTTAGAGAGAGGGGAAGGGAAGCAGAGAGATAGGGAAACATCAATGTGAGAGAGAAACAGCGATCAGTTGCCTCTTGTACGCGCCCTGACCGGGGACCGACCCTGCAACCCAGGCATATGCCCTGACCAGGAATCGAACCTATGGCCTTTCAGTTTACGGGATGACGCTCCAACCGAGCCACACTGGCAGGGCCCTTTACAACAGTCTTATGATGAAGAAACTTGAGTCAGAGATCAATTAAGCGACTTGCCCAAGTGACACAGTAAGAGGCAGAGCTGAGATTTGAACCCTAACAGTTAGATTCATGCTTCCAAGGCATGAAAATTATGTGTTTGAACTAAACTGGGGAACAAGAGGAAGGTGGTGAGTGGTGGATGTCGGAGAGACTGGACTGGCTTACTGGCTGTGAGATACCATGATTAGATCACTTCCTGTCTCTAAACTCTTCTCAAGTTTCTCTCCCCCTCCTTTCCCTTTAAAAGATAATAATAGCTTTAAGATATAACAACTTTGAGATATACTGACATGCTGTAAAACCCACCTATTTAAACTGCGCAGTTAAGGGGTTTCAGTGTATTCAGAGCCGTGCGACTGTCACGTGACAATCTGGTTTGAGAACACCACCCCAAAGAAAGCTGTACCTTTCACAGTCCCTTCCCGCCTCCAGGTCCTCAGCCCAGCCCCAGGCAACCACTAGTCTGCTGTCTAATCATTGAAGTCTTGATTTCTTCATCTGTAAAGTGGGTGTGCTGGGGGCCTGTTAGATTTCACTGTCTCCCACAGAGCGTCTCCGCGGTGAGGTGATGGGTGAGAAGACGCAGGATGGGGGATCCCGAGAACCAAATGCTGTCTGAAAAAGTTCCTAGGGTTCTTTTCACAGGAGTGAGATGGTTATGGGGCAGGAATGGTTGGTGTGAGGGGTGGTGAGTGGTGTGGGGAGACTCTAGATGGGAGGAAAGGGAGGAGCCAGCGAAGCTGAGGGACGGGGCGGGGGGGGGGGGGGGGGGGGGGGGGGGGGGGGGGGGGGCGAGGCAGAATGACGCAGGCCAGAACGCCTTGGCAGAAAACCACGCTCTGTGACAGAGGCGGGGACAAAGGTTGCAGTGTGTGTGATTTGAATGCCTCCACCTCTCCTAGGACCTTCAGAAAAGTGTATGGTACCCATTTGCCATGGGGAGTTGGGTTTGCTTTTTGGGGTGGGACGGAGGGCTGCGACCCAGCACCAGACTCATGGTCAGTGCCTGTCTGTAGGTGGCACTGGCCATCAAGGGCTCGCCAGGAGAACTGTGATGGCTTCATGTCCTGCCTTCCTTTTCAGAACCCAACGTCTTCCTCATCTTTAGCTATGGACTGGAGGGCTGCCTGGAGGCCCAGGCCGGGCAAGTCAGGGTCTCCCCACACTGCAGTAGCAGCCTTCCTGCCCAGCACTGGAAGTGGGTCTCCCGGAACCGGCTCTTCAACCTGGGTGCCATGCAGTGCCTGGGCACGGGCTGGCCGGGCACCAACACCACAGCCTCCCTGGGCATGTACGAATGTGACCGGGAGGCCATGAATCTTCGCTGGCACTGTCACACACTGGGCGACCAGCTGAACCTGCTCCTGGCGGGCCGCGCCGGCAACTCCTCGAAGGCTGGCGCCCCCGAGCGAGGCGACCAGAGCCGCAGTGGCCCGTGGCGCATCTACGGCAGCGAAGAGGATCTCTGCGCTCGGCCCTACTACGGTGAGAGGCTGCCTGCAGGGGAGAGCGCCAGGGGCACTGGGGCCACGGAGGGACAGCTCCGGGGACAAGGCCTTTGTCCTCTGCGGACCGCTGACAGGCACATCTTCCATTGTGATGGGAAGCACTTCGAATAAGAAAATTAACTTCAAAGCATTTAATTTACTTAAAAAAATTACAAAATTAAAAGTTGAGGTCTTTACTTATAAGGACCTCAAACAGTACAGAAGTGTCTACTGTAAAAGTCCCTTCCCCGGGCCTACTCTCCAGGGAGACACCAGGGTAACCCCCAGGGGCAGCTCCGTCCTGGGGTGCTTTTCCTGGAAGCCACCCTGAGTTCCACGATGGAACCTGGGGAGGAGGGGGGCATGGTGGGGTGTGCAGTCTGGGGAGCTGTGGAGGGATTTCTTCAGGGTCAGACCTCTGGGGGTGACTCGGAGGCCCCCTCACCCAGCTGGAGTTTGGACAGCCATCAGGGGCATTGGAGGACCCCCGCCCAGCCCTGTGGGATGAGCGGCAGGACCTCTCCCAGGCTCCTGGGACAATCTGATGGCAGAGGGAGCCGTAAGGTCACTCTCTGATGCCACTGCCCCTCCCCTCTCCACTGATCCCTGCCCAGCCCGGCTCCCTGGGTTATAGGGGGTGGGCGCCTCAAGGATCTTGATGCCAAAGCCTGGCTCCCTTCCTTGCAGAGGTCTACACCATCCAGGGGAACTCTCACGGGAAGCCCTGCACCATCCCCTTCAAGTATGACAACCAGTGGTTCCACAGCTGCACCAGCACGGGCCGTGAGGACGGCCACCTGTGGTGCGCCACCACCCAGGACTACGGCAAGGATGAGCGCTGGGGCTTCTGCCCCATCAAGAGTGAGAGCAGGGCGGCTCCTGGCGGGAGGCTGGCCACTAGGGTGTGTGTGTGTGGCAGAACATGCGGGACTGGGGTGAGAAGTGGCTCCTCCTTACAGCCTGTGTAGGGCCTCTGCACTCTGTGAGGGACCCCTGTGTAGGCCCTGAAGCAGAGGACTGGGGAGGAACCCATGCCCGGCTGTCATGGTGGCAGGTAACGACTGTGAGACCTTCTGGGACAAGGACCAGCTGACTGACAGCTGCTACCAGTTTAACTTCCAGTCCACGCTGTCATGGAGGGAGGCCTGGGCCAGTTGTGAGCAGCAAGGGGCAGATCTGCTGAGCATCACCGAGATCCACGAGCAGACCTACATCAATGGTGAGGTTGTGGGCAGCCCCAGGCTGGGCTGGCTGACCAGGGTCTGACCCACCTGAGGACAGGGCAGGGTGCCAGGGCCCTAAGACCTGCTCCTACCTTTGGAGGACCCTGAGCCCTTTCTGCTCGTGGGAGTGAGGATGGCATTGGTGGGGGCAAAGTAGGAGGGCTGAGGATGGGCGGCCGGCCTCTCACTGTCACCGTCTCGCTGTCAGGGCTCCTCACTGGCTATAGTTCCACACTGTGGATTGGCCTTAATGACCTGGACACCAGTGGAGGCTGGCAGTGGTCGGACAACTCGCCTCTCAAGTACCTCAACTGGGAGAGTGGTGAGGCGCAGGGTTTGGGGTGCAGGGCAGCCTGGGGACCCCACGGGCACCATCTCTTCAGATTGGAGGTGGGAGGGGGCAGATTCCCCACCTTCTGGGGTGGCCCCCCCGGCCCATGCAGTGCACTGGTGTGATTTAGAACCTAATGCTCAGGGCACAGGACTGGGCAGTGGACTGGGTTTCAGCCCCGTGTACCCAGCGCACCAGCAGCCTGGCCAGGGAAGCTGGGTGGGGCTGGTACCAGTTGCTGAGTAGAGCCCAGGACACGTGGGCCCACAGCTGAGAAAGCAGTGTTGCCCTGCCTTGGCCAGGGAGGGAGGGCTGAGTGGGGGGCTGGGCCTCTCCAGCTGGCTCAGGCTTCTGAGGGAGCAGGAGGTTCAGAGAGGGCTCCAGGGGCCGGGGTGTGAGTCTCTCTCCTGGGGTGCTGGCGCCCTGCCCTCCCCGCAGATCAGCCGGACAACCCAAGCGAGGAGAACTGCGGAGTGATCCGCACGGAGTCCTCCGGCGGCTGGCAGAACCGCGACTGCAGCATCGCGCTGCCCTATGTGTGCAAGAAGAAGCTCAACGCCCCGGCTGAGCCAGAGCTTCCCAGTGAGCCTCAGTCCCGGGCAAACTGGGGTGGGGCCGGTGGGGGTGGGGCTCCTCAGGACGCAGCCGCAGCCCCGCAGCACAGGTGGCGCTGGTCCGCACTGTTTGATTTAACTCACTGGGAAGTGCCGTTAATTCATTCACCCGGGGATTTGTTGAGAACTTTGTTGAATGCTGGTATTACCTTGTCCTTGTGGAAGTCACAGTCTATAGGAGGTGGCAGACACCTCAACGCACAGTTGGAATATCCTGAGTTATGTGCTGCTTTAAAGATAATGTGCAATAATGTCAGAGTACAATAGATGCCTAGAGAAGGGATTGATTAAGCTTCTGAGAGTGAAGGAGGGTTTCACAAGTGACGTTTGATCTGGGCCTTTCCAGTTGAGTGTAAGTTTAACAAGGCGAATAGAGGTGGGAGGGAGGGCCCCTTGGTGGAGGGAACCGCGCAGGCAGAGGTGTGGCCGTGGAATCACACCGCGGTTGTAAGGTTGGTGAGCGGTCCGGGTAGAGTAATTTGTGACTACTTAACGTATCATCCCGAGACCAGCAGCACAGCGTCGCCTGGGAGCTTTTATAAATGCAGAGTCTCAGGTTCTGCCCCAGATTAATTGAGTTAGGACCCGAACTTCACAGGACCCTGCACCTGGGATGCCTGTGCAGGTACCTACCGTGTGAGAAGCGCTAGCTGAGAGCGTGGTGAAGAGAATGGTTCGGAAAGGCAGGCTGCAGCCAGCCCCTTGGGTCTCTGTTGCTGGGTGAGGTGTGGGTGGGGCCAGGTGGGCTGTGGAGCCTTTGCGGGTCTTTCAGCCAGGGAGTGCCTTGCTGGACATGTGTGATTCGTAGGGGCCTCGAAGAGAAGTTGGAGGGAGTGGGGGACAGTGGGTGGGGCACTGCTTGGGGGATCCTGTCCCTCACTGGCATGTGGTCTCTGAGTTGCAAACTGAGAGTAAATTCGTGTCTCTTGAAGGCTTGTCTATGAGGCTGGAGACCAGCCTGGCCCTGAGGAGCCTTTGGGGTCTGTGAGTGTAGGTGGCAGGGGCTCCCGCAGGGATCCAGGGACCCTGAGACTGGGGAAGAGGGAATTTTTCCAAGCAAAACCAGAAAAAATAATACACAAACTCACCGAAAGTAAAGAGCTTACAGAGCGAAAGGTCCACTTCTGACCATTAAAAGTCAGAGGCTGATGGAGGGCCGTCAGGTCCTGCTTTCTCCCCTCCCCTGGGTGTCAGAAGCAAAGGCTAAAAACCTTGACTCCCGCCACTCACCTAGGGCACCTCACCTCTAGCACCAGGTCTTCCAGAAGCTGCTTTCTGAAGGAAGGAGGGCCCAGTGCAGGTAGGCCTAGCCCTTTTGGTGCCATTAGGGACTGGCTCACCAAATTCCCTGTCCCCTGGATCTCCTAGGTGTGGCCCCTGTGGCCAGTCTTCTCTGGAACCTACATATGACTGTGGCTTTTGACTTCCTCTTCATCCCAGCCTACTTCTTTCTGCAGGAGGCATTTCTCTGACCTTCTGACTTCCTCTCTCATCCCTGGCAGCTTCTCTCCGCAGGAGGCGTTTCTCTAGGCAGTTTCTTCTGCCTTCTGGGTTTTGTCACTCAAAGAATGTCATTTCAAAGACAGGCACCATTGTGCCCTCAAAGCATCCATATTTCCTGAGCTCTCTCCTTCCCACAGCCCAAAGAGGGCTCTTGGGTTCTGAACACCCACTAAACTCTGTTTCTGCCTGGGGCAGCAGCCTTGGGTCTTTGCTCAGTGGCCAGCAGAGATGACTGACATGTCCAGGGCCCAGGAGAGATCTGCTTTGGCTTTCATCCCCGCCCACTTTGCTGGGCTGGACCCTGCAGCAGCTCGCAGTATGGAGTGGATCCCAGCATCCCAGTCTTGGGCGATGCTTCGAGTGGGCACATGCTATCCCGCCCAGCCAGGCAGAATCCTGCCCAAGCCTGACGTTGTGGGTGGTTTGGTAAAATGCCAAGGCCCAAGTGAGGGCTTGTCTGTCTCAGCTGCCTTTGGACCCCGATCCCCAGAGGGTGAACCTGAAATGCACAGAAGTGGGTGTGTGGAAGGGCCTGGGACCCATCAGTTTGTCAGCCTTGGGGAGCAGGGAGAGGAGCTGGGGTGGGGGAAGTAGCTTAGGAGAAATCCCAGCCAGGGATGCCAGCCAGTCAGCAGTGACTTCACCTGCCACCCACATGGTGGGGCGCCATTTCCTTAGTCCCTCCATCCTGGACCACCAGGGCCAGCTCCAAGTCCACATTCAGTAGATGGTATTTGAGATAATGACATTGGTTTCTTTTACTAAGCAAAGTGGACATGAGCTAAGTTTGAAACTTACAGCAGGAAACTCCATTTATAGAAGAGGCAACCGAGGCTCCCAGGGCTGGCTGAGCCCCAACTAGAGGGGCCATCGTCTTAGTTGGGATCTGCCACCCCCTCCCCTGTCTCTGCCACGGGGCCTCCAGCAGCCCCGGAAGGCTTTGTCTTTTCATCGTCATTCAGCACTCAGACCTGTTCTGGCGGGAAGGGCTGATGTGTGACAGGTTTAGGAGGAAATGAATTTGAGGCCCTGCCTGTTTTAGTGCCCGCTGGGTCCAGCGCTCATGCTGGGCAGCTGGATGCCTGAGCAGCGGCCTCGTGGGTCTCTGTAGATGTGCGGCCCAATGTGAAGGTGGAGTGCGAGCCCAGCTGGCAGCCCTTCCAGGGCCATTGCTACCGACTGCAAGCCGAGAAGCGCAGCTGGCAGGAGTCCAAGAAGGCATGTCTGCGGGGCGGGGGCGACCTGCTCAGTATCCACAGCATGGACGAGCTGGAGTTCATCACCAAGCAGATCAAGCAAGGTAAGGGGCTGCTCGTCCGCTGCTGGTCTGGGGTAGAGGACAGGGCCTCCCGATGCCCATCTAGTCCTGCCCAGGAGGCTCGAGGACTGTGCCTTCCTCCCCTGCTGGTGGCCAAGGCTGACCTCTCCGTGTCCTTTCTCTCCTGTCTCCTGCTGCACCGCAGAGGTGGAGGAGCTGTGGATTGGCCTCAACGATTTGAAGCTGCAGATGAATTTTGAGTGGTCTGATGGGAGCATTGTGAGCTTCACCCACTGGCATCCCTTTGAGCCGAACAACTTCCGGGACAGCCTGGAGGACTGTGTCACCATTTGGGGGCCGGTGAGAACCGCCTTTTCATATCACAGGGCCCCAAATGCACCCCAGCCTTCTGGTGCTACCCCGGTCGTATTGGTGCCTGCCAGGAACCCCACCCCAGTGCCTCTCAGAAGCCCCATCTTGCCCCCTCCCCCAACCCCGTTCCTTCTACATGGAAAGGTTGCCAGTGTTTGACTCTCCCCTTTTCCCCCCAACTAGCTGAGTCACCTTGGGCAAATTACCTAACCTCTCTGTGCCTTGGTTTCCTCATCTGTCAATGGAACACTTAACAGTGCCAACCTCAGAGGGTCACTGAGAAGATTAAAGGAGTTAATTATCTTGAAGCCTTAGGATGTTGCCTGGAGCCATGTTGGTCTCCTGCCAGCTGCTGTTCCCCACCGGCAGGTGGCACCAGAACCCACGTTCCGTGGACACGCTCCACAGGCCGCACGGAGACTGCTAGGTGCAGGGTCCTGTCTCCTCATGAACTTGGGGGGCGAGGTCTGTTTGCTATGGCTTTGACTCAGAGGCAGTGTGCGAAGGTAGAGGAATTGGTGCAAGACTTCAAGCAGAGATAAGAAACCCTTCCAAAAAGGGACAAAGCGATAGGGATAGACTCTCCACTCCAGGGGCAGTTAGGACACTCCCGTGAGATACCACAGACCGTGCCAGGGACTGTAAAGACAGGGCCATCCAGAGTAGGCGCTGCCATTTTCAATTTTATAAGCAGTTTTTGTTAAGTGTGTGCTACATGCCAGTGTTCTCCTGGGGGCTGGGGTACTACAAGCGTCTCTGCCCTCGGGCTGGAGCTAAAGGCAGACAAACAGCCGGCTGGGAGGCAGAGGGCAGGGAGGGGCTGAGGACCGAATTCCTGTTTAGCTCCCTCATCCGAGATCCAGGTCTGGGCGCACCGTCTCTGCCCAGCCTGGCTCTGCAGTTACTGGCTAGACACCGTGCAGAGCTGGGAATCTCATCTGTCTGTTCCGCCAATGAGCTATAAATAATCTAAAGGAGTGTCTCTTCCCATTCAGACAGTGCTTGCCAACCTTTTAATGCATTTGCGCATCAGCTCTGTATGTTCTCATCAGCCCGGTGAGGCTTATAGAACTAATCTCGCTCTCCCCGTTTTATAGCCTGGAACTCAGAGAGGTCAGGCCTCTTGCTCAGAATCACACAGCAAGCAGAGGCAGGCTCAGGTCTAGACACCTGGTTTGCTGAAGGGTTTGGGAGGTTTGGGGGAGGGGGGCTGAGGCTCCCTCGCACCCTGTGTCCCCAGGAAGGTCGCTGGAATGACAGTCCGTGTAACCAGTCCTTGCCGTCCATCTGCAAGAAAGCAGGCCAGCTGAGCCAGGGGGCCACTGAGGAGGACCACGGCTGCCGGAAGGTGAGGGTGCTTCTGGATCTGGGCGCTGGTGGGGCCAGCCAGGGGGGGTGCCCAGGGGGAGGGTGTAGAAATCCTGCAGCCTCCCATTGCATGCTCCCTTCCTTGGCACACCCTTCTTCCTGCTCTCCACGCCGCTCCTTTCCAGCAGTGGTGTTGAGTGGGGTGGGGTGGGGGGCTGTTTGGAGTAAGCAGAGCTCCCCACCCATATCCCTGAGCCCCCTGTCCATGGGGAAGCCACCTCCCAAAGGCAGCAGAGAACAGGAGGTGGCAGTGAGCCTGGCCAGTTGTCACCTGAGTGGAGGCTGCCAGGGTGAGCCCGTGCCCTCTGTCTTTGCTGGCACACATCATGCCATCTGATGTGGTGGGTGCTTGTCTGTCTGTCTCTCCTGGAGGGATGAGGCCATTCTGGCATCTCGCTCCTTGTGCTTGCAGCCTCAGGAGCTACCAGATGTTCAGGGAGGGAACGGATTAGGACCCAGTGCGGGGCAGGGGTCTGAGTGTACGAGTGAGGGGGAGAGGGGGTGATCAGCCTGTCTCCCTCCTCTGGCCCTCCCAGGCCCCCTCCCGGGCCCTTGGCCCGGCCCTGGCTGCACAGAGCTGTGAGTGGGGTGGAGTGTCTGTGGTGTTTTGGCCCCTGGCAGCTTTATCCACTCAGGCCATGCTCCTGCAGCCAGCCCCTTGCCAGTCTGGCTCCGCGGTCTTTCTTTGTATTAAGCCCCCTTACCATTCCCCACCCCACCTGCACCCAAAACTCTACCCTGAGGAGTGGGGAGGAACAGGAAAGCACAGCAGGCAAGAGCTCTAGTGGGGAGGAGGGAGGGGACACACAGGGGCCCAGCTGGAGTCGGGGGACCAGCATGGTGGGGAATGGCCCAGGGGCCCTGTCCTGGCCTGGGCGAGGTGGGGGTGGGAGGTGGAGAGGAATTACTGCTAACTGCCCCAGCACCAGGGCTGGTCTGAAATGTGTGGGGTGCTAAGTAGCCCTGGTTAATACCCCAGGAGAGCGAGGGGTCTTAGCAGAGCCCTGCTGGGCACGCAGGATCCCCCTTCTACACACACGCGTGTGTGCACACACCCACACCAGCTTCTCTTCTGCCCTGGCTCATGCCCAGAGGGCCACATCTCTCTCTTGAAACCTCGAGCCCGCCCAAGGCTCCCCACTTCAAGGCCTGCTGCAGGCAAAGGCCCTGGCAGCATCTGAAGTCCCCTTAGGAGGAGCAGGGCTGAGGACCAACACAGCCCCTGTGGTGCGGGTTCCAGTCCAGGCTCCTCCTGGTGCGATCTGCACACAAAATTGAGACTCTTAACTTCTCTGAGCCTCAGTTCCTCATTCAAAAGGCAGGAACAGAGGGCCCCTCAGGGTGGCCCAAGGGGGAAGGGGTCGGTGGGGTGTGAGGGCCGGGTGGTGGAGAGCCTGCTCAGGAGCCGAGGGCTCTCTGCTGCCCCTCGCTGAGGGTCTGCTCCCCTCCCCACCCCAAGGCCGAGCACACCCTCCACCTCAGCTTTTCCAGGCCCCTGAGGATCACCCAGCCCTCCCACATCCTGGCAGCTTCCCCAGCTTTTTAGCTCTGGTTTCTCAGCCAACTGGCAATTTTCCCACAGCTTCTCTTGGCTAAATGTTCAAGAGAGGAGTCTGATGGGCCACTTGTCTTTCTGCGCCAGGCCACAGGCCGGGCAGCTGCCTGCCCTCCAGCCACCACCCTCGGGCCGTGCTCCCACCCCTGGTCTGGCAGGTTTGGGTAATGGTGGGGGGTGGGGAAAGTGTGGAGTGACAGGTGCAGAATACAGCATAAGAAGGCCACATCTGGTGTCGAACAAGTCCCCTCTGTCCTGTGCCCAAGCCGATGACACATTCAGTGGTGCTGCCGATGGCATCCCCCTGCCCCAGGATTGATGGGTAAGAAAGGGGCGCCCACCCCACAGACACCCCTCTGCTGCCCACTCTCTCGAGCCAGGGTTGGAAGTGGCACAGCCCATCCTGCTACTGGCTGGGAGAGGACCAAGTGACCTACAGTGAGGCTCGGCGCCTGTGCGCGGACTACGGCTCTCAGCTGGTCACCATCACCAACAGGTACTGGGGGTGGGCGGTGGTGGTGCCCAGACCAGCCCTCACCCATGTCCTGGCCTCGTGTGGCCCTTCCATCAAACGGTGAGGTAGCATCTTGTCATCAGCTGGCTCCAGGGACTTTCTCTAATATTGTCATGAGGACTCCCGATTATTAAGCGACTCCAGGGTGGGGTGGCCTGGGCAGGGGCACAGGCAGGTGTAGGTGTGGGCTAGATGCCCCAGAGAGGCCTGGGCTGGGTCTGACTTTCTCTCACTTTCTTCTCAGCCAGGTGCGGAGGGCAGACAGTAGAGGGCGACCTGGCTGCTGTGTGTCAGCTGTGGGTCCTTAGGGGTCCCGTTCCCTAAACAAGTTCCTGGTCCGACACAGCACCTGGGCTCCCTGGCAGGGCATCTGGCCTGCAGCCCGGGAGGGGTGGGAGGTGTGCTGCCTGCGCTGACCGGCCCCTCCCTGCAGGTTTGAGCAGGCCTTTGTGGGCAGCCTCATCTACAACTGGGACGGCGAGTACTTCTGGACTGCCCTGCAGGACCTCAACGGCACCGGCTCCTTCCGCTGGCTCAGTGGGGACGAGGTCATGTACACCCACTGGAACCGGGACCAGCCTGGTGAGCCCCTCCCCTGTGCTGCCCAGGCAGCCCCTTCCCTGACTTCCTTGGGGGACCTGTCCTGCCAGGACCGAGACCCAGGGCTTCCCCGTGCACTGATTGTTCGTACAGTGCAGCGCAGCCTTTAGGGGATCGGGGTCCGGAGCCAAACCGCCTGTGTCAGATCTGACTCCGGCGTTAATTAGCTGCACATCTTTGGGCCTGTGTCCTCACCTGTCAAGTGGGTGTATTGGTAGTTTCCTCATAGGGTTCAATGGTTAGTGTATGTAAAGCTCTTACAATAGAGAGTGCAATACAAGTGCTCGCTATTATTACCATTTCACATTCATTATCTTTTTAAATTAACCCTTTGAATAACCTGATGAGGAAGGTGGTGAAAGAAGCTCAGAGAGGTTAAGCAGCTTGCCCGAGAGCTCACAGGAGTAAACACAGAGCTGGGACTCTACCTCCATTCCCTTCCTCCCGCTTGGGCCCCAGTTCCAAGACTGTCCCTGCAGAGAGGGCCACACCGGTTCCAAGGGCAAGGGTGGTCGTGGTGCCCCAAGGGCACGTGAGGGAGGGCCAAGCCATGAGTACTCCTCGGCGTAAGGGTGTCCCTTCTCCCTCCTTCAGGGTACGGCCGTGGGGGGTGCGTGGCCCTGGCCACGGGCAGCGCCATGGGCCTGTGGGAGGTGAAGAACTGCACCACATTCTGGGCTCGCTACATCTGCCGGCAGAGCCTGGGCACGCCTGTGACGCCTGAACTGCCTGGGCCCGACCCCACACCCAGCCTTACTGGTTCCTGTCCCCAGGGCTGGGCCTCAGACCCCAAACTGCGGCACTGCTATAAGGTAGGCAGCCTGTTGGCACGGGAGAGGGAGAGAGAGAAGAGCGAAGAGGCACCTTGGCGAGGGCGTCCCAGTGAGACCCAGCCTCAATCCACACGGTGGCCCTGAAAACACTTCTCGCCCCAGTGGACTACAGACAGAGCATTTCTGGTGAAACTCTTGTCAGTGGAATCTGAGACCTGGCACATAGTAGGTGCTCAGTAAACATTTGAGGAATTGACGAAACCATGAAGATCATTGGCTTCAGAGGTTGCCACAGGTTGGGGGCCAGGCTGGCGGCTCTTCCGGGAGCCTGACAAAAGTACAGTCTTCAGGCTGCCTCTGTGGAGATGCGGGCTCAGCAGGCGGTGTGGCGCCTGGTAATCTGCATTCTAAAATCTTGCTGGTTTGGGAGCCACTGATATAGTCTTTCGTTACATGAAGAAAACTGAAGTCCAGGGAGGCAGGGGACTTGCCCACAGCAGACTGTGGCTCTGCTGCGGTAGGAGCTCCTATCTGGCCTCTGGTTGGGGGCACTGGGCAGCCACGTTCTGTAGTAGCTGCCTGTGTCGGCCCCGCTCCCCGCTCTGATGAGCAGATTTGTCTTTACTGGCCTGGACCCCTGCCCGGTGAGGCCCCAGCCCCGCTTCCCACTGCTGTCACGGGAGGGCAGGTATCCCCTGGGGAAGTGGGCCACTGGGGACAGCTTGGACAGCTGGGCTCTGCTCCTGCAGGTGTTCAGCTCTGAGCGGCTGCAGGACAAGAAAAGCTGGGTCCAGGCCCAAGGGGCCTGCCAGGAGCTGGGGGCCCGGCTGCTGAGCCTGGCCAGCTACGAGGAGGAGCACTTTGTGGCCGACATGCTCAACAAGATCTTTGGGTACGGAGCCTGGGGCGGTGGCCTGTGCGCACGTGTGGGTGACTCTTGGCTTTGCAAGGCCAGGTGAAGGCTGCTCCAGTGTGGGCTTGGGGTTACCTGTGTATCTGCTATTAGTGCCAGGACCATCCGGTCCCCTCAGGGAGCCCTGGTCTCCCTGGGGTCAGAGACCCGGTGCTGCCCACAGTGTCGCAGAGCCAGCCACGGCCGTCTCCCCAGAGGCACAGACTGCTACATAAGGAGCCGCCCTCCTCCATTGCAAAACCTCATTCGTACAAGCTGATCCAAGTGGAATGTTCCCCTTCCCACCCTACACCATCCCATATTATAGCCCCCACTCCTCAACAGAAGTCTTTTCCTGAAAGACAGGAGGAGAGAGGCTACAAAAGTGAGCACTGCCTGGGAGGTTCCTCCAGGACCCCATCTCGGTCCTGTGGGCTCTGGGCACCATGGCCACACACGGCACCTGTGATCCCCTTGGCGCTGGGAGAAACCCAGTGGGTCCCGGCTTCCTGAGATCCTAATTCCGGGGGTATCTCCTCTCAGCAAACATCACGATTACACTATTTGACTAGTAATTATAAGAGCTCATATTGATTACTTCTCACCAGGCACCAGGTACCGTGCTAAACATTTAATCCTCATTTAATCCTCTTTGCAACCCTAGAGAGTGGTGTTATTATTGGCCGTGTGGGCTGATAGGTTGGGTTATTTCTCCGAAGTCACAGAGCCGGTCCGTGGGTGCACCACAGGCCTGGAATCCAGGTTTATTTGATTCCAGAGCCCAGGTGTATCCATTCCCGTCCACCTCCTAAACTCCCTAAAGCGAAAGCCTTCAGTCTTGCTGGCAGAGCACACCCAGCCCAAAGGGAAGCCAGGGAAGCGAGCCAGACCACCCACGGCCCCATGAGCTGGGCGCCAGGTTCAGTGCCACCTCCCTTTCCCTGGTGAGCTTGAAGCCCAGGTAGAGAGGCCCCAGGCCCTCAGGACTGCCCAGAGTGGCAAGGGGCAGGGGGCAGGTTTGACACTTAACTTCTCTCACCTCAATCTCTCTGTCCTCACCCCTGGGTTGTGCTAAAGTGAATCCGAGCCTGAGATCCACGAGCAGCACTGGTTCTGGATGGGCCTGAACCGCCGAGATCCCAGTGCAGGCCAGAGCTGGCGCTGGAGCGACGGCCTGGGGGTGAGGGAGCTCGAACGCGCGGTGGGCGGGGACCTGGGTGGGCGGGGCTTGGCTGTGGGCGTGGTCTTCTGGGGCAGGAGAGAGGAGATGGGTGAGATTTATCAGAGGTAGGGTTTCTACCCTGGGCTGGCAGATAAAGGAAAGGAGGGAGGTGGGGACAACCAGCCCAGGTTGGGGCTTCCTCGCTTGTTTGTTCTGGAAATGGTGTTAGCCTGCACCTCAAGCCTCAGGACCCTCTCCCGCTCTAACCTCCATCTTCAGTTCTCTTACCATAATTTTGACCGGAGCCGGCATGACGACGACGACATCCGGGGCTGTGCAGTGCTGGACCTGGCCTCGCTGCAGTGGGTGGCCTTGCAGTGCGAGACGCAGCTGGATTGGATCTGCAAGATCCCTCGAGGTTGAGTGGGATAGCTTTGGGGGACTGGGAATGGAGTGAAGGGCTGCAGGCCGGGAACCCAAGGGAGGGTCTCCTTTTCCTGCAGCGTCTTTGTCCACATTGTCCCTGTAGGCACAGACGTGCGGGAGCCTGACATCAGCCCACAAGGTGAGGCCCCCCTGCCTGCCACGTGCCCCATAGCAGTCAAGAGAGGGGAAGGGACATCACCTCCAGGGTAGGGCCTGGCACAGAAGATTGTTAGGGGTCCCAGCTGAGAGATGGGGCGCCTGCAGCCCTATCATCCTGGGTTGGGTGGGCTCGCAGGCCCACCTGCCTGCCCTGGCTCTGCCCTGGACCCACCTTGCCACCCTCTGAGGCCAGGCAGGCAGCTGCAGGCTGGCCACCACTCCCACGCCAGCATTACCCCTGCAGGCCGGCGGGAATGGCTGCGTTTCCAGGATGCCGAGTACAAGTTCTTCGAGCACCACTCCATGTGGACTCAGGCCCAGCGCATCTGTACGTGGTTCCGGGCTGAGCTGGCCTCTGTGCACAGCCAGGCCGAGCTGGATTTCCTGGGACACAACCTGCAGAAGGTGGGTGTACAGGCGGGCAGGGGGAGAAGTGGGCATGCAGTCGGCAGGGTCAGCAGCAGAAGAGGCCCTGCCCATACTAACCTGTCCACCCGATTCCCCTAGTTCTCCCGGGGCCAGGAACAGCACTGGTGGATCGGCCTGCACACCTCAGAGAGCGATGGACGCTTCAGGTAGGGGCAGGGGGCAGCAGGTGTGGGAGGGGGCACTTGTGTGGATGGCTAGCCTCGACCCCAGGCTGCTGGTAGGGGGGCTGCGTAACATGGACATGGATAGAGCTGGATCTGAATCTAAATCTGCCCCTCGCCGGCTGTGTGACTTTAAACAAATGACCTAACCTTTCTCGGCCTCAATTTTCTCATCTGAATATGAGAACAAGGAGGCCTGGTTGGAAGGGCTGTTGTGAGGATTAGAAATAAGGTATATGAAGTCATCAGCATAGCATCCGGCACATTACCAGGCACTAAGTCATGGCAACTCGTATGTTGGAGTTACTCAGGAATAAGGCCCCCTCGGGACGTGGGCAAGTAGCTGTGATGGTCCAGAAGGGGCCTCGTTGTATGTGGCCCCACCCACCCTCCACTCAGGCAGGAAGGACAGGACCCCACAGGCGTCAGCCCACCATTGCCCTTGGGGCCCTGCCCTGGGACTCTTAGACTTCTTCTCTAGTTAGAGACATCGGTGCCCAGGGAGAGCTGGGCCTTACCTGGAGGCACCAGGTCCTTGGGTCCCCAGCTGCACTGAGCACAGTAGTTCCACTTCTCAGCCTACAGATGAGTTCCTGAACTTGGGCTCTTCCCTGTCCCCTTTCCCATGGCCTTCTTTGCTGCATATGGGGGCAGTGAGGCTGGGGGCCAGTGCTGGAGTCACCCCTGCCCGGTGCCATTGCAGGTGGACAGATGGTTCCATCATAAACTTCATCTCCTGGGCACCTGGCAAACCTCGGCCCATCGGCAAGGATAAGAAGTGTGTGTACATGACCGCCAGCCGAGGTGAGGGTAAGGTGGGCGCAGACGCCCAGGTGAGGGTTGATGTTGGGGGCAGTAACATGAGCCTGGGCAGGGACTGCCAGTCTCTTCTCATCTTGACTTTCCACAACTCAAGAAGGTCTAGACCAGAGAAGAGAGGGCCTGTCCCCACGGTCCCGCAGCCACAGAGAACTGGAGTTCAGAGTTGGGCACAGAGGCCTGAGCTCCAGCCCAGCCTCTGCCCAGGGCAGGGGATGAGGGTGCTATGGGCCCTGCTCTGGACCGGCAGTGACTCTCCCCTCCTCCCTTCTCTGCAGAGGACTGGGGGGACCAGAGATGCCTGACAGCCCTGCCCTATGTCTGCAAGCGCAGCAACAGCACCAGAAAGACGCAGCCCCTTGACCTGCCACCCGCGGTCCTGGGGGGCTGCCCCGCCGGCTGGAGCCAGTTCCTCAACAAGGTAGGAGGTGTGGGGCACGCGAGGGAGTCAGCGGGGAGGGTGTGAATAGGAGCAGGCCTCAGGGGCCTGGCCTTTCGGCAACATCGTCGGCATGGCCTCTTGCCTGTGCCCGCTAACCGCTCCTCCTTGGCCCCAAAGCCAGGGCTGGACTCCTTGGAAAGTGACCCAACGTTGTAGCACCTTCTGATCCACCAGTAAATCGTGCCGTCCAAATAGTTTTTGCGTTTTCTAGAGCAGCGGTGGTTAAATATTTTGGCCATGAACTCCTACTCGTAAAACAAAACATGAACACACAAAGTTTGTGTCCACAAAATCTGTGTTTATTTTATATTAATGCGACTAACGTTATATATAAGAAAATATGGGTAAGACCATATAAAGCATGAGCTAAAAGCTTAAAGTATTTTTAAATTTTTAACTTTTTTTCTTGTTAGCGGTATGAAGAAATTGTGCTCACTCAGAAATGACCAGTTACAATCACTATTAATATTTAAGTAATTACAAAGGGCACAGTGGTTGCATAGTCCTCGTTGAAGAGACTTGTGGTCTGCTGTGTGGTTCATGACTCACGGGTCTCGTTCGAAGGTCCAGTTGTTTCCAAATGCGATTTTAATGGTTGTTGCAGATTAAAAAGTCGTCTCCCAGAAGACAAATAGGTTGATGTGAAAAAACCATTGGTGGCTGGTTCTCTGCATTTTTCAGTCCTTCTTTACCATCTTGACAAAGGTTTTTTTTTTTTTTTTTTTAATTGGCTAGTAAATTTCTGCATTTTAAACTAATCTGCCTCATAAACTAATCAAGAGACTTGATCAAGTTGGTTATTTATTTATTTTAAATAACATTTAGAAAATGTTCTTCCTAAGTGTTTTGAGTATGCAGACAGGAAAGTTTAGGGCAATAAAGCATTAGAATGGATATGTTTCTAAACATGTTGTCTTTTTAAAGATTTTATATACTGATTGATTTTGGATAGAGAGGAGGGGGGAGAGAAAGAGAAAGAAACATCGATTTGTTGTTCTGCTTACTGATGCGTTCCTTGGTTGCTTCTTGTGTGTGCCCTGACCGGGGATCAAACCTGCAATTTTGATGTGTGGGGACCACACTCCTACCAGCTGAGCTACCCTGCTCAACATGTCTGCAAAATGGTTCCTCGAGTGTGAATTTCTTTCCAAAAGTGGCTGTTTGCGTCCTGGGCTGATTGATGAGACCTGAGTAGACCTTCGTTGCTTTCACCAGTGGCTCCTGGGAGCTGACTCCAGGAAGGGCGGGTCGCCGTTTCCTTGCGGTCTGTGCTGCCCTCATGGGCGCTGGCCTTGGCCGGGCTTGTCTGCAGGGCCGTGTGAGGGTTCGGTCAGGTGGCCTCGGATCAGGGGACCGTCAGTCCTTGTCACACACTGACTGGAGTGCGACCAGACGCTTAGTGTCATGGAGCTCTTCCTCTCAGAATATTCAAGCATTATACCTTTTCTATTAAAAAAAAGTAAGACGTGTGTGTTATTAAAACTTTGGAAAATACAGAAAGAAAAAAAAACTCACACTCTCCAGAGATGATCACTATCAGTGTTTGTTGCTTCCCTTCCCGTCTTTTCCCACATAATTGAGTTTGTACTAAATAATACAATTTCATATCTAGTTTTTTTGGTCAGTGTGGTATTTTGAACATTTTCTCATTTTGTTAAAGTTTTCCAAAAATGTATTCTCTGGGCTTCTTCCACCTAGTATAAAACAGAATATATATATATATATATATTTTAAAGATTTTATATATTTTTTTAATTTATTTTTAGAGAGCGGGGAAGGGAGGGAGAAAGGGAGAGAAACAGCAATGTATGGTTGCCTCTCACATGGCCCTCACTGGGGACCTGGCCCGCAACCCAGGCATGTGCCCTGACTGGGAATCGAACCGAGACCCTTTGGTTCCCAGCCTGCACTCAATCCACTGAGCTACACCAGCCAGGGCCAGAATATATTTTTTACATATTCTTTCTCCCTGATTGCACCGCCTCTGAGCAGAAAATTACTGTAAATATTTTATTTTCAAAGAAACAGCCTTCACTTGATAAAGATTTCCCACACAGGAGGTTCCTTTGACCTTATGGAAGTAATAAAGGTGGGAAAAGAGAAATATAAAATTACAGGAGTTAGAATCTGCTCCCTCACAAAGGTCATTCAAAAATAAAGATAAGCCCTGGCTGGTGTGGCTCAGTGGATTGAGCGTCAGCCTGCAAATAGAAAGGTTGCCGGTTCGATTCCCAGTCAGGGCACATGCCTGGGTTGCTGGCCAGGTCCCTGGTTGGGGGAGTGTGAAAGGTGACTTATCGATGTTTCTCTCACACATCAATGTTTCTCTCCCTCTCTGTTTCCCTCCCTTCCCCTCTCTCTAAAAATAAAGAAATAAAATTTAAAAAAAGATAAAAGCATCCAGAGATAATCATGTATGTTCAAAGGGCAAGATAACAGATTGCAGACAACTCTTCTGAAGCCATTTAGCAGAAAGCAGGACGGACCCTGTCCATCCGCTCAGTGCTTGGCCCAGGTGCTGTTCCCGTAGGTAGCAGAGCCCTTGGTGGCCTGAAGAAACCCTCCCACTACGACTTCCCCAGAGTGTGGGCAAGTGTGTGTGGCCTGCTGCCTGGTTGTGAGGGTACTGGAGACTTGCCCCAGGAGACCCAGATGTCCTGGTTCTGAGAGCCCCCAAAGGCTCCCCAGGGCCTGCTGCTGAGTGGGTACACAGTGGCGTTTCTGGGTTTGTGGGACAGCGAGGTGGAGCTGGACATCACGCCTATCCCTCTTCCCCCAGTGTTTCCGAGTCCAGGGCCAGGCCCCCCAGGACCGGGTGAAGTGGTCAGAGGCACAGTTCTCCTGTGAACAGCAAGAGGCCCAACTGGTCACCATTGCCAACCCCTTAGAGCAAGGTAGGGCCGGCCCCTGGGGAGGCCCCAGTGTCCTCCAACCCAGCCCCCCACAATGGCTGGGGGTTTAAATGGTGGAGTGAGCAGGGGCTGCCTGTTTGCTCCT